>OX422212.1:580243370-580790467 GCA_949130495.1 Sambucus nigra | reverse complement strand
ATCTAAACTAAATGGCCCCTTTTGGCATATTTATCCTTTTATTGCCTTTCATTTTTTTTCGGGCACTTTTCAAACGGTGGCTATTAAGACGAGTCAATTTTACACTCTCGCAACCCTTTTCCGTGTTTCACTCACCATTTTTTCAATTTAAACAAATTCTTTATGGGCAACGGTTATTACATGCACTACTTCCATTGTCAAGTTTTATTGCATATGGTTCGTTTTAAAGATAAAATTGAGATGACAACACTCCGACCAATATGTGACAAACAAGTACGATAGTCAAATAAATCCATGCAAGTGTTCATTAAAGGCAAATATGAGTCAAACATGTAGGTAGTAATCAAAAATCACATCTTAATGATTCCACACATTATAAAGCACAAAAATGAAATGATGACGCATACCAAAACACTATCAAACAGTCACATGGATATGGAATGATGTTGTGACTCGGTCATCCTAAATGTAAATTCATATATGGTGTAAACAAAATACAAAAATCTTTTTGGCTTTTTCAAATTTTTCAAAAAAAAAAGAAAATATTTTTTGTATTTTTCCAAAAAAAATTTTAAAAAAATCTTTTTGGTTTTTCGATAAATATAGTAAAACGGAAAATATAAATACAAAAATGATACACACTAGCAATGGGCATAAAATATCATCACGAAAATTAACCTATGCTAGCAAACACGTCTCGACCTCAAACAGTAGGTGCGGTGGAGTTTTCCCAAGGTGGTGACATCCTACGGAAATCTCCATCAAGTCATGTGAAGTCTTGACCAAAAACAATACCTGCTCCCTAAGATGTGCAAACTCTCTTGTGTAGTCATCTGGAGCATCATGTATGGGTGTGGGTGTGTGAACACGTGAAGTAGCAAACCGTGATACATAACCCAACTTAAAATAAAACTCTCTCAGGTTTCCTCTCTTCTTGTAGTGTGTGCAAACATAAACAAGCTTGGGTACACCTCTCTCAAAATGTCTACTACGCTCTCTCCTAACAGGTACAGGATGCCTAGCTGGGTCGGATCGATATCCATGTGAATCTAACACTAAAGCAGGAACTGACTCGGGTGCAACTTGTGAAGTAGATGCATTGTCATGACTTATTCTTAAACTCTCACCACTACCCAAAACATGATTGAGAACCATCTTTTCAACCTTCTTAGATGAGTTCTCCAAAGGGAATTTGATCTCTCGAAAACATTTGAGATCACTCTCGAGTTGGGATACACGTGTTGTTAGATTAGACACCGTATTGGTCAAGTCACTCTTTTCTCGATCTAAAGCAATCAACTGCTCACTCAAAAACACCTTTAATTTCCCGAGTTAACTTTCTTTTGCCTCAAACACCCTCAAACTCTCAATCTCTCTATCTCTCTCCAATTCAATCACCCTAACACCTAATTCCTTATTCAATATCTACATTTTTAAGGTCTCGACATACAAATCTCTAAAAGCGACCTGGAGTTCATTATCATCATCACTAGCGCACTCACTCTCTCCATCGCTAGAAACACTCAAAACCTCCTCGGGGATCTCACGTGCACAAGTGTCCTCCTCATCGTGGGAAAAACTGGGTGTGCTCACGTGACTAGAAGAAAAATCAACAACTTCCCCTGTAAAGACTCATCCCCATAATCTCTCACATCATCCTCGCTATCGCTAAGAGTGGCTAGCATGGCAATCTTTTTTCCCTTTCTCTTTAGCCTAGTGGGACACTCAAAAGCCCTATGGAGTCTACCCTCACACTAAAAACACTTACATTCTTCCTCTTTCCCATTCTCACCCTCTTTCTAACTGCTCTCCTTGGCCTCGTCTTTCTTTTTATTTTTCACAAAAAACTTTTTGTAGGAAGAATTTTATTTTGAAAACTTAAGAAACTTTTTGAAATTCTTTGCAAGCATGGCCATATCAAAATCAGACTCGTCCTCAGATTTGGAACCACAAAATCTCACTTTCTTTTTCTTCTCACTCGTGGACACTTCCTTTCCCTTCCTAGACTGGGCTTTAGGTTCTATCCCTCTATACTTAGGTTTGATAGTGTTGGGGAACATGTCAATCTCATACGTTTGGAGGTCTCCTACCAACTCTTCTAATTTGAGATGACTCAAATTTCCTAAGGTGTTCAAAATAGTCACTTTTGGGATAAAATAATTTGGCAGCTATCTTAAAATCTTTTTAACCACTCGTGCATCAAATATAGGGTCACCAAGATTCAAACCAGTGTTGACAATGTCAGAAAAACGTGCATAAAAGTCATCAAAACCCTCAGTCTCAAGCATGATTATCGTTTCAAATTGAGTAGTTTAATTTTGAATTTTAGACTCTTTGACCACGATAGTGCCTTCGTGGGTGAATTGTAAAACATCCCACGCTTCTTTAGACGTAGTGCACGTCATGATACATCGAAACTCCTTAGGAGTGACGGCACCAGGAATTGCACTTGGCCCTCATGAATTAAACGTGCTCCACCTAAACTCATCCTCCATCCAATCTGACATAGGTTTTAAATTAGTGACATTTTCTACGGTGACGGTGGCAGGAGTCCATCCTCTTTCACACATTAACCAAACTCTCTCATCGATTGTTTTAAAATGTGATTTTATGCGGGCTTTACAGTAAGCATAATTAGACCCGTCAAAAATTGGCAACCGATGATATAAGTTTTGGTTTGGAAACATTGTAGCAATTTTTAAAATTAGATTTTTCAAAAAATTTAATATCACACACAAAAAAAAATCGCAGAAAATAGGAATTCACAATAAATTAGTAAAACTTTCTCCGATACCAATTTGAGAAAGCGTGTATGATATCGATTTAAATAAACTCGCAAATTCCAACCACAAACTTATTTAACTAGAGTCAATTTTTAAATCAAATCAATTCATCCCCTAAACATGCAACTACGTGTGTGTGTGTGTGTGTCAAACCATCACAAATAAAATTTCTAACTCGAAGATTTTAGGAAAATACCCATTTCGGGTAAAACCTTTTATTTCACTATAATACTTACATTTACAATGAAATTCGCGATGATCACTCCGCAGAACAATCACATAGACCGCAGCCTAGAGTCAGTAATGGAACAACCTCATCAGTCCACACGAACATGCAGTTCGAATCAACCCAGGAACACCCACAAGTACTCCTTATCGACACACAATCGTAGTCAGCCCAGCACCTCAATCAATCGGCACCTAGATCAGTAGTAGAGATCCTCTCTACAAGATAAACTTGACATAAGATGTGTTCTTGGGTTCCAAAATAATTCACATAAACTATTGGGATCTTGTGAATTGAAAAACAAAAGGGATTAAATCCCTAAAAGATAAGACGAACATTTCTGCAGTAGCAGTTTGCGTAAAATAGTAATCTCGGGTCTTCCGATCAAAAACGAAACTGGAAAAATGGATTTATAGAAAAACTAAGGCGGCATCTCGCTCGAACGAGAAAGCCGTGTCGCTCGAACGAGACACATGTTATTTGAACGACTACGCGCGACAGCTTCACGCGACATAGGACTGTCGCTCGAGCAAAATATTAAAAAATATATATATTTTTGTTTCGTCAGTCCGCCTCAAAACTTCGAAAATAATTTTTGACGAAAAACTCCGCTCTAACACTTAGAAATTTTTTCATAAAACTTGTCCCAAAATACTTTAAGTGAAATGCTAAGGAATTAAAACACAACCTTTACCAAATTTATCTCTTAGAGGCTTAAATGTTAAAGAACTTTGATATTTTGATCCGTCTTGTTGCATGTGTGATCTTGAACATTCTTCGGCGGTTGTAGCGGTATAGGACATACTCAATTGTTAACGGACAATGTCCTTACATGTCACAATAGTTTGATAATTACAACGTTATATTTTAATAATGAGTATATAAAAACATGTAATAAAATTTTATTTATGAAATATGCAAACAATAACATTTGGAAAAAAAATTACTCCACAAAAATTAATTTCAACTATTTACACGGAGTAATTTGATTCGCCAAATTACGAATTACATCCACCTAAAACCTCTCCCTTAGCTAGTTAAAATCTTTTTTATAAATTTTACACGCGTCTATAATTTTTTGCGTATATATACACATATATATTCAATTATCTACAAACTCATAGGAAAATTCTTCTGTTAATAGTTCAAGTTTTAATTGACTTAATATCTATTAATTGATGATATAATAAAATATTGCTGTATAACTTAATCCTATTTTTAGGGGTCGATTAATATACAGTCCCTAACATCTTATTTTTAAAAGTTCGTGCTAGTGGCTACCCTACCCTCGCCGAAGCTTTAGCAGGGGTGAACAGTAGGGGAAGGGTGGGGAGGATGGAAGGAGGTGGGTAAATTGGTTTGTATGTGTCCTTTTTTTGAGTATTTTTATGTGGTGAGGGACTTTTTTGAAACAAAATAAAAAAGGTTGGAATTAACTTTTTATTAAAAAATGTTAGAGGGACTATTCGTTGATTGGCCCTATTTTTAATCAATTCTTATTGGTCTATATGTGTGCATTTTGAATAATTTAAGGAATATCAAATTTAGTTCTATTTTTTAAGAGTTATTTGTACCCACTCCCATTTTTTATTTCTTTAGATGTTGTTCATATTGGAACCACTTTAGGATCAGTATCATTTTTTTGTGAAACGGAAGAGGGGCGGTTACAGATTTTCTATGGGCAGTTTTGGATGCTTATGTGACTTACAACAATTTTAAAAACATATGGTATGGGAGTCTAAAAAATCTTAGGCGATGCGACTAAAGCCAAAAAACAAAACTTTTATATGCATTAATCAGATTTCGCTGTTGATTCCATTCAACGTCACTTAAACTTGAGTGAAAAAGGTTAGTCATGTTTATTTAGTCAACCCTCATTTATGTCCTATTGAATTTTATTTAACTATACAAATCCTATTAATAGGATAATGTAACACATTTGTTCTAATATTGTTTGGGGGCATATGTTAGATATTTTTAGAAATTTTATTGATAGATGAATTATAGGTGGTGATTTTAATATTATTTGTAACCAAAAGGAATGTTAGGGGGAAACGATATAGATCACAGAGGGGTGGACGAGTTTAATCATTCATTGTGGCAAAATGGCTTACTTGAAATCCCGTATAATGGATGTCGGTTCACGTGGTGTAATAATTGTTATGGCCTTGCTCGTACTTGGGTCAGACTTGATAGAGTTTTGGGAAATAATGAATGGTTTCAACTTGACTTAAACACTTCCA
This sequence comes from Sambucus nigra, assembly GCA_949130495.1. Taxonomy (NCBI): domain Eukaryota; kingdom Viridiplantae; phylum Streptophyta; class Magnoliopsida; order Dipsacales; family Adoxaceae; genus Sambucus; species Sambucus nigra. Next base: position 580,785,215 of record OX422212.1, on the reverse strand, counting down.
TTGAGAACCGTCCAGCAACAAATTCAAACCACTGTCCGTTAGTTGTTTCTATTTCATCTCCATCAGAAAAAGTTCCCAGACCTTTTAGATTTGTCAATGCTTGGTTTAATCACCACTCCTTTATTTCTATCCTTATTAATGTTTAGTGAGTTCCTCAGCATGGTGATCCCATGAATAGATTTTCTTTGTAGATTAAACAAACGAAATAAATTATTAAGGTGTGGAATTTGAGCAATTTTAAAAATATTGGTCAACAAGTTAACGAAACCGACGACTGGCTGTTAGCTATGCAGGTGAATTCGTATGCTGATCCGGTAGAGACTAACGGGACTGCCTAGGGTAAAGTCAAAGCCGAATACAATCTTATGCTGGAAAATGAGGAATCATATTGGCGACAAAAATCATGATTTAAATGGGTTGAGTTGGGGGACTGTAATTTTGATTTTTTCTCATGTTATGGTTAATCATAAAAGCAACAAATTAACGAATCACAAAGTTAAAAAAGGGGATGGATACTGTACTAATTCGACAGAGGAAGTGCAAAAATAAGTGTGTGGTCATTTTAAAGTATTTTGGGAGAAGGATCTGCTTTGTCGTTGGAGGATAATTTTTTCAAAATTATTCCTGCTTTCATTAATGATGATATAAATGAGAAGATTGAGGAAATATTTGATGTAATTTATTCCCTCCAATGTGCTCTGAGGTTGATGAATATTGTCTCCCAAGATAGAACGGATTTTTCAATTAATTATGTAGCACGATAATAATTAATTTTGACGAATACAATTTCTGTGTTTTCACTCAACCAAAACAGTAATATGCTGTGTAGAAATGAGGGAAAATATTTTCTGGAAGAAGAAAATAGTTTGGATGCATTTTTGGAATTATTGGAGGGAAATTTTTCAGTAGTTTAAAACTGTAGGGGAAATGTTTTATTTATAGCAAATATTTTGACTGTTGGGAACAATCAAAACCGAATTTAACTATCAAAACAATTAATTTCGTTAACTGTTGACCCTTGGCAATTAACTCACAAACAGTTAATTAATAATTAATTAATTTCATAACTAATTAACAATTAAAGCCCCAAAAGTTTAATTTAATTCAGACTAAAAATTTAGGAGATTTATTTAAGCTCAAACCCGAATCGAGCCAAGCCGATCGGCCCTCCTGACGGCACGCGCGTGTGTGGGCTTTTGGCCCAAGCCCAACACATGCATAGTGTAGGTCATCTCCCTTTGAAAGAGTTGGAATACCCCAAGGTATCCAAGCCTTAATCCATCATTTGGATTTTATTAACTCATCATTTTTCCACTACTCTTCCAATGTGGGACAAGAGTTAAAGCATACCTAATATATTAACTTTCATTACTTTATGAGTCACTTTGGGGACATATTTATCCGTCATAACTTATTAAAATTGGACGTGTTATCCACCCTGTCTTAGTCCAGTGGTAAGGAGGCTTTCACTCTAGACCATAGGCAGTGAGTTCGATCCCTTCCCATCGATACCTGCCTTGAGGGTAAGGGAGGGATCTGAGCCATGCGGGTATGTCATAAGGTGTCTGGGTTCGATTCCCCCTTGGGTGCCAGATTTAAATTGGGGTGTGTGTTAAGGTGGCTCTGTCACTTGCACCCCCTATTTAGAAAACACGAGGGAGTCCAAAGGGCTCGTTGGTGTGGAGGTTCAGGGCTTCAAAAAAAAGAAAAAATAAATTGGACATGTGAATATACTACGTTAATCTCATTGGTAAAGAGAACGCATTCGTATATGGTCCCACTATATCTGGAGAACTTTATGTTCTAATTTTTCCAACAATCCCCCACATGAATGATATATCGCTATAAATAAAAACACAGCGGATGCAGATGCAGGTTGAGTAAAACAGAAGATTTATTACATTGGGAAAAGTAGCCTAGTGGCCTTGAACTTTCCTTAGTGATATACTATTGGATTTACTTAGTTAGTCAATAGACTTCACGTCTTTGAACCGTCAATCATTTTTGTAAACCTAGACAACAGTATTCACAGAACAATTCTTCAATACAGTTGGTTCTCACATTTGTGTTCATTTTGGCCATGAACACCACTTGGTTCCATGAGCATTTTAGAGAATTTGCCTTTCATTATTCTCATAGAAGTGTCCCCCTTCTTACCCACGTAGGTGACTTCCATAAAGAGTATCCTAAAATACCCCAGTTAGACATACTAAGATATGGATGTCATTATAAGCATAACTTATACTAATTTCACGACAGATGAGCACTATCTCATTTTTGGAATGGATAGGATTAGATATCCTCCATTGCTTACTGAATACAATGTAGTTCGATTTGCCCATTGAACCTAGATCTTGGGTTCTCCAGTCAACTAAGTTGGGTTGCAACTATATTGATTCTTATTTATTTATAGGCTTTAGACCCATTTCCATCGATGATCTTTCAACTTGCTCTAGATTTAAACCTTTCGTTAGTGGATCCGATTTATTATCTTTTGACTTTACATAGTCAATTTAGATAATTCCATTTGAGAGAAGTTGTCTAACGGTATTATGTCTACGATGAATATGTCATGACTTTTCGTTATACATGTGATTATGTGCCCTTCCAATTGTCGATTGACTATCACAATGTATACATATTGCGGGCACATGTTTTGATCAATTTGGAACATCCTCTAAGAATTTTTGAATCCATTCAACTTCTTCTCCAACTTTGTCTAGTGCAATGAATTCAGAGTCCATTGTCAATCTATCAATGCACGTTTGATTTCAGGATTTCCTAGATACGGCTGCACCTCCAAGAGTAAACACATACCCACTCGTAGACTTAGAGTCTTTTGTATTAGATATCCAATTTGCATCGCAATGTCCTTAAAGAACACCTGGATATTTTGAGTAGTGCAGTCCATAGTTTTGAGTGTATTTTAAATAACCCAAAAGTCTTGATATTGTCGTCCAGTGATCTCTCCATGGATTACTCGTAAATTAACTTAGCTTACTTATCGAGTATGCTATGTCCGGTCATGTACAGTTCATGATATACATTAAACTGTCGATAATACTAGAGTATTCTAGTTGAGATATTCTTTCACCATTATTTCTTGCTGGATGTAATTTTACATCTACAGGTGTCTTAGTAGGACTAATATCACACTTCTTGAATTTTTCAAGTACTTTATCTATGTAATGAGATTGAGATAATATAAGTCCATTCGATGTTTTAGAAATTTTAATTCCTAATATAACATCAGCAATACCCAAGTCTTTCATGTCAAATCTACTACTCAACATTTGCTTTGTTGTTTTGACAATTTTCAGGTTACTACCCATGATAAGCATATAATCAACAAAGAGTCACACAATGACATATCCATTTTGAATGTATTTAAAGTAAACACATTTATCGCATTCATTAACATTGAAATCATTTGATAACATTTCATTATCAATTTTTTCATGCCATTACTTAGGTTCTTGTTTTAATCCATAAAGAGATTTAACAAGCTTACATACTTTTCCTTTTTGTCCAGGAGCCTTGAATCCTTCAAGCTGCTCCATATAAATTTTCTCATCTAGTTCACCATTTAAGAATGAAGTTTTTACATCCATTTGATGTATTTCAAGTCCATTAATAGCATTTATTGCTATTAACATTCGAATGGACGTAATTATTATTACCGGTGAATAAGTGTCGAAGTAATCCAACCCTTCCTTTTGCCTATATCCTTTAGCTATAAGTCTAGCTTTATATTTATCAATTAATCCATCGGCCTTTTACTTATTTTTGAAGATCCATTTATAACCTAATGGTTTTGAACCTGGTGGAAGATCTACTAGTTCCCATGTGTGATTTTTTTAATATGGATTCAATTTCACTATTAATTTCTTCTTTCCAATTAGAAGCATCGGGTAAGGATATTGCTTCTTTGTATGATTGAGGTTCATTTTCTAGCAGATATGTTAGAAAATTTGGACATAAAGAAGTCGAGGTTCTTACTCTTTTGCTACGTCTTGGTTCATCCTATATTGGTTCAATAGGTTGATGAGTACCACTTGTAGTAGCTTGATTTGTCCTTTTAGAAGGAACAGATTCTCAGGTCATGTTATACGGGAATTCATTTTTGAAAACTGAAGCATCCCTTTATTCAATAACCATATTTACATGAATATCCAAAATCTCAGATTTACAAAATAACAAACAATATGCACTGCTATTAATAACATAACCGATGAATACACAGTCAACGGTCTTTGGCCCTATTTTTACCTTTTTAGGTTTAGGAACCATTACCTTGGCTAAGCATCCCCACACTAGTAAATATTTATAGTAAGGTTTTCGACCTTTCCATAACTCATAAGGTGTCTTTTGAGTTTTCTTGTGTGGTACTTTGTTAAGAATATAATTAGAAGATAATAAGGCTTCCCCCCACAAGTTTTGTGGAGCTCCTGAACTTATTAACATAGAATTCATCATTTCCTTCAATGTACGATTTTTCCGTTCAGCAATGCCATTCGATTGAGGAGAATATGGAGCGGTGGTTTGATGAATAATTCCATTTTTGAAACAAAATTCCTCAAATAGATATTCATATTCACCTCCTCTATCACTTCTAATAGCCTTTATCTTTTTTCTTAATTGATCCTCAACTTCATTCTTATATTTTTTAAATGCATTAATAGCCTCATCTATACAATGTAATAAATATACATAACAATATTTTGTGCAATCGTCAATAAAATAATAAAATACTTTTTTACACCTTTGGTTTGTACAAATTTTAAATCACAAATATTCGTGTGTGTAAGAGGGTACTTTAGATTATAGATGGAGGCGTAACCCCTGTTTGAGTATGGTAATGATAATCTAATTAGCCGAAGCTATGGATTAATGATAGGACATACAAACACAGACCCCAGTGAAGGTAAGACTCAGTTTAAACTCACAAATCTCTCGTGTATAACTCAGAAGATCGTAATGAACTTAGAAGTAACTTAGCTAGAGGGAGAGATAAGTAAGCACCCTAGATACACCTCGGTAGGCAGGTATAAACACACCAAAACCATTAAGAATTTCTGTCAGGTATTAAAAGCTTCGTCATAAATAACAATGGTGAGTGAGTAAACCCCTCTGGTTTTGTAATAACTCTCTCTGATGTGTATTCTCTATAGTAATAACTCATCCACTCTAAAAAAGATCATCCTCTCCTCAAAGGTGGTTGAGGTCCTTAAATAGCCCCCCACACCACCCCCGAGGCAACTCAGTCATTTAAGACTATGAAAGACATCCCTCATACTTTATGTTATAACATTAAATGCCTGATGCACTAGTTGTCTCCACATCATAAACATTAAATGCCAATACATGCCTTTTGCCTAACCATTGTGGCAGGGGGCTGTTGTCGCAGAGGTAGCTCACCAACTGCCTGACAGCCCTAAATACCACGGTGGTTTAATCAAGTGCAGGTCTGGCATTGCTTAGCCGGCTAGTGAATTCACCTACAATAGATGTGACATTAAGTAGAGGGTTGTCTGGTTCACAACTCAATGCCCGATGGAACTCAAGGCTGCTCCACCTGAGGTTCCACGGTCAGGGTCCCTCGGTGTTTTACCATGTGTATCTAAGATGGTCAGGACAAGCCCCCCAACGGTGCCTCACTTATCAATCCTCTAAACCAGGTCCCTCTAAAGTTTCCACGTCGAGGTCATTCGATAGAGCATGAAAGCTCTCCCAGGCCCTGCCAAGCCTGGTCTCTCGCAAGTACCGTTTGACCTCACACGAACTCGTTATTAATCTCGTTACAACATTACAACCGTTATAGCTTACATTCAACATAAACATAAATACAATATGACTAATAGAACAAGCCAAAGTATGAGTTGCCACGCTAAGATGCCTTGCTGAGTTGCCACGCTTGAGTTGCCATGCTTGAGCTGCTTCGGTTGCTTAGTCTCAAACATTTTTGCCAATTAAGGAATTATCCCTAATCTTAGGATTACCTTCAATCCCCCTCTACAGTGTGAATTAAATCTAATGGTTTGGTGATCCTTTCAATAGGATGAAAAGCTAATTTAGCTAATTTTGATTCCACAAAAATATCACATTTATGATTTTTATCAATATTAAATTTTGGCAAAAATTCAAAGTTAATTAATCTACGCAAGGTATCAAAATTAACATGTCCTAATCTAGCATGAAAAATATTAGATGACTCAATTATATAAGTAGAACTGGAAATTTCATTCATAGGAGAAGCCTTAGGCATTAATATCATTGCATTCATTTTAAAGAGCCCTTCAGACAGGTAGCCCTTTCCCACATACACATCATTCTTAGTTAACACACATCATTCTTAGTTAACACAAGCTTATCAAAGACAAACAAAAGCTTAAACCCATTCTTGCTCAGAAGCGACCCGAAAATTAAATTTTTACGGATGTCAGGCACGTGCAACACATTATTGAGAGCAAGTTCCTTTCCCGAAGTCATTTTCAGAATGACCTTTCCTTGTCCCACGACTTTAGAACTTGAAGAATTCTCCATAAAGAGGTTCTCCTCATTTTCCAAAGCCTTATAATTAGTGAACATCCATTTGTTTGCACAAATGTGGCGAGTAGACCCAGTATCCACCCACCATTCCTTGGTATTTATTACCAAGTTGCATTCAGGGACAACAACAGAAAGATTTAAGTATGCGATACCATCAGAAATGTTCTCACCCTCCATGACATTTGCTTGAGCACTATTATTTTTAGCGTTCTTTGGTTTGCGACACTTGTTTGAGCGGTGTCCTGGCTTGTCGCAATTGTAGCATTTTCCTTTGAAATTCTTCTTTTACTTAGAAGTGCCTTCCCCATCACACTTACGTTTGAATTTAGGACCTTCAACCACATGAGCCTTGGACTCCATGATGTTCTTACCACTTTTCTTTTGAGATTCACGGTTGTCTTCTTCAATCTACATACGTACTACCAATTCTTCAACATTCGTCTCCTTACGTTTATGCTTAAGATAATTTTTGAACAAGTTCCAAGATAGAGGCAACTTTTCAATTATAGCCGCCACTTAGAAAGAGTCACTGATTGGCATTCCTTCAGCATGAATGTCGTGAAGAATAAACTGAAGTTCCTGAACTTGTGCTATAACCTACTTGGAGTCAATCATTTTGAAGTCTAAAAAAGGCCCACGATGAATTTCTTCATGCCTGCATCTTTAGTTTTGTACTTCTTCTCCAGAGAAATCCATAATTCCTTTGCGGTTTTCATTGTATTGTGCACGTGGTACAATGTCTTTTCCAAAGTATGTCAGGATGTATTAACAACACAAAAAATCAGAATGTTTCCATGCGTCAACGACAACAACTTTCTCAGTTTCATCTCTTTCTTTCAAATGATGACAATTCTCATACACGAACCTTGCTAATTGGAAAGTTGTGAGGTAAAAGTACATCTGTCCTTGCCAATGTTTGAAATCAGTCTCGGTAAATTTTTTCGATTTTCCCCCATGTGTCATGGTTACGGGGCAGCAACATGTGCATGTGTCACATTCACGGTAGGTGGAATGATCATAGTAGGTGGTGGAACGTGTTTGTATTTTCTTATTCCATTTCTATTACAAAAACAGAATTTTTATCAATGATAGTATACATTTGTAATGAAATTACCAAAACAGAATACAAAATTATGTACACCAATTTCCTCCAAATATAATTAATACTAAATGAATTCTAACAAGAATTCTAAATATTCTGATAAAATTCTACCTAATATTCCGTATTAAAAAAAAATCTACGCAATATTATGAATTCTTTATCACAGAATTAAACTAAACATTAAACACTAGTTTTCACTAGGTTAGATTAAAAAAAATATGTGCCAAACTGTTTTTAATATTATTAAAAAAAATCCGTACAAAACATAATATAATTTTTTTAATAAAAAAAACTTATAAAAACAGATTTTAAAAAAAATCTAGGAGTTACAATATATGTACAAAATAGATTTATAAAAAATTATAAATGTAAACTGACACAGGTTTAAAATTTATGTAACATTAAAATAAACTACACTGTTTTATTAAATTCTATAATAAAATAATACTTTAATTTTAATTTTCTGTAAAACAGATTTATTTTACACTATTAAATTTCTATAATTAAAGAAAATTATGTTCACAATATAAACAGTAGAAAAAATATAAAATGTTAAGATTATTATGTCTACTATTTAATAAATACAAAAGTATAGAATTACGAATTATTATAATAATTAAAGAAATAAAACGAAATTATAAAAAATAAAAAACTTACTTGAATTTGCAGAAATAGAAAAGAATCCGAGCCCTATGAATTTCATAGTGTCCTTAAGACAATTTAGTCCCTCCAATGTGCTCTGAGGTTGATGAATATTGTCTCCCAAGATAGAACGGATTTTCTAATTAATTATGTAGCACGACAATAATTAATTTTGACAAACACAATTTTTGTGTTTGTACTCAACCAGAACAGTAATATGGAGTGCAAAAATGAGGGAAAATATTTTCTGGAAGAAGAAAATAGTTTGGATGCATTTTCAAAATTATTGGAGGGAAATTTTTCCGTAGTTTTAACCCTTGGCAATTAACTGACAAACAGTTAATTAATAATTAAAGCCCAGAAAGTTTAATTCAATTCGGACAAAAAATTTAGGAGATTTATTTAAGCCCAATCCCAAACCGAACCAGACGGCACGTGTGTGGGCTTTGGGCCCAAGCCCAACACATGCATATTGTAGGTCGTCTCCCTTTCAAAGAGTTGGGATACCCTAAGGCATCCAAGCCTTAGTCCATCATTTGGGTTTTATTAACTCATCATTTTTCCACTACTCTTCCAATGTGCGACAAGAGTTAAAACATACCCAATACATTAACTTTCATTACTTTGTGAGTCACTTTGGGGACATATTTATCATTCATAACTTATTGAAATTGAACATGTGAATATACTACGTTAATCTCCTTGCCAAAGAGAACACGTTCGTATATGGTCCCACTATTATCGTGGTGTGGATCCCACCTAAATTTGAGTTTAAAGTTGCTCAAAATTCTGTCGAAAACATATGGACAACTTTATGTTCCAATTTTTCCAATAGATGACACAAGAAGTACTAGGTCGCTGCTAAAGTTTTTAAGAGACTAGGAGGATATTTTCGATGAAGTAATTAACCAAGCCAAGAGCTTTTTTTTATCACAGATGATAATTTCAATAAATCGATAATTCTAACGCTACAGCAGTTCACGGGTTTCTGCTATAAAAAGACACCTTTCAAATATCTTGGAGTGATGTTATACACTAGAAGAAAAAATAGGGTGTTATTTCATGGATAAATAGATGGTATAAACAAAAGTCTAGCTTCTTGGACCAATAAACACCTTAGCATGGTTGGACGCATAATTCTTATAAAACATGTTGCTCACTCAATGACTTTCAACACTATCTTTTCCATTGAGCCCACAAGAGCAACTTAAAAATACCTAACCAGTTCTCTTGCTAAATTTGCATGGGGTTCCAACGATGGTAAGATCACTAAGAAATTGGTTAAAAGGGATAGGGTTTGTCTTCCGATAAAGGGAGGAGGACTGGAAATTAGAGCTATTGAGACGTTTGCAGGGTGTATTCTTGCAAGTGGTGGCACTCATTCTTTAATAAAGATGGGTTATGGTCTAAATTTATGCAAGCAAAGTATCATAAACTTCAACAACATAGTTTCAAGGGTGTGCCTAATTTTTTTAGCTCCATTTGGGAGCGCATGCAAAAGGATATTGACATTTATAATGAGATTGATTCATCCACCAATTTTTTTCTTGAAAAGAATGTGACACCCCACCTAATTAACCCCGAGTGATCAGTCCTAAATCAAATTAGAACAGGTTTCTCAGTTGGTTTATTCTTAGCATCACTGTCGCTCTTTTTAATTACTCACCACCTAAGTGAGAAAATTAGACTGGTGCCAATTTTTTTTTTCTTTCGTTAACTAAAATTAAATACTCATGCAAAAACAGAATAATATAAACAATCACAATTAACTGAATTCAACCATTCACAAATAATTATCTGATCGAATAAAAATTTGGTTTCAAATCCAACAAAAGTAAAGACAAGTAATAAATCTCAACAGGTCTGACATTGGCACTGAAATAAAACTATGAGCGACATGCTCGAATAATTGATAGGAAGTCTCTACACTAAGAATGAAAAGAATGAGGCGCCAATCAAACTCCCGCAACATCCACACATGCTGCAGCAACGGATCCCTGGAATGAGTCTAGCCCAGGGTCCCTGTGGCTGGACACCTAAAAGGATTTTAAAAGTTTTTATAGCAAGGGTTAGTACCCAAAACATTTGAAAAACATTTAGCAAATGATTAACTTGCAGTAATAAGTAAATATGGATGCTCTCCATATTTTAGTTAATGTCGCACTCCCTTGAGGACATCCTCACACCTCCTCTAATGTGCACTACTAACGCCTTGATTAAATTACCTAGTTATTTATCTCATGACTAGATAACTGATATAATTCCCTTGCCACCACCCTAATCTAACCGAGCGTGCCATAATTATGATTTCTAAGTTGTTATCAACATTAACTTAAATAATGATTTCCCTTTTTAAATTTCATATAACTTTCACACCCATTAATTTGATACAATTCACGGCATGAATTAATTTACCCGTATATAATTATTTACCTCATTATATACTTATAGTTATATCACAACATTCACAAACATGCTAAAATAATAATTAATACTAAACATCCTCCCGAGTAATAACTCACCGGATGCAGATCCTCTAAAGTGCTATCCCAGTAGGCATATTCACATAACCTAGTTACCCCAAGTCAGAATCGCTCACTAAATTGGATAATACATAAAAATTGGAGGCGGCCATATTCCTTCCCTGAAAGTGAGATGTCCCTCACCCATATAATGGATGGTATGACCTGGGAATATACTCGCCCTACTCCTCAAGCTAGGGGATTCATCCACTACACGCAACCTCCCTCCTATAGCACTAGAGTCAATATAATAATAATAATATCTAGCCACTGATATTGATGAGCACACCATATATATATATAACTAAAATAAACTATCCCAGCTATCCCGTGTACTAAGTCCGTAACACAAGCCTCTTCAAATTATTATGAGTTTATGGTCCAACTCTAATTATTAATTAATTCACACATTAATTAATTAAATTACTTTTAGTGTCACCCCCGACCAATATATTCGGACTTACTCTCGTGGCCCGAAATAAACAATACCCGAGTCTAAATTTCCGACTCCAAATTATTTAGCCTTTACTCTAAATAAAATTAACATCTTGGTATCGCTCAACCAATAACCTCGGACTTGCCCACTCAATCCGTATTTAATGATTATGAAATATTATTCCCAAAATTTAACCATAGTGTGTCACACATAAATTTCCTCCAAATCCCAACTAATTTTAATCAAGGTGTGACACACGTAATTTCCTTCAAATACTAATTAATTTTACTCATAATTAATTAGCTTGAAAGTCCTATGTTTATTTCTCATTAAATAAGTCATGGAAAAGAATTTAACTTAATTTCCCCTTATATACATAAACTGGCCGAACTGCCAAAAATTTCCAACCCTCGATCGATCGATCCCCAACCCTTAAACGATCGATCGTACAGGTCAGCGTCCTCTTCCCCCTTATGTTTCAGCCATGGAATAAAAGCTTCAAACCCTAATTTCTTCTATAGTGAAACCCAAGCCTTCCCATCAATAACTTATATCAAAAACCTCATAAGGGACTCCCGTAAAGTCTACAAACACCATTTAATTTACGTTCTCTACTGTTTTCATAAATTGGGGGAAAATCTGATTTAACCTTTAACCCATTTAAACATCAAATCTTTGCCTCAAATTCATTCTAGTTCATCCGGATTACATCCAACCAGATATATATATACTTCTCTCAAATTACACATGAATTTCTACATAATTTAGAAATCAGAATATTGGTTTACAAATACCCCATGTTTATACCCTTTAAATCCCAAAATGAATTTTAATTACTCACATCACATAAATATGAATCGAAAGGAAAATTAAATGCTACAGCAAGTAACCACTTGCCTTATGATTCATAGGGTCTGAATTGGAGTTGTGAATTCCCAAGGTTGGAGATGAGATCCCCTCTTTTTGGCTCTTTCCTTTGTCCCCCAATTTGCCTTTAACTGCCTCTTAGGTTTTCCTCTCCCAGTGTTTCCTAAACTTCGATAAGCCGTTTCCCTTTTCTCTTAATTAGGTAATTAGGTAAAATCCATTTTTGGCCTAATGGACCAAGCCCAAGTGACCCAAATACCCCCGTGTGGGCCCGACTATGCCTAAAAACGTCCTGTGACCCGTTTACTACCCCCGAGTACACTTTTTTGACTATCTCGGCCCATCCGAACTCAATCGTACACTCAGAACTGGCATCCGAATTAATTTATAAAAATCCTTATCCCATACCCAAATTAGTCTATACCGACTCCCGACAAAGATAAGTACTTACCCCGTCATTAATACTGGAAATGACGTAAATAAATTATCACTATTCACTTAGTAATTTAATTTCCCTAAATATTAACCATTCCCTCCCCGGTTAATATTTAATTATATATTTCCATAATTAATTCAATTAAAATTATGACACACAAGTAATTTTGAATTCACGAATTAATTAAATACTAAATGCATAAAAATACAGGGTGTTACATACTCCCCCCATTACAAAGGAATTTTTTCCCCGAAATTAGGTCGTACCTGTGGTGAATAGCTCTGGATATTGTTCCCTAATATCCTCTTCCCTCTCCCAGGTAGACTCGTCAACGTTGTGATGACCCCACTATACTCTAACTAGTGGAACAACCTTGGATCGTAACTTTTTCTCACTATGGTCCAGAATAGTCACCGATCTTTCCTCATATGAGATGTATGGCTGTAAATCAATCTCCTCGAGTGGAATGTGCCAGAAGGTTCTCTCGCTTCTTCGATATTTCTTCAGCGATGCCACATGGAACACGTCGTGTATTCGCTTAAGGTGCTCCGATAATCCCAGTCTATATGCTATCTCCCACACTCTAAATAATAGGGAAAGGTCCCACATACCTCGATGCTAACTTACCCTTCTTGTCAAACCTCATTACCCCTTTCATAGGGGACACCCGGACTAATACCTGGTCCCCAACCTCTAACTCCACATGTCTCCATGAAGCATCAACATAACTCTTCTACCTATCCTGAGCTATCTGAATCCGCCCTCGGATCAGCTCTATCTTGGCAGATGTCTCATGGACAATCTACGGCCCCAATAGCTTGTTGTCCCCAACCTCTAACCAATAAACGGGTGAACGATAAGGTCTCCTGTACAGTGCCTTGAACGGTGCCATGGCAATCGTGAATTGGTAAGAGCTATTTTACGTGAACTCTACCAAAGGAAGATATTTCTCCTAACCTCCCCCAAAGTCTAAAATGCACATTCTGAGCATGTCTTCCGCATTTGATTGACTCTCTCAGTCTATCCGTCGGTCTGTGGGTGATAGGCTGTACTCAAACGTAACTCCGTGCCCATGGCCTCCTGGAAGCTCTGCTAAAAGTGGGCCACAAAAATTTTGTCTCTGTCGGACACAATATTTATCAGTACCCCGTGCAGCTTAACAATCTCTGCTATGAATAGCTGCGCATAACGCATCGTCTCAAAATTCGTGCAGACCGACAGGAAGTGGGACACCTTGGTCAACCGATCCACAATGACCCATATGGAATCGTGACCCCTCTGCGATGCAGGTAAACCTGTAATGAAGTCCATGGAGATGCTCTCCCACTTCCACATAGGAATTTTTAGCAGCTGTAGTATCCCTGATGGTCTCTGATGGTCAACTTTCACGAGCTGACACGCGACACATTTCAAGACAAACTCTGCTATGTCCCGTTTGATTCTTGGCTACCAATACTGCCTCCTCATATCCTGGTACATTTTATCCCCACCAGGATGTACCATAAACCTCGAACCATGGGACCCTATCATAACAGCTTGCCTCAACTCCTCATCCTCTGGCACCACTAACCTCCCATTAAGGCGTAAGCCTCCTTCCGAGATGATCGAGTAACCCTCTTCTCCCTCGGCTAACAACTCGCTCACCCTATCCCGACAGATCTGATCCTCTACCTGAGCCCTCTCAACCCGCATAATGATCTCAGGTGTGATGGATAATGCTGACATGCAAGCCTTGGATACATCATCCTCATATCGAAGATCTCTCCACTTCGCTTTCCAGATTTCTAATTTTTCCCCTATCGGTGTCCGGCTCAATGCTTCTGCTACCACATTAGCCTTACCAGGATGATACTGAATATCAAACTGGTAGTATTTCACGAATTCTAGCCACCGCCTCTGTCTCATATTCATATCCTTCTGTGTGAAGATATACTGAAGTGACTCGTGATCCATGAATAAAGTGAACTGCTCTCCTAGAAGATAATGTCTCCATATCCTCAAAGAAAATACGACCGATGCTAGCTCTAGGTTATGAGTGGGGTACTTCCTCTCGTGGGGTTTTAGCTTTTGGGACGCATAAGCTATATCCCTTTCCTCCTGCTGAAGCACACCCCCAAGTCCCTATAGGGATGCGTCAGTGTAAGCTCGATACTCTCGTCCTCCCTTTGGCAAAGCAAGTACAGGTGCAGATGTCGACTTATCCTTTAAATTGTTGAAAGCTAATTGACAATGATCACTCCAAGTGAAAGGTACCCCTTTCCGAGTAAAATTCGGTAGAGGTCCTGCAATCATTGAGAATCCTTTAATAAACCGCCTCTAATAGCCTGCCAATCCCAAAAAATTGCGCACCTCGATCGATGTCGTGCGCTACCCCCACTCCTTCTCTGCCAACACCTTACTCGGATCCACCGTAATACCCCGGTCTGACACCACGTGGCCAAGAAACTGCACCTCCTGTAGCCAAAATCCACACTTCCCGAATTTAGCATAGAGCTGGTGATCCCGCAGTGTCTGTAGAACCTTATGCATATGCTCTACGTGCTCCTCCTCGGTGCTCGAGTAGATCAGGATGTCATCATTGAACACGATGACAAACTGGTCGAGGTACTCTCTGAAAACCCTATTCATGAGATCCATGAACACTGCTGGCGCATTTGTGAGCCTGAATGTCATCACCCTGAACTCGTAAGATCCATACCGCGACAGGAAAGTAGTCTTAGAAACATCCTCCTCTCAGATACATCGTTGATGATACCCTGACCTCAAATCGATCTTGGAGAAGTAAGATGCCCCTCTCAATTGGTCAAAAAGATCATCGATCCTAGGCAACGGATACATATTCTGTATCGTCACCTTGTTCAACTCCCTGTAGTCCATGCACAATCGAAGTGAACCATCCCTCTTCTTTACAAATAACACCGGTGTACCCCACGTTGATGTACTCTACCGAATGAAACCCTGACCCAGGAGCTACTGAATCTGCTCTCTCAACTCACGCATCTCTGAAGGGGCCATACGATATGGGGCTCAAGCAATCGACCTCGTCCCCAGAGCTAAGTTTATTACAAATTCGATTTCCCTATTAGGTGGTAACCCCGATATTTCTTGGAATACATCCTCAAAGTCCCTCACTACTGGGATTGAGTCCAACAGAACCACCACCTCCTAGTAGGTTTCCTCCTCAATGTAGTACAAGTGTTTGCGCGACCCTCCCTTAGGTAGCGACATCGCTATTAGGAACATCTCCTATCCTGGAATGGAGAACACGATTGTCCTCTCGTAATAATCCACAGTCGCCCGATAACCTGCCAATCAATCCATACCCAGGATGACATCGTACCCCTCCATATCTAACATTAAGAGGTCTGTTGCTAAACTAAGCCTCCCAATTAGAATGTCCACCCCCAACAAATCGAGTGAATCAAAGCTCCGTTGCCTACTGGTGACTCTACACACATACGAGGACTACCCGTGGTCTCTAGTAACCCGACCCGTTTAGCAAAATTAGATTTAATGAATGAATGTGATGCTTCCATATCAAAAAGTATACTACCTTAATGACCATAAATGAGAAACATACCCTCAAATTCCGGTGGCTCCTGTTGTGCTGGAGGATTGGGAACATCCTGTACATTATACACATGCCCGTAGTGTATTTGCCCCAGTTGCTGTGGGGCGGGTGGAACTGGTGCTGCTAGCGGCATCTGCCCCTGTTGCCCCTGTTGGTCACCCTTTTGATGACCTC
This sequence comes from Sambucus nigra, assembly GCA_949130495.1. Lineage (NCBI taxonomy): Eukaryota > Viridiplantae > Streptophyta > Magnoliopsida > Dipsacales > Adoxaceae > Sambucus > Sambucus nigra. The sequence goes on along the minus strand of OX422212.1, from coordinate 580,768,916 downwards.
TGCCCCTCTGTGGGCACTCCCTCTTGAAGTGTCCTGGCTGTACACAGACAAAGCAACGTTTCTGATCGTCCCCCTGTCGTTGACCCTATTGGCCCTGACGTGGCTGGCCCTGTTGGCCACCCCCATTGTTCCCTTGGCCCGACGGCCCTGAGGAACCTGTTGCTGCTGGTTTGTGCCTGGCTGCCCCTACTTGAACCCCTGTCCTCCAGGTCAGAACCCACCAGGCCTAAATTTATTAGCCTGATTCCCCTGCTGACTGTTAGTTTGCTGCTGAGTACCACTCGTGTCACCACTAGTAACTACCTTACCCTGTTGGCTCGTCTCCCCTACTCTCTTTATCCCCTTCACATAGAAGCGATGATCCTGGCAATGTACGAGGGAAGCATTAACGACATCTGTATAAGTCACTAATGCCATATTACCAATCAAATGATGCCTGATCCTCCAGGCCAAGCCATCCATGAACATCGACTTCTTTCGCTCCTCATTGCTCACCTCATTTGGCACAAAGTTTGCCAAACATGTGAACTCTTTCTCATAATCTACCACTGACCGGTCACCCTGCACTAACTCACATAACTTCTTCCTGATCTCAGCCTCTACCGCTGATGGAAAGTATTTGCGGTCAAATCGCACCCAGAACTCACATATCGTCATCAAATCCCTTTCCTCAGCGATGGTAACTTACTCCCACCACTGTAAGGTTTCCCCCGACAGATGAAAGGTAGCAAGCATCTATTTTCGTACATCAGTACACTCCATCATGCGCAGATGGCACAAAATATTCTTCTTCCAGTCACAATCCTCTACCACATTGGTGCTACCCCGAAACTCGGGTGGGTGACCCTTCTGAAAGGTCTCCCTAACTCGTTGCCAAGATGGTGGCCCCACTGGAGCCTGAACTGCTAGTGCCACGGGAGGTAGTGCCTGTGGCTGAGGAAAATGGGCTGCCATAGCCCTTATTGTTGTCTCAACTTCCTGGGCCACTATCACGGCCACCTGAGTAGTGGAGATCAACTCGGGTGGAGGTGGGGGTGGCGATACCTGTGGCTCCTGACGAGCCTCCCTTAACTCATCTCTAGCCTTAGCCCTCTCCGCTCTCTTCCTCTTCAGTGGCATCTGAAATAGATTGAATCGTATAAGTATACAGTTTATAAAAAAAAATATCTAATAGCATAAATACGATAGCTCAAAAGCGGAAAATGAATCAACAGTCCTAATAATAGGGATCTATATCAATCGAACGCTACGCTGAAACGTAGTAAGCCGCACAGATCCTAAGGACACTAGAACCTGATGATTTGATACCATCTGTGACACCCCACCTACTTAACCCCGGGTGATCACTCCTAAATCAAATTAGAACAGGTTTCTCAGTTGGTTCATTCTTAGCATCACTGTCGCTCTTTTTAATTACTAACCACCTAAGTGAGAAAATTAGACTGGTGCCAAGTTTTTTTTTCTTTCGTTAACTAAAATTAAATACTCATGCGAAAATAGAATAATATAAACAATCACAATTAACTGAATTCAACCATTCGCAAATAATTATCTGATCGAATAAACCATTGGTTTCAAATCCATCAAAAGTAAAGACAAGTAATAAATCTCAACAGGTCTAACATTAGCACTGAAATAAAACTGTGAGCGACATGCTCGAATAACTGATAGGAAGTCTCTACACTAAGAATGAAAAGAACGAGGCGCGTATCAAACTCCCTCAACATCCACACATGCTGCAGCAATGGATCTCTGGAATGAGTCAAGCCTGGCGTCCCTGTGGCTGAACACCTAAAAGGTTTTTAAAAGTTTTTATAGCAAGGGTTAGTACCCAAAACATTTGAAAAACATTTAGCAAATGATTAACTTGCAGTAATAAGTAAATATGCAAGCTCTCCATATTTTAGTTAGTGCCGCACTCCATTGAGGACATCCTCATCCCTCCTCTATTGTTCACTACTAACGCCTTGATTAAATTACCTAGTTATTTATCTCATGACTAGATAACTGATATAATTCCCTTGACACCACCCTACTCTAACCGAGCGTGCCATAATTATGATTTCTAAGTTTTTATCAACATTAACTTAAATAATCATTTCCCTTTTTAAATTTCATATAACTTTCACACCCATTATATATATTTAATACAATTCACGACCTGTATTAATTTACCTATATATAATTATTTACCTCATTATATACTTATAGTTATATCACAACATTCACAAACATGCTGAAATAATAATTAATACTAAACATCCTCCCGGGTAATAACTCACCGGATGCAAATCCTCTAAATTGCTATCCCACTAGGCATATTCACATAACCTAGTTACCTCAAGTTAGAATCGCTCACTAACTTGGATAATACAGAAAAATTAGAGGCGGTCATATTCCTTCCCTGAAAGTGAGATGTCCCTCACCCATATAATGGACGCTATGATCTGGGAATATACTTGCCCTACTCCTCAAGCTAGTGATTCATCCACTACACGCAACCTCCCTCCTATAGCACTAGAGTCGATATAATAATAATATCTAGCCACTTATATTGATGCACACAACATATATATACTATCGCACACCGTATATATATAATTAAAATAAACTATCCTGGCTATCCCCTGTAATAAGTTCGTAACACAAGCCTCTTCAAATTATTATGAGTTTATGGTGCAACTCTAATTATTAAATAATTCACACATTAATTAATTAAATTACTTTTAGTGTCGCCCCCGACCAATATATTCGGACTTACTCTCGTGGCCTGAAATAAATAATACCTGAGTCTAAATTACCGACTCCAAATTATTTAGCCTTTACTCTAAATAAAATTAACGTCTTGGTATCGCTCAACCAATAACCCCGAACTAGCCCACTCCATCCGTATTTAATGATTTTGAAATATTATTCCCAAAATTTAACAATAGTATGTCACACATATATTTCCTCCAAATTCCAATTAATTTTAATCATTGTGTGACACATGTAATTTTCTTCAAATTCTAATTAGTTTTACTCATAATTAATTATCTTGAAAGTCCTAAGTTTATTTCTCATTAAATAAGGCATGGAAAAGAATTTAACTTAATTTCCCCTTATATACATAAACTGGCCGAACTACCAGAAATTTTGAACCATCGATCGATCGATCCCCAACCCTCAATCGATCGATCATACAGGTCAGCATCTTCTTCCCCCATTTGTTTCATCCACGGATGAAAAGCTTCAAACCCTTATTTCTTCTATAGTGAAACCCAAGCCTTCCCATCAACAACTTATATCAAAAACCTCATAAGGGACTCCCGTAAAGTCTACAAACACCATTTAATTTACGTTCTCTACTGTTTTCATAAATTAGGGGGAAAATCTGATTTAATCTTTAACCCATTTAAACATCAAATATTTGCCTCAAATTAGTTTCTAGTTCATCCGAATTACATCCAACCAGATATATATATATACTTCTCTCAAATTACACATGAATTTCTACATAATTTAAAAAGAAGAATATTGGTTTACAAAACCCCATGTTTATAACCTTTAAATCCCAAAACGAATTTTAATTACTCACATCACATAAATATGAATCGAAAGGTAAATTAAATGCTACAGCAAGTAACCACTTGCCTTATGATTCGTAGGATCTGATTTGAAGTTGTGAATTCCCAAGGTTGGAGATGAGATTCCCTCTTTTTGGCTTTTTGCTTTGTCCCCCAATTTGCCTTTAACTCCCTCTTAAGTTTTCCTCTCCCACTAACTGTTTCCTAAACTTCAATCAGTCGTTTCCCTTTTCTCTTAATTAGGTAATTAGGCTAAATCCCGTTTTTGGCCTAATGGGCCAAGCCCAAGTGACCCAAATACCCCTGTGTGGGTCTGGCTATGCCTAAAAACATCCCGTGACCCGTTTACTACCTCGGGTACACTTTTCTGACTATCTAGGCCCATCCGGACTCAACTGTATACTCAGAATTGGCATCCAAATCAATTTATAATAATCCTTATCTCACACCCAAATTAGTCTATACCGACTCCCGACTGAGATAAGTACTTACCCCATCATTAATACCCGAAATGACGTAAATAAATTATCACTATTAACTTAGTAATTTAATTTCCCTAAATATTAACCATTCACTCCTCGATTAATATTTAATTATATTGCCATAGTTAATTCAATTAAAATTACGACACACAAGTAATTTTGAATTCTCGAATTAATTAAATATTTAATGCATAAAAATACGGGGTGTTACAAAGAATTGGGAGCTTGTCCGCAATTTTTATTCTCTTCGATTTGGGACATCCGAATTCCTCCTAAAGTTTCAAATTTTAAGTAGAGACTTCTTTATGATGAATTACCTCAGGACGAGAACATTAAAAATCTTAAAATACTAATTTTCTCAAAATGTAGGTGTTGTGTGATAGCCAAGGAAGAAAATATAGACTATCCTTTTGCAACTACTAAAATTTCTTTGGAAGTTTGGAATTTTTTCCAAAACAATATGGGGCTAAAATTCAACTCCTTATCAATTAAATTTAAACTTATGAATTGGTGGCTATGTACTCGGGGCAATTTCATTAAAGCAACTCTTTGCAAAATGATTCCTTTATTTGTATGTTGGAGGATTTGCTGGGCGAGGAACCAAATGGAGTTTGACAACATTCCCATGAGAGAGAAAATTATCATTGAGTTAGTTCATGAAGACATTTTCAGTGCTTTCAAAGTCAAGCCATTTCACACATCCCATGCTATTTTTATGTTAGTTTTTTTCATGATTTTCGTGTGTCTTGTGCTACATGGTTTTTGTCTCATGTACATGTACTTTTATGCCCCCCGCCTTTTTTCATTTTCTTTATCATGTAATGCCTCTGTGAGAGAGTTGTTCTCTCACTGATAAATAAAAAACATTTTTATTAAAAAAACATTAATGGGCTAATAGACCTAATTCAAAAGTTTACGTTGTTAAGGTTTTGCCAAGCGTTAATGGAACTTATTTCAAAATTTCACTTTATCTTGCTAGGAAATAGGACTCATTGAAAAGTTGACTAGTCAACATGACTAATATTGTAAAAAGTCTGATAAATGGGACTAATATATAAGAACCCCTAAAAAACCCTTGTTATGATTCAGAATTAACTTTTCCAAGAAAATATCATGCCAACTTTCCGTTCCATATCATTCATTGGAATAAATTGAGTATCTTAATTTTTGTAAAGAATGTGGAAGTTGAAATCTACCCTAACATCTAGATTTTACATGAATATAAAACAATAATTACAGTACAAACGATAGTATCTCATTAAAAAAACTATATCAATAATTGTATTTTTGAAGGTGTGATTAATTGGTTAATTTATTTGTTAGATTTCAAATGTAGATTAGATTCTTCTCAAAAAACAAAAAAGAAAAATATATAATTCATTAATTTTAATGTTAAAAATTAATAGTTTATTCAATTCATGGGGCATCATGTAACATATTTTTTTTTGAAACCTCCACATGAACGAGCTATTTGGACTTCCCCATGCGAGCTAAAGAGGGGGCATTGTGCCAGGGCCACCCTAACATACGACCCACATACTATCAGTTATCCATTAAGGAGTTTTGGAACCTTAGATCAACGGTTATTATCTGAGTTTATCAAGTCCTCTCCTTACCACTGGGACAACCAGGTTGGATCATTATACAACATAATTGAAATACAAATGACATAAAAGTTACTGATAACATTGCAATGCATCCAAAGCCTCTTTTTTTTATAAATGGTGTTACCAATATAGAGCATAATGGATAAATATAACCATATGTGGAGGGTTACATGTGTCCATGCTCCACGTGAATAAACACACGATACATATGCATATTTAAAATTCTTATGTATACGGGGATACACATGGGGCACGTATTGCATACGTTTTGCGTCTTTATTCCTGTGGAGCACGGACACGTGGTGCCATCCACACATGTTACTATTTCTCCACACAGAGAATTCATGTTATCTTTTCAAAACTTAAATTACAATTAAACAAGCATGTTATGGAATTAAAAAAATAAATCCACTAAATCATAACATTGTAATATAAATGACAAAATAAGAGAATAATAACCAATTAAAATGAACATATGGAGTAGATTGTTACTCGAACAATTATGGCATAAATTTCTTATATGATCTTATTGGCTTTATCTTTATGATATATTTTTACTGAAAACTTTATATATCTATAAAAAGACTTGTGACATCCTTAACTCACTGGTGAAACTACTATCAACATGCTCCTCTAGGACCTTATTTATCCTATTATTTAATTATCTTTGAGCCTCACCTTCATTGCTGCTCACGAATGACTCCTTCACCTTCTCTCAATTTTTATCTCCCGAATAACTTAACGAGGATGATTCAGTTCAGATGTAGGACACTTATCCCAAAGTTTTCGCAACTCAATCAGAGATGATGGAAGCAACGAGAAAATGTCTCCGAACGATTTAAATATATAACTATCTCTATATATATGGAGAAAGAAGAGAGTAAGAAAAAAAACTAAAATAATAATTCATTGGCGAAGTCGAGGATTAATGGGAATAAAAGACATAATTGCCGACCAAATGCCACAAACTTTCTTAGAACATGTTATTAACTCAACTGACTTAAAATATAAACTAGCATGTAACCCGCACGATGCGAGAGCATTTTATAATTTATTTGTATTTTCTTTTGAATAATTTACTTTAAGTGTTCTTAACATAAATCTAAAAAGGACATGGATACTTACAAAAATTTGTCGTACTATAGATCATGTGTTCAAACAAGATTTCCTTTTGTTAACAAACAAGATTTCTTTCCTTCAGTCTACAATGAATTCGAATTATACGATTAATCTTAATCATGGTGATCAATGGGAATTCTTCGATCCTGATATTGCAATGCTTCGCAATCAGAAATTCCATATGTTCATCATAAAAAAAATACACATGTCATGACAAACAAAAACATAGATATGGAACCTAAAAAATTATTTCCTAGTACTCTAAGCACATATGCTAACATCCTAATGAAAAATATACACTAAGAATCCAAATCAAAGATTTGGCCTACACCTTAGTTATGTGGAAACCTTATGTCAGTAGAAATTTCAGAAGATGAATACCAAGAATCTATTAAAGAAAGTGAATCTTTCTTAATTGGAAGATACATGGTTAACAAGGGTGAAAAACCTTTAAATTTGTGATTACTCAAATATTAAATCAAAGACTCTTGGAATTTTTTGGAGATTTCAAAATAATTCCAATGGGAAAATCATATTTTACTCTATAATTCACTACTGTAGAGATTAAAAATGCGGTTTGGGTAAGAGGTACAACCTCAATTAACCCTGGTATTTTTAAACTTTTTCAATGGTCCCCTAAATTCAATCTAGCAGAACAAAGAATCACAATCGCACTTGTTTGGGATAGATTCGTGGGACTCAGTATTGAATATTGGAGGCCTAGAATTCTTCTTAAAATATCTCGTTGTCTAGGTGATCCAATAAAGATTGATCAACCTACCCTAGACAAATCCTATGGTCATTTTACTAGGGTATTAATTGACATGGAGGTCAATGATACTATGCCTAACCAAGTTTTAATAAAACATACAGATATCAACATTGAACAAGATGTTCAGTATGAGAGACTTCCACCAATATGCTCACATTACATAATTCTTGGACACTTAGTCACTGATTGCAGTGGTTAGAAGAATAAAACTTAATAGTTTTGACATGAGTGAACACAAATCTTCAAATATCAAAGAAAGATCAAAAGAAAGCTCCAAAACAAATACCACAAACAAACAGGTATACAAACCCATAGGCATAACCAAAGAGCCTCCCATCAGTCATGACAAGAAAGCATACTCTAGTGGTATAACCCAAGAAATTCCTATCAGTCAGGATAAGAATTCAGGTTTACTGATAATACACAAGAGGAAACAATTAATGGCATCATATAGGACTCTGATGATGACATAATGACAAATCTTGAACCTATTAATGAATATCAACTAGAATTTAATTCTGAGATGGTCTTGATAGAAAGCGCAAAGGTAGATAATTTAATTTCAAATGATGAAGATCCGCTGAATAATTGCCTTGCCATTATTACTATTCCTTCCATTCAAGAATAATCTAGGAAAACTAATAAATCTTGGTTGAACATGATGGAAGAAGAAGAAGAAGACATATCAAACTCCCCTATAGAAGATTTCTACAAGATAATAAACTACTATTTAGACAAGGAAATTGAATATGTTACAAATTCTAGCATCTCAAATTTTCAAAAAAAACAAATGGTTCTTTGGGAACATATCAAAAGAGTTTTACTCCAATAATCTCCAACTCTGAAAAAAAGAAAATCAAAAGTAAACTCAGGAAATACTCAACTTCACAAGCTTATAGCTTAAGGAGTGGCTCAAAACCCCATATTTAATGAAGATTTTATATTGGAATTTTAGGGGTTTAGGGAATTATTATTCTAAAACAATGCTATCTTCTTGGTTTATGCAACATAAACCATATCTTCTTTGCATTACAGAACCTAAGATGGATTTTAACTCATCTTTTCAACAGTTCTTTTAAACTTTTGGAATGATTTTTTCTCCTCTACTAATAGGAATGGTCTTCAACCAAATCTATGGTTGTTTCATTCAAATTCTTTTCACACTCCAACAATTATTTCAAGTACAATTCAGCAAATAACTTTATCTCTTTGATTGAAGGTATCCAAGCAACTTATACCATTATCTATGCATTAACTAACTATATTACTAGAAGACAACTTTGGGTGAACTTTTATCATCTCAACGACAACATCAAAGGACGTTGGATGACAATGGGGGACTTTAACAGTGTGCTCGGAGCCCATGAATGCAGAGGCACTAACATACCATATGTTGCAGCCTGCACTGACTTCAAAGGTATGATTGATAACTGCAATTTCCTTCAAATTGATCTTAAAGGCATCTTTTATACTTGGAAAAAAATCATCACTTCTAATATTAACAGGAAATTAGATAGTGCCGTTTTTAATCAAACATCGCTTAATTCTTGGTCTGGCATTAACTACATTGCTTTAGCTAAATCAGGGTTTGATCATCACCCAATCCTTTTTTATGCTAAATGAAATTTATAAATAGTTCCTAAACCATTCAAATTCATGTCCTCTTGGACTAATAACCCAAAATTCATCACTGTAGTTGAGGATGTTTGGAAAAACTCTAAATTCTATGGTTGCCCAATGTATGTTTTTAAAGATACACTTAAAACCTTAAAGTCTACATTAAAAAAATGGAATTTTGACATTTTTGGTAATGTACATGCCAATCTTCATTCAACAAAAGAAAATTTAAGGTCAATCCAATCTGAAATAGACTTTAAAGGTCACAATCAGGCTAGGGATCAACTTGAGATGGATTACCAAAAGAAACTCATTGAAGTTTTGAAATTTGAAGAAAACATTTGAAAAGTTTAATCTAGGATTAAGTGGATGGCAGAGGGTGACAGATGTACTACTTATTATCATAATCATATACAGCAAAGAAGATCTTATAACTCAATATATTATCTCAAACAAAGGGATGTTCTGATTACTATTCAAGAAGATATCAAAGAACATATTATCAAACATTTTTCATCTTTATATACTAAAGATCCAACAATTGATTCTAATAACTATGTTACTAATATGGTTCCTAATCTATTCATTGGCACTGATAATAATTATCTTGTATCTATTCCTAATATAGAAAAATTAAATCAATTGTCTTTTCTATGGACCCTTTATCAACCCCAGGCCCTACTGGTTTCAGTGGCATCTGTTATAGACTTTGTTGGAACATTATACAAAAAGATGTTTGTACAATTATTGAAAATTTCTTTACAAATGGTTGGATTCTGCCTGGATTTAATACTAATCACATAGTTTTCATCACTAAAGTTTTATAAGTTGCTTCTATATCTAACTATAGACTTATTGCAATGGCAAATTTTCTTTTTAAATTTATTACTAAGATTTTTACCAATAGATTAAAATCTATTATAGGTTCTATAATCTCTGATAATCAATTTGATTTCATCGATGGTAGATCAATTTCTCATCCAATTTCAATTGCTTCTAAAAGCTTTAATCTTCTAAACTACAATGCATTTGGTGGGAATATTGGCATCAAAATAGACATTCCTAAAGCATTTGATACTATGGATTGGAACTTCATTCTTCAAACTTTATGCTGATTTGGTTTCGGTGATAAGTTTATTACTCTTATTAAAGAAATTCTTAACTCAGCTGAAATATCCATTCTTATAAATAGACCTCCATCTGGTTATTTTAGTTGTTCTAGAGGTGGGAGACAAGGTGACCCACTTTCTCCTCTTCTCTTTTGCATTGCTACGGATTATTTAAGCAGACTCATTCTTCGAAAAGTCCAAGAGGGTTATATAACACATATATTCTCTCCAAGAGGTTTAAAAGTTCCTACTCATAAATTATATGTTGATGACATTGTGATATTATGTAGAGGAGATGATTTATCTTTAAATAATATCATGCAAATTCTTGAAACCAATGCCTCAATATCTGGACTGAATATTAACAAATCTAAATGTCAAGTTTTCATTGGTAAATGAGCTTTTAATAGGAAAATTCAATTTACTAATATTCTTGGTTTCAAAGAAGGTCCTACCTTTTTATTTAACTTGGATTCCCCATATTCATAGGTAAGCCTAGAAGATATGATCTTCAAGTCATACCTGACATAACAAAGTCTAAACTTGAAGGTTAAAAAGGTAAACTCCTTTCAATTGTTGGTAGACTAGAATTAATTAGGACTAACATCCGATCCATCTTTATCTAGAGTTTCAGAATATATAGATGGCCTACCACATTTCTCAAAAAAATCTAACAATGGATCAAAAAACAATTATGGCTTGGGTTAACAACAACTCATAAAAGGATTGTTGTTCACTGGAAAAAAACCTGCCTGCCTTATGAAGAAAGGGGCATCAATTTGAGAAATCTCAATTATCTTAATAATGCTTGCATTCTGAAACAATCTTGGGATCTTTGCACATCTAAATCTCTATGGTCTCAATAACTTGAAGCCAGATTTAATCCCATGAGTGATGAGAATGAGGGTTACAAAATTAGTTCTATTTGGCATGGATACAAGGATGCTTTCAAAATAATCAATTTCAATGCAATGTGGATTATTAGCAATGATAATAAAGTTAGGTTTTGGACTGATAAATGGCTTGGATATGTTCTTAGCCCTGAAGTTTGAAATAATATTAGAGTTGCTAAATTCATTCAAAATGGTAATTGGAACCTTAGTCATAGACTTATCAGCTCATTGAACACTTCAATAATTAGCAAAATAAAAGATATTCTTCTTCCAAAAGAAGACACTGATGACTGCCTCATTTGGACACTTTCAAAGTCCGCTAATTTATCTTTTAAATATGCATATGACTATTTTAGAAATAAGTCTCATTAATATTCAGGTTATAAACTTCTATGGACTCAGTACATTCCTCCTAGAGTTGGAATGACTATATGGAAATTCTTCCATAATAAGCTTGATGTTCTTGATTTACTGACAGAAAAAGGTTGTCATTTAGCATCTAGATGTATCCTATGTAAATCTCATAATGAATCTCTGAATCATTTATTTATTGATTGCACCTATGTAAAATATATTTGGGATTGGATTGTTGTTATTTTCAATCATCAGGTACGGTTCAATTGCCCAATGCTTATATGGAATCAAGCTGTAAATGTGGATTTCAGTCCCCAAATAAAAATGCTTTGGTTGGCATCTATGTAAGGACATTATTTTCATTGTCTGTTATCAATTTAGTATGTCATATACCGCTACACAAGAACAATCAAGCATCAAAGACGGATTCGAATATCATGATCTTCAACATTCAAGCCTCCGCGAGATAAGTTTGGAAAGGTTGTGTTTTAATTCCTTAGCATTTCACTTAAAGTGTTGGGATATTTTTATCAAATATTTTCTAAAGATTTTGTTCTTGGACACCTTTCCATAGAAAAATCATAACTAATTCAAAAAAAACAAAAAAAAAAACGAAACTGGCGGCCGCGCGTTCGTATCAAAATTTTATACAATCATGGCCTGATATATCGTTTGATAGGTCGTTCGAGTGACCTGCTTATGTCGTTCAAACGACATACCTATCTCGGAGAAGTTGTCGCATAAATTTGCTTAAGCGAAAATCCCTTTTCGTTCGAGCGACTTAGCTATCTCGTTCGAGCGACGCGCCGACTTATGTTTTTTTATAAATAGGAGTCTCCAACTCCGTTTTTCATAAGAAGACCTACGGTTTTGAACTGTTAGAAAACTGCTTCTGCAGAATTCTTTTGTCTTCTTCTTTTAAATTCTTTAACCTTTGATTTTCAATTCACAAAACATCCCAATCCTTTAGTGAATTGTTTTGGAACCCTAGATTCAACTTTTTTTTGAAAATTACTCTTTGTGGAGTGATCTCTACACTGAGGGTTGCGTGCTATTATGGAGGGAGTCTTTGTGAAGATTTTAGACTGTGTGTCAGGACTGCGTGTCCTTGTGGTATAGCTGCGTGCAAACCATTGCTGATTTATTTCTAGCCGTTGCTTTGGAGGTTTGACGAAGACACCGTGCGTTACTCTTGTGGTCGAAAGAAAGATGGTATGTAAGTCAATGGTCTTGTAAACTTATCAAAGTTCTAGAAATAAAAAGGTTTTTCCCTTCGGGGATTTTTCCTGAATTTGGTGTTCCTAATATTTGATCTTGTGATTGTTTGATTTGCATATTTAATTCAATCACTTAGATGCATGATTTAAGGTTTACCTAAAATTGGATTTATTTGAGAATTCGCATTATTCCGCTGTAGCGATTCTAGAATCTATCATTTGAGTTTTGATTTTTTTTGGAGAATCAGAAATCAAGCAATATTTGATAACAAATTACCAACTCATATTTGCACTATACATCAATTAAGGCTTTGGGTCAACAACATTGGTAACCTTTGTAAAGGTCACATGAACAATACTATTGAGGATTGGAAGATCCTTGATAGTTTAAATATTAAAGGCATTCCTAGAAAATCTCCAAAGATCATATAAGTTAAATGGTTCCCCCCCCCCCCCCCCCCCCATTCAAGGTTGGAATAAAATCAACACTGGTGGCTTATTTAAAAGTAATAGAGCTGCCATTGGAGGGGTTTATAGAAACTGTAGGGGGTTCATGAGATGTGCCTTTTGTTGTAAAGTTAAAGCCAAATCAGCCTTAGAAGCTGAACTTATTGCAACTATAACAGGGATAAATATTGCTTGGAGCTACAATTGGAACAAAATCTGGTTAGAAACTGATTCCATATCAGTTTTCCATTGTTTTCAAAACAAAAATTACAATCCTCCATGGCATTTGCTTACTAAATGGAATAATTGTAAACATTACATTTCCAAAATGGTCTTTGTATTCTCCCATATTAGTAGAGAAGGCAGTGATGTAGCTGATAAATTATCCAACATGGGGTTGAATCATGATGAAATCAAATGGTGGTGGAATGCTCCTAATGATCTTGTTCACCTCATCGGGAAAGACCTATCTTTAAATCCCCATTTTAGATTTTCATAGGTATGCATATTTTTTTTTATTTGATTGGTTTGGAGATATGTTCCACTATCATGGGACTTTATTTTATGCTTTCTTTTACAAGAAGGTAAGGTTTCTATGTCCCCCTTCCTTTTTGTGAGCCACGTGGAAGGCTTTTTTCCATTTTTTTTCTTTTAATAAAATTTGTGGGGGTACCGTCCCTCTTTAAAAAATTATTTTACACTATCTGTGTGCAAGTGCAAAACTTGTATGCATTAACAAAAATAATGCCAAAATAATTTCGGGAGAATGGGGAGTTGGTTGTAGCATTGGATCACATTAGAACGAAGTTGATGTGATTAAGTCCAAATATAAATTTTGAAAAACTTTTAGGGACTTGCAAGGTCATATATACTTTAACATCTCCGCATTATTTTTTTTTTAAAATCCAACTTTGTCTTGGTAAACAATATCCAACACAAACATAAGATCTTAATTTTTCAATCGATTATAGTATATATATTTTTCTTCATATACTTGATCTTGAGTTATTCCTTGACCTTTTATGTAATGGAAGCTTAAAAATGGGTGATCTAACATTAAAATTAAATAAAAAAATTAATGGTGTTGTTGCAAAGTAATTTTATTGTGCGCACCTATGATTGAAATCAACCATTAACAAAAAAAATTTACATCCAAACTAATGCAAAATTTGGTACCTGATGAGAATCATTTATCATTAGACATAAAAGGCCCACATACCCTCTAAGTTGGTCTTCCCATATTTGCGTGGATTTGCAACTATGAAGACCGTTCTTTCGAAATCTAAAATGAAGAAAGCAACATTTTATCTATTAAATCAAATAAAAGTGTTTAAAATCAAACTATCATAATAGATCTCAGCAAAGGGACCCTCATATCAAAACAAAAATAAGTCCATTTGTTAATGAACTGTGATAGCTGGAAATCACATCGTTGGATCATCCCAACCGTTGGATCCATCAACATCAAAATTCGACGAAAGCATCCATGGATAAAAAATGGATCCCATAGATTCATTCCTCCCGCCTCCACCGTTGGATCCATAACCGACCAAATTAGCCATTGATCTTTCTTTTAGACTTCTTTAACTTAATATATTTTCATCGTCAACACAATCTCATCTTTAAATCTGAAGCACTTGGAATAAACACAAAAATAAACCATAAAGCACCAAAATGATATATATAGAAACACAATAAACTATACAGAAGGTTTATATAAATTAACTTACTTGAAGTCAACAATACTTGAAGTGTTATTTTTCTCATAAATGTTACTATTACCTGAGAGAACCTTGATATGGGATTACCAGAAGGATTAAAGTGTCTATATCTAGAAGTCTCCCTTAATATAGAGGCTAAGAAAATTAAGCCACAAAAATTAGATATCCAAAACCCCAACACCCATTTTCCCAGATCTTCCATGTAAACCAACACTGTCTCTGCAATCAAGGATCCGATTTTTAAGGCAACGTAAAAATAGCTAATGTATTCTTGGATTGTCTTTTTTTTTAGATCTTCTTCATCGAATTGATCTGCACCAAAGGTAGAAAATGAAGCTCTGTGGCGCCACTTCCTAGTGCAAGCAAGTAAATTGAAATGTAAAAAACTGCCTCTTTAGCCTGAGAATGGGTGTTGCAAAGCTCTTATATTCTTCCACAACCTTCCGATTCAAACATAAACACATGGGTTGTCAAAGACAAAGCAACCAAAGCCTGAAAAAATATGAAAATCAGAACTTTTGAAATTTAAAGAATTCCAGATTTGTATTTATATGGGAAGAAGAATTGAAGAAAAAAAGCATGTTGTGACTATTTATTATTAGCTCCGTGTCAAATTAAGATGGGTACTTTTCTTTTTGGTGGCATTTCAAATCAAGAGTCATGTTGAGATGGATAGAGAGAAAAGAGGGGATTCCAGTTAAGATATGGGTGAGGGAGAGATTGCAAAAGGAAGTTTTGGAAGAGCATGGGGCATTTTGGCAACCCAAAGGATTGAATATGGCGAGTTATAGGAGTGTCAATAATTTTTAGAGAGAAAAAAATCTTATGTGGACACTGTATCTCATGATCTTATGCATTAAATTATATTTATACCTCTAATACTATCGTATTAGAGGTATAATACAGATGGTTTCATTATTTATATAGGTTCTTATAGTACAAAAGTGTTAATTATGGGCAGTGTATTTATAAGATATATAAAGAAAAGGTAATAAATATTACGTCTCTTTGTTTGACACATAGAGGATCCTCCATGTGAGGATCACTTTTTTATATTATAACTATGTATAAATCTGCGTGATGTCCGAGCTTGTCGATAAATCATAATCCCAAACAAACAAAAAGAATTGAATGATGTGCATTAAACATAATTGTTACATAGGTTTGTGTATGGATCGTAACATTTGAAAAGTTTGAATCCCAAATTCGGGCATATTGTAGCAATATATGAGTTGAACATAAGTATATAACAACATTATTGAAAAACCAATACCCAAAGCTGTAAAATTTGAGGTTCTTCATTTAAGTATGTAATTGATGTTTGTATTTTCAAATATGCAAAAACTTAAGAATCCACTGTCATTATTATTTTGATCCTTTACTTTTTTGGATCTTGGGCAGCTAGATTGCAAATAAAAACAATTGTCAAGTTTATTTGGAGGAGTTGACAATCCTTCAATTACATTCTCTGCATCCATTTTATCATCTCCATCCTCATGTGATCACAATATAAAATAGGTAGAGACATTAGATTATATCATGTACCAATCATAACTATAATTGCAAACTAAGAGAGTACAACTTAAATAGCACAAAATCACAAATAAAATAACATATAAATGGGAGAAATATATAACTGAATAGGAGCCTGCATGTTCTTCGCCCTCAATTGCCTCGTTACTTTTCTCCTTCAAAACTGTTCCGTGCTACATAACTCTCACCACACTCATTTGTCATCAAACTCATGCAAACCACTACACCACCCCATCATCGCCCTTATTTACCTTCCAAACATGCCATAATCCCTCACCTTATCCATCTCTTTCATGAAACCTTCTCATATCAAACATGAATCTCTTACCATTTTGCATCACCCTTTCACCTCATGTTTAAATGTATGAAACCCATCACAGATTATAGAGAGTATGGCCCAATTAGATCCCCATCCGTTCTGGATGAATAAAAAGGATCGAATAATGGTTGAATCCATTCTTTATCTGAAAATACCTTCAACTCGAAAGCCTAAGCCAATAAGAGAGACTCCTTCCGCGTGAAAGAAGAGCCTCCTCTCTTGTGAACGAATCCCCTGCTTGGCTCTTTTCAGGAATAGAATTGGACATGGAATGCACTCTTACTTCATACACCAGGACATTCATAACACCTTCATCATTTACCTAATCCACTTCCACCTTGAGTACATTCCATAACCCATTTACCAAAACCATGTTAATATATATATATATATATATATATAGTCCTGCTCTTGTGTGGACTATCCCGTAATTTAACTGTGGACTTGACATGTGTCACCTGGCGGTGAGCCTAGAAATTATTAGCTAAATTATAGGCGCGCTCGCTCCCTTTTCTGGACTCACCGTCAGGTGATACATGTGCAGTCCGCACTATTAAAATGCGGAATGGTCCGTACAACAGCAGTAATATATATATATATATATATATATATATATATATATATATATATATATATATATAGAGAGAGAGAGAGAGAGAGAGAGAGAGAGAGAGAGAAGATGTAAATGATCCTTGGATTTCATATACCGATTTTTATGTATTTTTTTCTCTTTATAGTATTGTGAGTACCTAAGGTATATATACATGTCAACAGAACAGTAGATTTTTATAGGACACCAATGAGGATGGGGTGTGTTACTAGAAAAATAATGGAGAGATAAGACTCTGTTGTTATGTATTTTTCCTTGGAAAGGACGTTATATCCCTTGCATTTTCCATTTCATGGAAACTTTCAATCATTTTCGTCCTCTCACCCTTTTTAATGTTCTAGCAGGCTTTCAGATGACCCCCTCCCCCCCTCTCCATGGAGTTGCTTGGATTTTGGTTTCACATTCAATTACTTTTGAATTAGTTTTGGGTTCTGACATTAATTTGTATTTTATTAAATTTGCTTTGGATAAAGATAAAAATGGTTGTTAAGAAGAGCTGGGTGTTGGCTTAAAAAATTTAAATCCGATATGTATTTTGAGGCCTCAAATGGTTTGATGGCTTGTTTGGGAGTTTTGAAGAGAAAACAAAGGAAAGAAAAATTTTATTATGAGAGAAAAGAAAAGAAGGGAAAATTAATAGGAGAGAAAAGAAAGGAGTTTGATAGAGAAAAGAAAATAACTTTCTCTCTTGTGTTTGGGAGTTTGGGAAGGAAATAATTTTTTAAGCGAAAAAAGGTACAATTCATTAAAAAAACTTTTCGTTCTCTCCATTTTTTTCCGATTTTGAAAGAAAGTTTTGTAGAGAAAGGAAGCGAATTATTTTTTAAATTTTCTTTTCCTTTCTTTACTTTTAAACTCCTAAACAAGAGAAAGACACTTTCTTTCTTAATTAAACTCCCAAATGAAGGAAAGGAAACACACTTTCTCTCCCTTTCCTGTCTTTTTTCTCAAAAATAGAACTCGCAAACAAGGCCTTAAGTGGCTCATTTGTTCCCTAATCAGATTAAAATCTATGGGTCTTATGTTTTGATGTATGTTCATGCCATAGACGTGGAAATCGGGTGGGAACAAAGAAATCGCCAACAAAAAATATCACCGGGATATAGCAATCGAAGTGTTTTCTACCTTCAAAATGTGATGTCTTAGTGAGGAATGATATGAAATATTAATCTATGTTAAACTTTGGAGGGGCCCTTTAGTTCATTTAGGTGATGTCCAAATTATAACTATTATCATATCTGGATGTGATAAAAGCTAATAGATAAAGAAAGAACTTATAGAGCAATCATTATTAATGGAAATGGAAAGAAGGACATGTAATTGTAACCTTTCAACACTAGAGTGATCCAATTCCATATAATATTCTTTCAATCTATGCCTTTCTCTTCAATATGATATATGATAATCTATATATATACTCTAAAATGGAGTACACACTAAACAAAATGTTGTGTTTTAAATACATTTATAAAATTTTCTTTTATGTCTTCCAATTTGATTTTTTTTTTCATATGTTTTTGCCAAAAAAAAGTGGTGATTAAAATTTCGTCCTTTGACCAGTGGAATGACCGCCGCAACGCTGCGAAGATTGCAGTCAGTGTGTTGGGTAATTTACTTGACAAATCTTGATTTATCCTAAATTTTAACTATCTTAATATCAATTGTGATACTTAATTTATATGTATTTGTCAAGGTAGAATTTGCAGCTTTACATTGATCAGAGGAAGACTTGAACAAAATATAGGAGAAAGAGTACATGAACAAATTCAAACTAATAAATGGGTAATAAATTGGTGATGGAGATTGTGTTATTTTTGAATTGTTTTATTTTGTACAATAAATTCCATATTATTAAATGGACATGACACGGTGGCTTAGAATGAATGCAAACTTAATTGCATATTTTAATTTATTATTTTCATAAAAAAATCTTTGTATATATCTATTTTATATTATTTGTAAGAGTTTTTTCAAAGTATTAACATTTAACAAAAATCTATATTTGGTGAATTCTCATTTTTTATATTTACTAATATACATTTTATAAGTTTGATTAACTAAATTTATGCTGTTCAACTACTTAGTATAATAATTTCGAACCACACGTTAAATGTGATTAAGGACAAAAATTTCAAAGGTAAATGGTGAGGAGTGTTTCTAAATCCCAATAGAAATGGTTTTGAGGGGAAATAGTAGGGAGGTTTCTTACCATCACAAACACTTCCAAATCCCAATAGAAATATTGTATGCTCATGAACCATCCACATTTATATTTTTTACAATGGGAAATCATAGAAAATAGTTGATAAAGTAACACAATATGATAACTCGTTTAAACACAAATTACATCCTTTTTTATAAGCAAATGATTCATTAAAACAAACCCGCCTAAGGGGGTTGAATCCCATATACAGGAAGTATACAAAGCATAAAGCAAAGGGTCGTAGCCCATAATAGACTAGACAACCACCTGAAACTCATCCAAAAACTCAAAAAGGAGAGATAATGATGAATCATGCATTTTCCTATACCAAGAACATAGAAGGCTCAGAACAATGTACCGAATTTGAGAAGGGTCATGTTGGACCCCCTCGAAGCATCTCATATTCCTCCCCTGCTAGACGGTCTAAAAAATACAATGAGGGGCCATCATCTTAACCACCCGCGGGGCAGTCCAACCCCTAGGCCTCCTCTAAGCACCCATCACCTTGCACACCGTACGAGGCATAACCCAAGAATTTGGCATAAAGAGAAGATTAAATTCCCCTAGTCACCTGACAATGAAGAAGAAGGTGATTGGATATCTCCTCCTACTTCTTACATAACAAACATCTGCTAGCCATCCTCCTCTCTCTTCTCTGAAGCCCCTCAATAGTCAAAATGGCATGTCTGCAAACGGTCCACACAAATAAACAAACCTTGGGAGGCTAATGACTTTTCCAAACTGTCTTCCACGGAAAAGAAGCACCCCCACGATCCATCAACACATTATAATATTTTTAACTGAAAAAATGCCATCCTGAGATCTCTACCACCTCAGCCCATCGGCCGAAAAGGACGGAGCCAACACCAAACTCAACCACTTAAAGAACTCCTCTACCTCCTCCAGCTCCCAATCCCGAATACCCCTCCTAAACTTTGGGTCCCACACCGCACGGATTCCTACTCTCCATTTATGATCCTCAAGTGACCCTTCTTTGTCTCCCCAATTCGAAACATCCCTGGGAATAGATCCTCCAAAGAGCCCCCCACACCCCATTTATCCCTCCAGAACCTGATACGACTCCCACTACCATGCTGGAAGGAATTGAGAAAATAAAATTCCCCCCACCCAAGCGCATTATACCTCCACCACCCCACCCCATGATCAGAGCCCCCACAATAGGACCCCACCCATATGTATCAATCCCATTACTAGCTAGCATCACTTTCCTCCACAGTCTGCCTCCTTACCTATTAAAGAGACACAACCACTTACCTAGTAATGCCTTATTGAAATGGGGCATGCTCCTCACCTTAGCCCCACCCTCTTTCAACGGCCTGCATACCTCATCCCAGCTCACCAAACAGTACTTTAATTGATCATCATTACCTCGTAACAAAAAATCCTTCATCAAGTTGTCGAGCATCTTGCCAACGAAACGAGTAAAGTGAGAACATACATATATTAAGTCGGAAGACTCGATAACGCACTTTTGTTCAACATCAACCGAACCCCGTTGGAAAGGTAATTGATAAGCACCCAAAAGTGTCTATTTTATACCCCCAATAGATGCATTTTAGTCACTCATTTTTTTAATAAAAATGGGATGATGTTCGTATTTATTTATTTCTCAGGTCAATACGCAGTTGCGGTACAAATAATGCTAAATCAGTACAATTGCAACACAGAAGCGGTTAAAGTAGTGCAACAAGGGAATCAAAAGAGACCGCGAAGTCAGAGTCCCATTGTGCTTGCCTAGAAGAGTTTTGATGTCCCGAACCAGTCCCAAAACCTTAACCTAGCCCAGTCCATTCCCCGAGCCCCGTGTGTGTTGAGTTTGTACCTTTGTTATTTTTTAGATTTTTTATTTTGAGTGGTTTTATTTTTATGATTTACTTTAGAATTTTTTAGATTTATCTAGGATTTAGTGTCTATTTTTATATTTATATATTTTAATATTGATTTTTATTAGTTTTTAATTTTTAATCTTTATTTTCTAGTTTTATTAGATTTTATTTTTTTATTTTAGTTTTATTTATTAGGATTATATTTTTTTAGTTCTAATATTATTTTATTTTATTTTATTTTCATTTTTTATTTAGTGTCTTTTAATTTTTATTTTGAGATGTTAGTTCTTTTTAGTTTTATTAGATTTTAATTTTGTAATTTTATTTAGTTTTTTTAGGTAGTGTTAATTTTTAGGGGTACAAATTAAACACACACACCACACTAACATACACTCAACCACACAGAAACTCATCACTCACTCACACCCAACTAGCCTACATCTAACACCCCCCCCCCACCCTCATACTAAACTCCATACACCCACCCACACACAAAACACCCCACCTTACTATTCATCCTCTTCCAAAAACAAACACCCACGATTCTCTCTCCCAAACTCCATTAACCCAACTCCAAATAAACTAAAAACCACCATCTCACACACACACCACATTAAACAATAAACCCGAATAATCCCACTATTAAGTCAAACCCATATTAAAAAAAAACGTCGCCCCCTGCCTCGGCCTAACCTCCACCTGCCACGCTGGCGATGACTCTGCTCCGCCGTCAGCTAAACCTGGCAACCCAACCCCGATCCTAACCCGTGACCCTTGCCAACCAAACCCAAAGCCGACGCAACCCATTTTCCAATACCCACCTTCCATCTCCATCTTAAATCCCATATTTGTGTAGAACTATCCCATACCAAAAATTGAAACCCATTTCAGCTCTATCCCAAATCCCTTTAAAATCGGAATCAATCTTTATCCAAAAATGAGATCCCACAAAATCTACCAAAGTGAACAAAATCAGGGGTTATAAAACAAGAGAAGGGACGTTCTAAACGAAAGACTCTCATCAGCATAAAAAAAGGGGGGAGAATACACAGATAGAGGACGTGAGAGACAGAAAAAGAAAAAAAAAAGAGAGTAGAAAAATTGTTAGAAAAAAAAGAAAAAAATATAGTTTTAGGTTTAGAAAAATTTGTAGGTTCACTTTTTATTTTCAATTTTGTAATCCAATCAGATTTTTTGACGAGTTTGGACGCGTGTTCATGCACTCAGTTGACAGAAGAAATTATTGCGTATCGTATTTCTTTCTCTTTCTCTTTAGTTTCTTGTTAGTTGATTGTGCTTGCGCTAAAATTTTAATCATGTCTGGCTAAACCCCCATTCAAGGGGTGGGATGAAACGCGTATATTGAGTTGTTTTATTTGAATAATTGTTCGTTGATGCGTTTTAGGCTAATTAAATGGGAAAAAATCACACATTAATTTATGTAACGAGAGTTAATAAATTAATGGTAAAAATTAATATTTAATTTTTGGATTTAACTTAGAGATAAGTATTATTCTTAAATTTAAATATTAATTTTGTGTATACAATTCAAAGATTCGTACAAATTTTAATAAATTAATCTTAGAGGATATTTTGTTGAAATGAGTGTGAATCTTAATTTTTTTATGTTGTGATTATTCCAGATTTAATTGTTGAAAAAGATAAAATTGAATTTAGGATTGTGATGAGAGTTAAATTTTAAATTCAATATTATTTCGAACTATTCAATTGAATAATTAGTACATTAAATTTATTTGACTATGCGGTGTAATCCCACCTCTTGTTTCTTCTCATAAATTCTAAATTAGATTACCTTCTAAATTTTCATAGTTATTTTAGTTGCATAAATTTTCGTTTCCTTCCATGATTTTTTTTTTAAAATATAAAGAAAAAACATTAAAAAAATTTAAAAACACAAAAAGATTTTTAATAAAAATTGGAATTGCAAGTTTTCACGATTACAGTTTCAACGCTAGAAATTGGATTGATACCCGAATTTCCCACGATACTAAATTTTTAACAAGTTTTGTAGGTAATTCCAGGAATTTTGATACTCGAAGTTTGACCACAGCGACATTCCAAATCCATCTCCGAAGGAATACAAATAAAGAGTTATCAAATGGCGTCGTTGCCGATTTCTTGAAGATTGAAGCCCGTGAAGATTTGTAATTTTCATTTTTATTTTTTATTTATTTATTTATTTTTCTTTTTAGTAGTTATTCCTTCCTCTCCCTCCTTAGATTGGTTGTTTAGGATTACTGAGGCCTTGTAATTAATTTGGGTGCATTTTGACACCGATTTATTTTTGTAATATTTATTCCAAAAACACAAAAAAGTGAAAAGGGAAACCGGAAAAGGTAGAGAGAGGGCGTCCAAAGGCGAGGATTTAGAAGCCTCTCTACTTTGGGTTGGTAGGACTCCCGGGGACGACTGAAGTAGGCGCACTTCCCCCCGGTCGACTCAACTCTGTCTTCACCCCACGCGTGTAAAAATCGTGGGAGGTAAACTCTTTATAACTCTCGAATCTCCTGCAAGCGAGTTAATTTTTGTGTGCTACTTGCTCCTATATGATTTTTATTTCTCTATCGCACTTAAATTTGATGGTTTGATGAATAAATTTACCTAAGACCTATACCCGGTCATTGCAACGAGTTGGGATTTCATCACCCACTCAATCACATCTCCCCTTGCTTGTTATCTGTGCTCTCACTTAAATTAAAATCATCCACTAACAAGCCAAGTAGGAATGGTGTTCATTAGGACCCTTTCGGAACGAAACCCTCGTAGGATACTCTAGTGGGTCCTTTCCACCCCTACAAATCTTTATTCAACTATCTTATGACTTTTGTCTAGGGAAACTGGATTTTAAGTGAGGCCGCCCAGTAAAACGGGTTTGTGCTTTCCCCAGCGTGGTAACGGATAGTTGTGTGTTGTAGTAGCTAGTGTGGTGATCCTTAACTAGTAAGCCTCTTGTCTCTCAGGAAGCAAGTAGGAGCACACTTTTACCGGCGAGGCCTAAGATTCCGTGATTTTCTCGCCCGCGGATTACTTAAAATTGACTACCCACTCACGTAACTTGAAGATAATAATTTGCCTATGTGCTCGTTCGGACTTGTTCCCTTTGTGTACGTGTCTAAATTGTTCCTTTAGGTAGTCCAATTTTTGCTCCAACTGTCAGTTTTTCCACCGTTGTCCATCGTCCCTTTTTCCTGTTTTTTCTACATTTTTTTAACAAACACCAAAACAACAAAAATATTTTCCTTTTTCCACCTGATTTTTAATCACAAAAAATTCCAAAAATATTTTTCATTTTTCCTTCCTTATTTTCCAAAAAATCTAATTTTTTTTTTCCTTTTTCAAACATCCAAAAATCCCACAAATATTTCTTCCTTGCTTTTATGCCAAATTGGCAATGCATTGATCATCGATTAACACGTTCCCCTAGTGCTCCATCTCTAAATTCCCTCTTAGGTGATCGTGTCCCTATCGTTGCCTTTCCTCCTCATTTTCCTGATCCGTATTCTTCTTCATCGGAGACGCCTAGTTCTCTCACTTCCCCTGGTTCTGTTACCCCACCCATCATGGCCGACAAACACGTTTTAAGGGACTACTTTGGCCCGATTACGGCCACTCCGCCTTCATGCATCGTCCTTCCGCCCACTCTGGCCGTGAAATTTGAAATTCGCCTCGCAACTATTTCTATGTTGACCAGTTTTCATGGACTTGAACGCGAGTCTCCTTATACTCACTTGCAGAAATTTCTCACTGTGTGCGCTACTTTTAAAAATCAAAACTTAGACGAAGAGAATGTTCGTCTTCGATTGTTTCCCTTTTCTCTTCACGATAATGCATCCATGTGGATCCATTCCTTTCCCCCGAATTGTATCCTAACTTGGGAACAACTTGTTAAGAAGTTCATGTCTAAATTTTATCCCATGAGCAAAACAAATGAAATGCGACAATCAATTTAGGATTTTAGACAAAAGCCTACCGAACAGTTTTGTGAAGCATGGGGTCGTTTTTAAGACTATATTAATAGCTGAACACATCACGATCTCGAGAAAAGTCGCTTAGTCCATAGTTTTTATATTGGTTTTATCCCTTTCTTCTCGCACCATGATTGAATCCATGCATAAAGGGAAGTTCATGCATTTGACTCCCACTGTCGCCTATAATTTTCTCCTTGAATTAGGCGATGACTCCCAAGATTGGGAAGGTACTAATGCGTTTTCGAGATCCGATCCTCCATGTGTAGGGAACACTTCTGAGGTAAAAAATGATCCTGATTTTAAAACTTTGCTACACAGCTTACACTCATTGACTAAAACCGTTGACGCTCTCAGTTGTACAATGCAACAAAATGTTGCACTTTCTAAACAAGCAATGACTGTGAACGATAGTCCTTTATCTTGTGGTGT
This sequence comes from Sambucus nigra, assembly GCA_949130495.1. Lineage (NCBI taxonomy): Eukaryota > Viridiplantae > Streptophyta > Magnoliopsida > Dipsacales > Adoxaceae > Sambucus > Sambucus nigra. The sequence continues at coordinate 580,743,082 of OX422212.1, read as the reverse complement.
CTGCTTAAGTTAAGATCATTTAGCTCATTTATGACCCCTCCTGTAAGATGATCCCGAACCCACCATGGCCCAAGCATGTGCCTTTGATAACACTAGGAAACCCGTTCCCCCGTCATTTACTTACAATCCTAACAATAGGAATCACCCCTATTTCTCTTATAAGTACGACCACAACTCCGTTCCTTCCCAACCACAACAACATGTTGGTGATCCCCCTGGGTTTCCACACAACCCACAAAGGAAACCTCGCCCTCCTGTCTCGCATCAGTTAGCTTCTTACCATCAATCACACTATCCATCTCCCTTTATCCCCCACGACGGACATTCAAACAACAATAATCAACTTGTTCCTGTTCCCCCTCCTTCCTTTGAGTATTCACAACCGCTTAATTCTCAGCGCGAGTTGGTTCCCCAATCGTCGTATGCCCCTCCTCCCAATTCCTCCACCTCTTCTCTCATGGATCTCCTCACTTATTTTATGACCACTCAGACTCAAGCCCTCCAATAGCTTGAGCATCGTTTCAACCAATTCGAGTCTGAGCGAGAGAAAGGTCATTTTCCCAGTCAACACATTGCTAACCCTAAGGGGAATGGCAAAGACTCGGCCTACGAGGTTGGTTCCACTTCCAATCCACCCAATTACCAAACGGATATGAAAGCGGGGTCTACTCTTTGCTCAAGAAAACAAGTTGATAATGGTGTACATTCTCCCACTGATATCCCACATCCGAACCTCCCACCTGTAGCGCCTATCACTAAGGTTACCCCACCATCTAAATCCCCATCTCACACTGAGTCCAATCCTCCTGAGCCCACCTCTGTTTATGTTCCCAAAGCACCCTTCCCTCATCGGTTGGCTCCCACTAAGAAAGCCCAGCAATTTGATGAGATCAAGAAAATCTTTCAGAATGTTCACATTAAATTTCCCTTCCTCACCGTGATTCAACAAGTCCCCTCGTATGCCAAATTTCTGAAGGACTTGTGCACTGTTAAGCGTAGGACTAATGTTCCGCGAGATGCTTTCCTCACTGAGAAATCTACGTCCCTTCTCCATAATAACGGTGTTGTGAAGTATGAAGACCCTCGTCGTCCAACTATCTCTTGTATCGTAGGCAACAAGTTCACTACTAGTGCTTTACTTGATCTTGGGCCTAGTGTTGATTTGTCACCTTACTCCCTATACCTTGAGTTAGGTTTACAAAATATGAAACCTACACGAGTAACTCTTCAACTTGCTGATCGTTCTGTGAAAGTACCTAAAGGTATCGTTAAAGATGTTTTGGTGAAAGTTTCAGACTGTTACTATCTTGTGGATTTCATCATTTTAAGCACTCCTGCGCTCGACCCAACCAATACACCTATCATATTGGGTCACCCCTTTCTGGTCACTGCCAATGCCATCATCAATTGTCGTGACAGGTCCATGAATCTCTCTTTTGGAAACATGATTATAGAAGTCAATATATTCCACCTTATGCAAAAATCGACTGATGTCGATTCTATTGATAAGGTAGGTGTGATTGACTCTTTGGTTAATGAAATGTTAGACCAAACTTACCCTACCGATCCTCTCCAATAATGTTTGGCTCATTTTGGATCTAACTTTAACATTGATTCCTCCATCTCTAAACTCAATGCCCTCCTAGGTTCTATTCCACTGATGGACACTTCCTCTTGGGATCCTCCCTTCGAGCCCCTCTATGATGATATTATTCACTCTATGGCTCACCTTATTCCGCCTTCTGAACTCCTCGACACATTAGCTTCCTCAACTTTATGCACCGAGAATTCTCTGGACTCTGTTTCTGCATTTGAGTCCGATGTCACTCATGCGCCAACTACTAGTTTGGAGCTTAAGACCTTACCTCTCGAGTTGAAATATACTTTCTTAGGCCCCAACAACCATCACCCTGTCAACATTGCTTCTGATTTGACCCCTATACAAGAAGAGCAATTAGTCCACACCCTTACTCAGCAGAGCACTGCTATAGGATGGTCCATTTCAGACATTCATGGTGTGAACCCTAATATTTGTAGTCATCGTATTCATTTAGAGGAGCACACCAATACTTCTCATGAACCCCAACATCGACTCAACCCTACTATGTAAGAAGTCATGCACATTGAGATTTTAAAATTTCTCGATGCTGGTAATATCTACTCTATCTCAGACAGTCAGTGGGTCAGTCCCATTAATGTGGTACCGAAAAAGTCTGGTGTCACCGTCATTAAAAATAGTGACAATGAGATTTTTCCCACCCGTATGCAAACGGGATGGCGTATTTGCATTGACTATCAAAAGCTAAATGATGTCACTCGTAAGGACCATTTTCCTCTTCCCTATATCGATTGGATGCTCGAATGTTTAGCTGGTCATGCGTATTACTGCTTCCTTGACGGCTATTCAGGATATAACCAAATTCCAATTTCCCCTGAAGACCAAGAGAAAACTACCTTCACCTGTTCCTTTGTCACTTTTGCCTACTCTCGCATGCCCTTTGGCCTTTGCAATGCACCTGCGAATTTTTAACAGTGTATGATTAGCATTTTTAGCGACATGGTAGAACGTTTTCTCGAAATCTTTATGGATGATTTTTCTGTGTTTTGTTCTTCCTTCGAGCAATGCCTTTCTCACCTCACTATGGTCCTCAAATGTTGTCAAGACAAGAAATTGGTCCTCAATTGGGAAAAATGTCATTTCATGGTCCAAAAGGGGATTGTTTTAGGTCACGTAATCTCTCGCGGCGGTATTAAAGTAGATAAAGCTAAAGTTGACATAATCTCCTCGCTTCCCATTCCTAAGTCTGTTAAGTACATTCGCTCCTTCTTAGGACATGCGGGCTTCTACCGTCGTTTCATCAAAGACTTTTCTAAAATCGCTTGACCTTTAACAACCCTTTTATCCAAAGATGTTCCCTTTGTCGTTGATGACGCATGTGTTGCTTCTTTGGAGTGCCTTAAAGCCGAGCTCACTTCTTCTCCTATCATTCAACCTCCTAATTGGTCTTTACCCTTTGAGCTTATGTGTGACGCATATGATTTTTCTCTAGGTGTTGTACTTGGTCAGCGGGTTGACAAGCGCTAGCACGTCATTTATTATGCTAGCCGAACCCTCCATGACGCTCAACTTCATTACACGACCACCGAAAAGGAGTTGCTAGCTGTCGTATTCGCACTCGATAAGTTTAGATCTTATTTCATCGGTTCACCTATCATCATTTACACCGACCACGCTGCCCTGAGGCATCTTCGTCAGAAGAAGGATTTTAAGCCATATTTGATACGATGGATTCTCTTACTTCAAGAGTTTGACCTCAAAATTCATGATAAGAAAGGGTGCAAAAATTTGGTTGCAGACCATCTCTCCTGCCTCACTGTTATGTCTACATCTTATCTTGTCCCTATTTTTGAAACATTTCCCGATGAGCAACTTTTTCTATCTCTACTTCTCCTTGGTATGCTGATATTGTTAATTTCCTTGTTACCGACCAACTGCCCAATCATTGGTCGAAACAAGAGCGTTCTAAGTTCATGGCCCAGGTGAAATTTTACTCTTGGAATGATCCCTTCCTTTTTAAGTATTGCTCTAATCAAGTCATTCGTCGCTGTGTTCCTGACCCTGAACAGTCAAGTATACTCTCCTTTTGTCACGATGGTTCATGTGGTGGCCATTTTAGCTCAAAGAAAACCGCCACCAAAATTTTGCAAAGTGGTTTCTACTGGCCCATTCTTTTTCGCGATGCCCACCACTACTGCCAGGCTTATGCAAAATGCCAACAATCTGGGCGTATCTCTCATCGTCACATGATGCCCCTCACACCCATTCACATCGTCGAAATCTTCGACGTATGGGGCATTGATTTCATGGGTCATTTTCCCTCATCTCATGGATTGCAATATATATTAGTTGCAATTGATTATGTTTCTAAATGGATTGAAGCCATAGCTTGCCGCACCAATGACCATCCCATTGTGGTCACGTTTCTTAAGGAGTATATCTTCACACGTTTTGGAACTCCCAAAGCTATCATTAGTGATGGAGGTAAAATTTTTTGTAGTCGAGTCTTTGAATATCTCGTCAAAAAGTATGGTGTTACTCACAAAGTTGGTCTCTCTTACCACCCTCAGACTAGTGGTCAAGTTAAAGTTTCCAATCGTGAAATCAAGCAAATCTTAGAAAAAAATAGTTAATCCTAAAGACTGGTCCTTGCGCTTGAATGATGCTTTGTGGGCATACCGTACTACTTTTAAGACTTCGATTGGCATGTCTCCTTATCGCTTGGTCTTTGGTAAACCATGCCACTTACCTGTCAAGCTTGAACATCATGCTTATTGGGCTGTCAAAGCCCTTAATTTTGATATTGACGAGACTGGCATTCATTGAAAGCTCCAACTTAACGAATTAGAGGAGATATGGAATGATGCCTATGATTTTTCCAAGAAGTACAAGGACAAAATGAAGTGGATCCATGACCAAAGCATCCTCCACAAAGAATTCCACCCTGGTCAGAAATTGTTGTTATATAACTCCCAGGAAGTTAAAAACCCGTTGGTCTGGACCCTTTGTTGTTGAATTTGTTACTCCCTATAGTGCCATCACAGTTCAAAATCCGAAAGATGGTAGCCTATTTCAGGTCAACGGTCAACGATTGAAGCCTTTCTTAGAGCTAGGCCCCTCTCACATTGAAGAAATTGACCTTGTTGTCCCCATTTATGAAGACTGACTGTTCAGTCTTGTTTGGGGGTGAGTTTCTGATGTGAGGGAAACCGAGTGTTCGTGTAGGGACACTGTCGCTGATTTCGGCTCTCGCTCTACATGCAAAAATCTAAACTACAACTACACTTGACAAGCAAGCACAACGGTAAGTCGGGTATCATAAGAAATCCACAGGGAGTGATTGAATTTTAGATTTTAATTGTTTTAAAACTTCAGGAATAAAATTGTAAAATAAATAGAAGAAAAGATGATGGGTGGTTATGGTGGAAAAAGAAAAAGAGAAGTTACGCTACACAAAAGTAAAGCGAGGATCGAGATTGCATTCTACCGCACGGATCGAAACAACTACTAATCAGATTTAAGGCTAGAAAGGGATTTAATCGAGCATTTTCAATTAAGCATAAACATCACACAATAAGGAATTTAACCCAAAGTTGCGAGATTGGACATTTAACGAAAAATGGTCACACGCGGATTAAATTCGGATTGTCGTAATAAACACTCGAGTTGCGTGACAAATAAAGTCAAACGCATAATAATCCGACTTTAATATGTGAGGTTTCAATTAAATGCAATTTTACATGAAACCCTAAATTTCGAGGTCCAAACCCGTTAATGGCAGAACACAACCCCGACCCTATTTATCTAAGGGAATGATATGGAAATAAACTAAATTAAACTACAACTAAACTAATTACAATAAGAAATAAATTAATCTAAGCAAGAAAGTAGATAAATCAAGTAAATTAAAGAATGGAAATTAAGGAAGACAACTAAATTAATGAAATTAAAGTTAAGGTACAACTTACAAAATAAAGAGTACAAGAGAGGAGTAGGTCAAATCTCCCAACTACAAACCCTAAAATCTAAGACAAAATGGAGATATTTCTCTCAAATGAAAGAAAATGAGTTATATACAAAATATCCCATGGCAAACTTGTAAATAAAGAGAAGAAAAACAAATATCTGCAGGGCCGAATCAATTCGGATGGGAAATATCTCGAGGCTGCCAGAGGGGTGAATCGATTCGCATAGTCCGAATCGATTCGCATAGGGGCAAATCAATTTGGCTGAAATCCGAATCGATTCAAAATGAAGGAACTGGCACACTTTCTCAACCCAAATCGATTCGCAAGGGGCGAATCGATTCGAACCTACAAGTCTTGAATCCTTCCCCTGTTTTTGGTTGGTTTAAAATTCCGTTCCGCTCAAAAGCCCGTAATTTCTTTGGTATAGCTCCGATTCATGCACCATTTGCGACCACGTGAAGCTTGTTCAGAGGGCTTCAACTTCTGTGAAGACATTGGTCCAGTTGCCCATGTTGTGAAATGACTAAAATGCCCTTACGCGTGCGGTTGTGTATGAAACTTCATCGGAATGCATCCAAACTTCATACTAAGCATCCAAATACCTACAAAAGTTCAATTAACCCCTGAAAAACATGTTAACATAGAAATCCGAGGTTGTCTGGTTAACGAGCATAAATATAGGGATTAAGATACCCGAGGGGGCTAATAACGCATAGGTTAACGGGTGAAATACGCAATATTTGCGTCGTATCACACCCCCTAACTTACACATTGCTAGTCCCTAGCAATGAAATAGGAAACAACAAGAAATAAAATTAAACCAAAAAAGGATACAAGTGCAAAATGGGATGAAAAAGTAATAAAAAGATAAGACCACTTTCCTAGGCGAACGATTGCATTTAGCATATGCAATAAGCCGTTCAACCCCTAGGTTACCCTAGTGAACGAGTTTTGTCTCATGAGGGTTTTCAGGGATGACACCCACAAACATCATATGGTTTCCTCAAAATATGCCCAACCCAACATGCGACAAACTCAATAACAACGAAAAAAATTTCAAACGTGTTATTATCATATTGAACTAATTCAAGCTAAAGTCCGTCATTATTAACAGGTTGAATGCACCTCATTGAATTGAAACTTTAAAAGTGGGAGGGGAGAGAGAACATGCATAATATGATTTGGTAAAAACTTAAATAAATGGGATAACATAAAAGTATGCATATATTCGATCATCATGGGCATTAGACTCAATAAATGAAATCACTCGGAACGGGAGGTAATACACGGGACATGCGGGCATACAGAGTAAATGTAAATGGAAACTGGGCCGCGCACATGTCACTAATGAAGAACACTATATATGAAATTAAAAATTTTAATCTCAATTAAAGATACCACTCATTAAAAGAGACAAAATGCATTTTCACAGATTATCAAAACTATTATGATTTTTAAATTAAATTCGCCCTAAGATCACATAGGACTTTATAGGATTGTAATGTAGGCTAGGCTAGGGTATGAAATGAAGGATATATGTACGAATTCAAAGTGTTCGGAGATGAAAGCTTGGAATAATGGAAAGAATGCGGGAAATATCAAAAATGGAAAGTAACTTCCAAATAAGCATTAGATATAACATTTGGAGAGTAACAAGGATTATTGAACTATATACACATATACAACTTACTCTTTTCTTTTTCTTTTCTTTTCTTTTGTCATTTTTCTTTTGTTTTCTTTTGTTTTTTGCTTTTTTTTTTCTTTACTTTTTCACTACTTTCTTTTCTTTACTTATCAAACTCTCATATGCCTAAATTGCAACTGACATCATATCAAACATCATTCAATCCCAAGTAACATTCCAAACAAAGGTATGGAAAGGGTATGTATGGTTTATAACTCCAATTTGGAGTTGGTTATAGAATTTTGGGTAGTGAAATGAAAGGCTAATATTTAGGCTCAAAGGGGTTGACTAAGGAAAACATAAGGTGAGGTCAAGGGTACTATGGGAGATATAACAAAGATTGCCTATAATCATTTCCTAAAGTTTACGCAATTCTCAAGTCAAAACAATATATGAAAATCATGTTCAAGTAACACATTTCAAGATATATACTCAATTAATGAACGATCAATGAAAGAATAGAGAGATTACCGACGAATTCAATGTTTTCAAAGAAGAAAGAATAGTGTATACACTCACAAATGACGAAAGGTACAAATCCTACTCGGTGTAAGTATATACAATGCAACAAAAGATTATCGAGTTATAAGAATCTTAAACCAAATCAATATAATAAGAAAAGCGCATGTTCTCAAGGGATAAAGTTTAATTCATGAAGTTATTCATAATATCAATGATTTAAGGACTAAAGTCTAATAACTTCTAAAATCGAGAACATGCATCGTTGAGTTGTCTATTGGATCGGGCAATTATTAAAATTTATCATTGGAAACAAGGCAAAATGCCCAACAAAGGAGAAAAAAGAAAGAAAATATTTTTGAAAATTTTCAATTTTTTCATAAAAAGGCATACTAAGTAACTAACAAGTAAGAAAATAAATGGACTACACATGAAATGGATAGAATATCCTACACCCCCTAACTTAAATGATGCATTGTCCTCAATGCGCATTAAGAACACAACCCAAAGAGAGGAAAAGAACGATATTACCCAAAATTGGAGCGATCTCCATAAGCGCGAGTCCAAAGGAATCTACAAAAAAAGTTAGTACCAAGCAAAGAAAAAACAAATAACAAAAAGTTAACTAATTACACTAGACTAAATAAAAAGGAAAGAAAAATAGGAAAGAAAGAAAATTAAAAAGCTAACTATTTACAACCTATTATTTAGGCTTCACACTAACTATACACTAGAAGTCTAAATAGTTGATTGTCCACCCAAAAAGGGATTTGAGTTTGAAAGATCAACGGTGGACCCTCCAAAGCGAACATGCCTCCCAGAAAAAAAAATCCGTTTTAACAACGGAAGGCATGTAGGTGGTGAAAAAAGTGAACCATCGCCAATTTGAAATTTTTGGGGGACTATGGGGGATTTGGATAACAAGGGGGATAAGACCACATCGATCTCAGGAAAATCAAAATCACATCCCCAAGTTTTTTCAATTGGAAGGGAAGGTGGGGCAAGTGTAAGTGAAAATCCCATGAGATGAAGCATATCAAAATAACATACTTGTTCAAGAATCGGGTCAAAGTCCTCAAGACTTTCAATCAATTCTTGTGATAAATTTAATTGTTCGGAAATAGTAGGGAGTAAAGGAAAGGAAGGACCAACAACCTCAATAAAATTGGAAGAATTAATAAGAGGTTGAAAATCGAAAGTGCTAAAGCTTGTCTCACTCTCAATTATTTCTTCAACAAAAAGGGGTGGAGATGAAACGCAAGTTTCAACCTCGACCCAATTTTGTAAAGAAATAATCACATCGAGCATGGCATCATTTTTGAGAAACCAAGTTTGAGAACTTTCGGATAGGTCATTCATTTCCCTTATCATTAACTCATAATCAAACGAACAAGAAGACATTTCATCTTCTTGTGTCGGTTGCTCATAGCTAATGGATTCCCCGCATTCCAAATTATCCTCACAAGGTGATGAGGGATTACTTACATACTATTGAATTTCACGCTCAATGCGCTCATCTTCAAGAATTTGTAGGCATTCTCTCATTGTTTTGGGAGTATAACTTGGAAAATAATTCTCATAACAATTAAGGTTATCTAAAGCGTAATAGCGAGACATTTCAAAATAAGCTATTCAACAAAAGCAACAAGTGCCAAAATTTCAATTTCTCGAAACAATTTAGCACAAGTCAAAAAGAAAGGGGAAAATAAAGAATACAAATATGAATGAAAGAAATACTACAAAATAATAAAATAATTAAAATCTAAAACACACTCCCCGGTAACGGCGCCATTTTTTTGCGAGGGAAATCGAGTGTTCGTGTAGGGACACTGTCGTTGATTCCGGCTCTCACTCTACATGCAAAAACCTAAACTACAACTACACTTGACAAGAAAGCACAGCGGTAAGTCGGGTATCGTAAGAAATCCACATGGAGTGATTGAATTTTAGAATTTAATTTATTTTAAAACTTCAGGAATAAAAGTGTAAAATAAATAGAAGAAAATGTGATGGGTGGTTATGATGGAAAAAAAAAGTTGCGCTACACAAAAGTAAAGCGAGGATCGGGATCGCATTCTACCACATGGATCGAAACAACTACTAATCAGAGTTAAGGCTAGAAAGGAATTTATTCGAGCATTTTCTATTAAGCACAAACATCACACAATAAGGAATTTAACACGCGGATTAAATTCGGATTGTCGCAATAAACACTTAAGTTGCGTGACAAATAAAGTTAAACACATAATAATCCGACTTTAATACGGGAGGTTTCAATTAAATGCAATTTTACACGAAACCCTAAATTTCGAGGTCCAAACCCGTTAATGGAGGAACACAACCCCAACCCTATTTATCTAAGGGCAAGACATGGAAATAAACTAAGTTAAACTACAACTAAACTAATTACAACAAGAAATAAATTAATCTAGGCAAGAAGTAGAGAAAGCAATAAATTTAAAGCATGGAAATTAAGGAAGACAATTAAATTAATGAAATTAAAGTTACGGTACAACTTACAAAACAAAGAGTACAAGAGAGGAGTGTAACAACCCTCACTTTTGAGAGTCTATTTTATATTTATTTACTATGTGTAGTAATTAATTATAAAATGCTGGATGTAGAGTAAATATTAATTTAATGTGGAAAAGGTTAATATTTACTGAAATGTTGTATAATTACCTTGTGAGTAGGTAAAAATATCCATGTAGTGATTTATGGTGCCATAAGATATAAAATGACATTTTGGTTTAATATGAAATCGGAACTTAAAATGAGTTATAAAATTCCCAAATGATAATTTCGAGGGTGTAGTTAGTCCCGGTAGGTGCGAGACAGTCAAAATAAGTGTCATATTACATTTTGGTATTTCGGGCCCTTTTGAGTGGTTATAGCTTAAATGTGTAGTTGCGTATTATTTTATCGCGTATTAGTCATTTAAGTGGACTATTGTAGACTTAAGCCACGTTTTATTTCCCCCAACCCTATTCCTATTCTTCCATTTCACATTTGAGCCCTAGAGAGAGTAGAGAGAGGAAGAGAACTTTGGAGAAAAAGAGAGAGATTTGGAGATTCAAGCTTGGATTGTTGCCTCCACCAAATCAAATCTGAGTTTGCAAGATCAAGGCAAGTTATCTACTTGCTACTCTATGATTTAAGTTGATTACTTAGCATTGATAGTTGTGGATTAGTTGTGATTTAATTTAGTTAGGGCTTTTTGTGGATTTATGGGTATTAAACCCTTGGGAAGTGATTTGGATGATTAATGTTGTAAATGATGGTAGTTAGATGTATTTGTGGTGTATTAGTTCCATTAAATAATCTTGGTTTGGTTGGTTTTGGGTTTAAGGAGAATTTGGAGTTCAAGACTCCATAGCCAAACTTGGCTTTTTCACACGGGCGAATCGATTCGGCCCCTAGGGCGAATCGATTCGTATAGAAGCAGTTTTCCAGGTCTGTGTACTCGAATCGATTTGGATTAAGTCCGAATCGATTCGGCATTTGCAGAATGCTGGTTTTGTTTTCCGAACCGATTCACTTTCATAGCGAATCGATTCGCTAGGGAGAGTCGATTCGGTTCCTGCAGTTTTGAGTTATTTTCTTATTTGATTTTTACTTTTTTTCTAGGAATAGGACCTAGGAACCTTCTTGAATGAAGTAAACTTAGAGTCCTAGAGTATTAGTTGAGTTTGGTCGTCACCCTAGACTAGAATTGGATCATCTGGGGTTTATTCCGGGGATGTTTAGAGTAATGTTAAGGCATTACTTATTTTATTTAAACTTTTAGAAGTTAGGAGTTTGAATGCCCATGCTTGGAGACTTTAGGAGCTTATCAGAGTTATATGAACTTTGGGAATTGTAGAATCAAAATGATTATTTGGAGACTAAGTCGGGACTTGTAATTTGAGGAATATTAATGATAATATTCGATGAGGATAGGTTCGAATAAAAGTAACCAAATGATTTAATGGTGATAGGTTTGAATAAAATGAACCGAACACATGGATAATGGAAATGGAATTGGAAATGAAAATTGAATATGAAAATGAGATTTAAAATGGTAAATGTTAATTTAATTGAACACACCTCTCTAAATACTATCATAAGGGAAGTCCGCGCGCGAGGTGATGCCCCCTGACAAATTAACGCAGAGTGGATATAGTCCTAGGCCATATAAGCGTTGTTATGTATATATATTTTTCTGCAATGGGTAGGAGATTCCGGGTGTGGTCTTGACTATCCCGCAGGCATATGGCCTCTTACCGACGTTGCGTTATGAGCCCAGGTTGTCTTATATGATAGGCCCTGGACGATGATAGTTATTTAGGGGCGCGCCCAGTGGGGAAACTCGGAGGGGCGGTCTTAGAATCGTTATATGTATGAGAATATAACTTTTCTGCATCAAGTGGGACTTGATGGATATTAGTGCCACAAAGAGCATCGATACGTGCCACAAAGAGCATGTGATTGAGATATGTACCATAAAGAGCACCTGATAGAAATTATATTCCTGTTAAGGAATGGAAAGATAAAATGGAAATGATGATTGATGCTGGAAGTTTTAATTAATGAAGTGAAATTATATCTTCTTGATTAAACAGAATGAAAGATTGTATTCCTATTAAGGAATTTAAGGAGGAAATGGTACTATGATTATTGAGAAAAAGTTTCCAATTAAATATGTTTACTTATAATTCTCTTGTGTAAATGATTTACATTTCATAATTAGTTAAAATGTCTTAAATTGTAGTGTAAGTTTAACATGCTATATTTTCATCCTTATTATTCATGCATAACTGTTCATTCCTATCATGCTTTTTATTCTGCTGGTGATCATATAAAACCCGGCCCTGACCGGATCATTTTCCTTGTTGTGTATATGATTGTATCCGCTCAGGTGCTCCACCGCAAGGACGCCCATTGTGATTTTTCCCATTCCTGCATTTTTGTCGGGTAGTAAGATTTTTATGGATATTACAGGACGTTGTATTATACGCTTTCATCTTTGTATTCTAGATATGATCGGGTCTTCACTCGGGCGTGTGGCCAAAACTTTTGTATTTGATTAATGAATATATTACGTAAGATATTTACATTATTATAATACGTTGTATGTTTACCCCTAGGGCTTAACCCTAATCCGAAAATTAGAGTTTTTAATGAGTAATTAGTATGTTTATATATGGATAGGAGTTGTTATTCTAACCTAAGGCTGTTAGGGTTTGGAGAGAAAAAAAGAGCGAAAATAAGGAGAGAAAGCTTTGAGAAGAAAGTGGATCATCTTCGGAGAAACAAACTAGCAAGGAGAGAGATCTGTGGCAGAGTATGAAGAGGAGTTCACCTAGTTGGAGAGTTTTGTACCGGATGAGGTGACTCTGGAAGATAGGAAGATCTCGAAGTTCATGGGAGGTCTAAACTGGAGAATTCGGGAACACCTGCTGGGTAACCCAGCTTTACAAACTTTTGGTGGGGTTACGAATGCAGCCTTACTCCATTGCCAGGAGCATCGGTTATATATGCAGAGTAGCAAGAAAGCTACCGTAGTGGAACAAGCAGGAAAGCTTGGAGGGCATGGGATTGGAGGAGGAACATTTCCCTCATCCCAATCTTCGGATAGTAAGCCGAAAGAGAGGGACCCTCAGCAAGGGGATTCATCTAAGAGACAACACTTTGGAGGGTTTATTGCGAGTGGCAATAACAATAGGCATGGACAGGGTGCTTCACATCTTGTAGGTCGGGGTGGTCATGGAGGTAGAGGCCATCCGGGCCAAGGCATTACCCAGTTTAGAAATAATAGGGGTCAAGGTTAGGAGGATATGAAGGGACTGTGCTTCCAATGTGGGGAGGTTGGTCATTACAAGATGGAGTGTCCTCAGAGGATTGGGGGTCAGTTTCCTAGGGCTCCGCAACATCCATATGTTCAGATTCCACCTCAGGTGGCTAATCCAGTTGTTCCTCCGCAACAGGGACAGCTACAGTATGGGCGTGTTTATAATATTCGGGAGGCTATGCTTCCTCCAGTTCCGTCGGCACCGCTCGCTATTGAGGGTAAGTTTTTAATTCAGAGATACTTGAGTTGTGTGTTATTTGATGCGGGTGTTACACACTCATTTATTTTACGAGCTTTGCTCAGACTACTGATTTGATAAAATCTGTTGAGAGTATTCTTTCTAGCTCTCAGTTTTCTATGGGTGATGGTTCGCTCATTTTTCCTTGTTTGTAAACTTATAGGAATTACTCTTGGTAATTGATGCTTTGAGGCGGATTTACTCGTCAGGTATGATGTGATATTGGGTATGGATTGGTTAGTAAAGTATTATGCTATTGTATATTGCTTTGGTAAGAGCATTGTGTTTGCCGCTTCTGGGCAAGATATGTTTCTAGTGGTTATGCCTCGCTTAGAAAGGGGTACTAACAAGTACTTATATTGTATTGCGGAGGAGTTTTCTCAGGATGTAGTTGTTCCCTTGGATTCTATTTCGGTTGTTAGAGATTTCGATGATGTATTCCGAAAAATATCGGGTTATGCCTTAATAAGAAGGCTGTTTAAAAAGATGCATATATGTTATGGGGTAAATAATTGTAAGATATAGAAGTAGAATATTATTAGTAGGGTTGAGAGTTAGAACCTTTTCAATCCCGAACATGTGTCTTAGACCTTTATATCTTGATGACCGATAACGCGAGGTATTAGTGTAATGGGAGGGTTCCTTGTCTGGATTTCGCTTCGGCGAGACGTCCCACGCATGAAACCGAGCAAATGTCAGAAGTTGAGAAAGGTCTTGGGCACTAGGGATATACTTAGTATTAGGTGTATACGACTTAGATAGGATATATGTAGGTAGACCTTAGGATTATTTGTACATAAGGCCTTTAGGGCATGTGACGTTAGTTTAGGAAGGCTATCGGGAGTTGACCACGCATAGCTTGTGTGTTAACTCCAAAAGGGATTGGTTCCCTAGTAATGAGAAGTGGGGGATTTCAAGAAGTCTGGTAGGTAAGGCCGAAGGATATGAGGCCTCTCGTAGTTAGAGGCAACGAAAGGGTGAATTGACTCTCACTCCTGAGCCCATGTAGCTAAGCTCGAGGGTGGATTCAATTAACAAGTCTCTGCCAGAATGGGGAGTAATAATACTGGAGCATAGACCTATTGTTCACGTGCCTCATAAGTTTAAACTTGTGGGAAATATTATCCCATGTTTGAATTAAAATTCATCATGGGGGTGATCGTTGGGTAGGATGGGAGGTTCTACTTCCTGGTCAGAAATTTAGTCTTTCATGTGAGAAACAAGTCGTTGCATGATGTTGTAGGAGGGTCAAGGGGTTGTTAAGACCACATATACAAGTTGCTGACTGAGGGAACAGAATCCTACTCTATTGGCTCTGAGGGTGGGGTGCGTTTCCACGGGAGACTTATTGTCCCGAATAAGAAGGGAAGTAATGGCGGAATCTCGCGGTTCTAAGTTTTCGGTGCATCTGGATAATGACAAAATGTGTCAAGATACGCGCCGCCACTATTGACGGTCGGGCATGAAGAGGTTGTTGGACTGCATGGGGTGCCTTTGATTATAGTTTTCAACCGAGACAAGATTTTCATTTCCCACTTTTGGCAAAGTTTCCAAGAGGCCATGGGAACCTAAATGAGGTTAAGCACTTCTTATCATCCTCAAACAGATGGCCAGATCGAAAGGGTAAACCAAATGTTGGAGGATATGCTCCGTGCGTGCTTGACTTCAAGGGTAGTTGGTAACAATGTCTCCCATTAGTTGAATATGCTTATAATGATTCGCATCAATTCACTGTGGGGATGACGCCTTATGAGGTCTTGTATGGTAGGCCTTGTGGTTCTCCCTCTTGTTGGTTAGAGGTGGGAGATAATAAGTTCCTTGGACCTGAAATGATCCGGGATACTTCTTCAAATCGAGATCTTTCGAAAATGGCATTCGTATAGCCCAATATTGACAAAAGAGCAATGCCTATGCGGGAAGAAGGCATGTGGAGATGGAGGTTGGAGACCAAGTGTTGGTGCGAGTGTCCCCTATGAAGGGCATTAAGCGTTTTGGGCAGAAGGGAAACCTTCACAGCATTACGTTGGACCTTTTCCTATCAGTGCTAAGGTGGGTCCGGTAGCCTTTTAACTTGCCTTACCTAAAAATTTGCAGCCAGTTCATGACATGTTCCATATCTCCTCTGTAAAGAAGTACAAGATATGTGATGGTGCCCTTTTGGCACATCCCTTTTGAAGATATTGAGTTGCAACCCGATGTTTCTTATGAGGAGTAGTCGGTTGCTATTTTAGAGCGTGGAGAGTGGCGATTGAGATCGCGGGTAGTACCTTTGGTTAGAGTGCAATGTAGTTATCACAGTGTCGAGGAATCGACATGGGAGTGCGAGGATGACATGCGGGAAAAGTATCTGCATCTCTTCTTGCAAGGTACGCTTGAATTTTTGGGGCAAAATTCCCTCATAAGGGGGGGGGGGGGGGGAGTATGTAACAACCCTCACTTTTTAGAGTCTATTTTATATTTATTTACTATGTGTAGTAATTAATTATAAAATGATGGATGTAGAGTAAATATTAATTTAATATGGAAAAGGTTAATATTTACTGAAATGTTGTATAATTACCTTGTGAGTAGGTAAAAATATCCATGTAGTGATTTATGGTGCCATAAGATATAAAATGACATGTTGGTTTAATATGACACCGGAACTTAAAATGACTTATAAAATTCCCAAATGATAATTTGGAGGGTGTAGTTAGTCTCGGTAGATGCGAGACAGTCAAAATAAGCTCCATATTGCATTTTGGTATTTCGGGCACTTTTGACTGGTTATAGCTTAAATGTGTAGTTGCGTATCATTTTATCGCGTATTAGTCATTTAAGTGGACTATTGTAGACTTAAGCCACGTTTTATTTCCCCCAACCCTATTCCTATTCTTACATTTCACATTTGAGCCCTAGAGGGAATAGAGAGAGGAAGAGAACTTTGGAGAAAAAGAGAGAGGTTTGGAGATTCAGGCTTGGATTGTTGCCTCCACCAAATCAAATTTGAATTTGCAAGATCAAGGCAAGTTATCTACTTGATACTATATGATTTAACTTGATTAATTAGCATTGATAGTTGTGGATTAGTTGTGATTTAATTTAGTTAGGGCTTTTTGTGGATTTATGGGTATTAAACCCTTAGGAAGTGATTTGGATGATTAATGTTGTAAATAATGGTAGTTATATGTATTTGTGGTGTATTAGTTCCATTAAATAATCTTGGTTTGGTTGGTTTTGGGTTTAAGGAGAATTTGGAGTTCAAGACTCCATAGCCAAACTTGGCTTTTTCGCAGGGGTGAATCGATTCGGCCCCTAGGGCGAATCGATTCGCATAGAAGCAGTTTTCCAGGTCTGTGTACCCGAATCGATTCGAGTTAAGGCCGAATCGATTCAGCATTTGCAGAATGTTGGTTTTGTTTTCCGAACCGATTCACTTTCAGAGCGAATCGATTCGCCAGGGAGAATCGATTCGACCCCTAGGGCGAATCGACTCGGTTCCTGCAGTTTTGAGTTATTTTCTTATTTGATTTTTACTTTTTTCTAGGATTAGGACCTAGGAACCTTCTTGAATGAAGTAAACTTAGAGTCCTAGAGTATTAGTCTAGTTTGGTAGTCACCCTAGACTAGAATTGGATCATCTGGGGTTTATTCCCGGGAGATTTAGAGTAATGTTAAGGCATTACTTCTTTTATTTAAACTTTTAGAAGTTAGGAGTTTGAATGCCCATGCTTGGAGACTTTAGGGGCTTATCGGAGTTATATGAACTTTGGGAATTGTAGAATCAAAATGATTATTTGGTGACTAAGTCGGGACTTGTAATTTGAGGAATATTAATGATAATATTCGATGAGGATAGGTTCTAATAAAAGGAACCAAATGATTTAATGGTGATAGGTTCGAATAAAATGAACCGAACACATGGATAATGGAAATGGAATTGGAAATGAAAATTGAATATGAAAATGAGATTTAAAATGGTAAATGTTAATTTACTTGAACACACCTCTCTAAATACTATTATAAGGGAAGTCCGCGCGCGAGGTGATGCCCCTTGAAAAATTAACGCAGGGTGGATATAGTCCTAGGCCATATGAGCGCTATTATATATATATATATATATATATATTTTTCTGCGATGGGTAGGAGATTCCGGGTGTGGTCTTGACTATCCCGCAGGCATATGGCCGCTTCCCGACGTTGCATTATGAGCCCAGGTTGTCTTATATGATAGGCCCAGGAAGATGATACTTATTTAGGGGGCACCCAGTGGGGAAACTCGGAGGGGAGGTCTTAAAATCGTTATATGTATGAGAATATAACTTTTCTTCATCAAGTGGGACTTGATGGATATTAATGCCACAAAGAGCATGGATACGTGCCACAAAGAGCATGTGATTGAGATATGTGCCATAAAGAGCACCTGATAGAAATTATATTCCTGTTAAGGAATGAAAAGATAAAATGGAAATGATGATTAATGATGGAAGTTTTAATTAATGAAGTGAAATTATATCTTCTTGATTAAACAGAATGAAAGATTGTATTCCTGTTAAGGAATGTAAGGAGGAAATGGTACTATGATTATTGAGAAAAGGTTTCCAATTAAAGATGTTTACTTATAATTCTCTTGTGTAAATGATTTACATTTCATAATTAGTTAAAATGTCTTAAATTGTAGTGTAAGTTTAACATGCTAGATTTTCATCCTTATCATTCATGCATAACTGTTCGTTCCTATCATTCTTTTTATTCTTCTGGTGATCATATAAAACCCGGCCCTGACCGGTTCATTTTCCTTGTTGTGTATATGATTGTATCCGCTCAGGTGCTCCACCTCAAGGACGCCCGTTGTGATTTTTGCTATTCCTGCATTTTTGTCGGGTAGTAAGATTTTTGCGGATATTACAGGACGTTGTATTAGACGCTTTCATATTTTTATTCTAGATATGATCGGGTCTTCACTCGGGTGTGTGGCCCAAACTTTTTTATTTGATTAATGAATGTATTACGTAAGATATTTACATTATTGTAATACGTTGTATGTAGCTGTGGACCGACCGCCTATTCAGTCCTTTTGTGTACACTCGTTTTAGATGTAATATATATACACTCTTTTGGAATTCCACTTACTTATCAGATTGGGTTGTTTAATTTAATTTCTTAACTTGTTCTAAAATTTAATTCTAAACTTTTTGGCAACCCGTTTTCTGATTTATTGGGTGGTTTTCCCGTATACTCAGTTTATTGTTGTGATGCTGAGAATGATTTCAATCCATGATTCCTGTTACATTTGAGTATCCGGTTGGCCACCCCTTATCTCGGATCGCGGGTTATCATAGGAGTAGGGAAAATCTCCCAACTACAAACCCTAAAATCTAAGACAAAATGGAGATATTTCTCTCAAATGAGAGAAAATGAGTTATATACAAAATATCCCATGGCAAATATGTAAATAAAGAGAAGAAAAATAAATATCTGCAGGGGCGAATCGATTCGGAATTGGGCCGAATCGATTTGGATGGGAAATATCTCGAGGCTGCTAGAGGGGCGAATCGATTCGCATAGTCCGAATCGATTCGCAAAGGGTGGCGAATCGATTCGTCTGAAATCCAAATTGATTCGTAATGGATGAACTGGTACACTATCTCAACCCAAATCGATTCGCAAGGGGCGAATCGATTCGGACCTACAGGTCTTGAATCCTTCCCCTATTTTTGGTTGGTTTGAAATTCCCTTCCGCTCAAAAGCCCGTAACTTCTTCGATACAGCTCCGATTCGTGCACCATTTGTTTCCACGAGAAGCTTGTTCAGAGGGCTTCAACTTCCGTGAAGACATTGGGCCAGTTTCCCAAGTTGTGAAATGACTAAAATGCCCTTGCGCGTGCGATTGTGTACGGAACTTCGTTGGAATGCATCCAAACTTCATACTAAGCATCCAAATACCTACAAAAGCTCAATTAACCCCTGCAAAACATGTTAACATAGAAATCTGAGGTTGTCTGGTTAACGAGCATAATATCGGGATTAAGATACCCGAGGGGGCTAATAACGCGTAGGTTAATGGGTGAAATACGCAATATTTATGTCGTATCAGTTTCATCACCCGATTTTTCTAGCACCCTGTGCTTTCATAGATCTTATCTTTAGGGTGAGATTGGTTTGGTCTGGATGAAGACGTTAAACTTAGCGCTACCGAGAGGCAGCCCATTGTTTATTGTTTCTGAGTATGAGTCTTATCCTGTTTGGGGGTGGTGTTTCACACCACCCAATGAATAATTTCTATGGATAACGTCTAGAAATTATGACGAACACTATGCTCTTTCCAATAAGGCAAATCAAATCAAATAAACCTCCGACCATGGAGTGGTAACGTCACTAACCACATTCTAATCATCTTTATATTTTCTTTTTATTCCGCAAATTTTTTTACTAATTTTTATCTTGATGGATTCCACCTTCTTCTCAACCACAGAAGCAGATAACCTTCATGGAGCTCTACGATGTTCAACCTTGTTGTTAAAATTCCGTTTATCCTCCCTGAACATGTGATCACGAAGGAACCTTCTATGACCATGATAACAAATTTGACTACTACTCGTAAGTCATTCAGAGTCTACTTCTTCCGAACAAACTAGACACGCCTTATAACCATGAACTGTGCAACCCGATAAAGTTCCATATTTATATGACTGTGTTTGTGCATATACTATATACGTGTGAAAATCATGCCCGCGCTACTTGCTATCCTTGAGGTTACCGCACTGGGACAGTCTTATCTCGATGTGCCTTTATGGGGGATATTGACTCGTACCCTAGAAGATAAATATCCTTGGTACAGGCTATCTGATCGATGGTCAGACGGTCCTAAGAGACGTGAGGGTATGTGCTATCCTCTTAGAAACTTGGAATCTATGCTTCACCTCAATATTGTTTGTGTATGTGTTAATACAGTTCGAGAGTGATTCCGAACTTGTATTTCCCTTAGTACGAGTGATACGGGGATTGGATAGCAGAGTATGCCCGCACCATAATTTTTATGTGGGCTGCTGTTAGAGTATATATTATACGAGTATTTAATATATATATTTAATTCTGAAATTTGGATCTCCCTATTGTGTTTATGGTAAGTAAGAAATGAATCATGACTTCAATATGGAAATACTTGTTTTGAAAAGTATAATGGGACACTGGGAAACTTTATTAGCAAATAAGGCTAAAATGAGAACTTTGTGATTAAATGAAATTATCCTCTTAAACAATTAAATTGTTCAGTTTAAATCTTACGAGTACCCTAAGATAAGATAAACCGTTGGGAAGATTAGTGCGATAGGCGTGCACAATAGAAGAGAGGTGAGAATTTCTCAAGAGAGTACCGCACTAATATGTTGTTGCATTAGCCTTGCATTCACTCTAAACAAAAAAGAAAAAGAATGGTTCTTTCGTACTTTGAAGGAGCTAAAGCTTCTAAGAGGGTTTTCTTCCAACTTGAGTAATTGTGTGAGTTTACAACCACTTGGATTGAAAGGGCTCAAGTCACATGACTATCATATAATTATGTAATATTTGTTACCATTGCGGATTAAAAATGCTTATCCAAAACACAAAGACTTGAGAATGGCCATTTAATGGTTACGCTTACTTTTCAACATGTTATGTACCAAAGTGATCAAGAGGGATGTTTTGGAGTTGGGAAGGAAAGCATTGTTTGAGGCTATGTGTGTTTTGGAGAAATATTTTCCGTCTGGATTTTTTGTTATTACTGTCCACCTCATTATACACTTAGCAGATGAAGTGTTGATTTGTGGGCTGGTAAGATATAGGTGGATGTATCCTTATGAGAGGTAATTAAATAATAAATAATTTGCTTAACCTTTTTATTTTGACAAACATTTTAGTTGTAATCGATATATTTTTAATGTGTAGGTTGATGAAAGATTAAAAGAAGTATGCTAATGATAAGAGGTATGTTGAAGGGATCATTACAAAAAAAAATATCGTAGAAGAATCGACTCTTTATTGCATGAAGTACAAGCCAAACCCTAGTCAAGGAAATCATAAATATACTCGTGAAGATTTTCTCGATGAAGATGAAGATGATGAATGAACAGGCGAGTGTCCTTTAGTACAAGGGAAGAATGTGAAATTAACCCCATTACAATTTTCACAAGTACGTAATAGGGTGTACACAAATCAGATGAAGTGGAGGAATAGCAGAAGTAAGTGTATCAATATTATTTGAGATGTTTCAATTGGAAAATATAGCTTGTGTCGATTGGTGTAGGAAGTGGGATGCCTAAGTGTGTGTATTTAATTAGTGTAGAAAATATGATCTTTATTGGGAATTCACATCTGGGCGTAACCGAAGAGCGGCTACATTGAAGGAAAAGACCAAGGGTTTTATCCCATGGTTGATTAAGGATGTTTACTTTTAATTCGACTACATAATACAATTTTACATTTATTCATGTGTGTGTGTGTGTGTGTATATATATATGTGTGTGTGTGTGTGTGTGTGTGTATATATGTGTGTGTGTGTATATATATATATATATATATATATATATATATATATATATATATATATATATATATATATATATATCATCATATGAAATCTTTTTTTGTAGTTATTAAAAGCGGGATTGACTGATACCGCACTTTGGCAGCTAGCAAATGGGCCATTATATAATGTACAATCATATAAGAGATATCACGTGAATGGGTTTGAATTTTGCACATGTGAGTATGATGAGTCACGAGTAACCCAAAATAATGGCGTGTCAATGAGGGCCATCACGATATTCAAGTCAAGCGAAAAAGATATGAATTTCAAGGAAGCGAAGACAACATAATTTTGCATTGTTCTTAGAATATTTGAGTTGAATTATACATCTTTCAAAACAGTTGTGTTTTACTGTGACTGGGTGAGAGTTAAGGACAAGGTAAATGGTTTCAAAGTTGATCCGGACTCGAATTGAATGACAGCAAACTTGGTAAGCTGAAGAGTAAGGATAAAAGCAACGATGAGCCATTCATTCTTGCATCTGAAGCATCTCAAGTGTTCTACTTAGAGGATTTTGAAGATAATGGTTGGTCTATCGTTTTCCATGCACCAAAGTGATTAAAAATAAGTGTTGACAAACTTGAGGTTCTTACAATGTATTGATCTATTCTTGAGGATAATCCCAATTTAAAGAATCTACTTCAGGACTTCTAGTTAAAGTTGAGGCTAATTTTTATGATTTTTGCTTAATTTTTTTTACTTTAATGCTTCACTTACTCTGTAAAAGAATTTTAGATATCTCTTCCAGATTTTGTTTCTTATGATCTATTCTTGTGACTTATTATGTTTATCTACTACTTTAATGCTTCACTTATATTGAAATGTGCGATGAATGGACCAATTCTTAATAACTTTTGATAGACTATGCATTTGGACAGATTATTAATTCTTAGTAAATTTGGCCATAATATGTGAATAATTTATTTAGACAAATTATTAATGCAGAATATTTATGCATCGTATATCTAACACTAGTTGAATTTCAGTATAATGTCAAATGAAGCTAATGTCTTCGAATCACACGATGGTCCAAATGGATCATCATTAGACATAAAAATTGCGATTGAGATCAATCAACATAATCAGGCAGTAGGTAGCGAGAAAGGCCGATTCATATCTCGACTTAGTAAAGTGGTCCAGGCTCAGTTCCCATATCGTATACTGATTGGAGTAAGGTTCCAGAAACATACAAGGAGGATGTTTGGAAGACATGCAAGTGGGACTTCTTATATATAATTAATCTGTTCATTATCTTTGCTTTTATACAACTTTACACATTTCTTATAATTTAAAAATATCAACTGTCTTGTTAAGGAACATATGGACTCCCGAAAAGTTACAAGATTAGTTGCTACAAAGGTATGTGCAGCATACTTAAAGCATACCAATCCACGTTACATAAGAGCTATTATGATAAGTATTCAATAGATGCCGAAAGATTGGCCAATGTAGCTGTAGGTGTTAAGACGGAACAGTGGAAAGAGTTTGTAGAGCATGAGAATAAGGAAGAGGCTAAAAAAAGGAGGAAAGCGGGGAAATATAATAGGACAAAGATTGGGGCCACTCACACAAGTGGGCATCATGGGAATGCCCAAGTCGAGTACAATATGGTACATACGACTATTATGTTTTATTGATTTGTTTGATTACTATTACCTTGAAGATAATATATGTAATGTTTTGTATTTGTAGACAAAGAAATTACATAAAATTGCGTGTTGATGTATGGATAGCTAGCCACACATGTAAAGATGGGTCAGTCAAAGAGAGCATTGTTCCAATCATGGTGATTTTCTATAAGTAGTGAATGATGATTATTACATGAAAACATTATACATTCAATGATTAGTCTTGACACTTCTACATATTTGACATTTCACGGAACAAGGTGCTCATGAAGAAAAAAGAACTAGGAAAAAGTTATAGTGATAGAACCAACCAACCATAATCATTGAGAAAAGATGCCTCGTTCGAAGTATTTGGTATTGACAAGAGAGGGCGCACTCGTGGTGTGGGTTTCGTATTTTCTCTATCATCCATCGAGGCTTCGGCTCCATCTTTATCTTTGCTTGTAGCTGAAACAATGGGAACCAAATGAAAGGTTGGCTCGATACATTGGAATCCGAGATCAAAGGCATGAATAATAGACTAAGCAATATAGAGACAATGATAGGTATGGCGTTGGGGAAGTTCCATTCCTCCCCAGCTGTTAGAGCAAGTGCAATTAATGGGACAATTGCATTATTTAATGTAGAATCCTGCTCACTAGAGGATGGTTTCTCATGTGATGTTCTCGGGCTTAATGGTAAGGTTATTAGCAAGGGAAGGATAGACTCTACCCCTCGAGACGCAGTGCACAATCACATAGTGAATTACGAGAAAGAGGTGGTATTCTTAGTGGACAAAGTGCTTGAGGAAAATGCTTCTCTTTACTTGGGAACACAAGGTGGTGTAAGCTTCTCAGACATGTTGGTAGTGGAAGTTGGGTAGTGTGGCCAAAGAGTTTAGTCACGCGTATTGTTGGATCCCAATGACTTGCTTTTAATTTTTGTTAGTGACTTGTTGAAGTCATGCTTGTATTGAGAATGCTATGGACTTTATTATGCTAGTATTCTCTATGAACTTGATTATGCCGTGGACTTTATTATGCTGTGGATTTATTATGCTAGACTATATTATGCTATGGACTTAATTATGCTAGTATTTGCTATGGACTTTATTATGTTCGTTATGTTTTGCATTTTTGGATTACTTGAGTTACTTTTTGCTATATGGTATAACCTTTTTTAACTCCGCTAATGCAAATATTTCCTTTGCATTGCCAGTTCCAAGACCGAATAAAGGTGGAGGGAAGAATTTTTTATACCTTCCAGCTCATACTTGTTATTATATCCATTTTTCTATGCTTGTCCGATGCAATATGAAATCTATAATACTCCTCCTAAATGCTCTATCATTTTATTTTTCTGAATATTCATATTTTGATGTTAATAGGATACCAAAGCTGAACTGTGAACTTCACGATTGCCCCGTGGAACTTCTTCATCCACCTGAAGATCCCGTTATCTTGATATCCTCTTTCCTTATTACCTTACATGGTAAGTTGATTTAACATCTTTTTCTCCTTATATGTGAAATAACTAAAATTCTTCTTAAGGGAAATTCCATTGAATTCAAACTTTCTCAATTGTAGATTTTCCTTCTTTTTTTTATTCATGAGCTTCAGTTTGGCTTAAATCATGGTGGTAGCTTACATACCTATCAAGATTCAAGGTGAATTCTTCAGGAATGAAGATCGAGCAATTTGGTAGCTGGACTCCATCTGAATGGGTTACGCCTAAAGTCAAAATGGATGTATTTCAATGCGTAATCGAACAAATAGTTGCTTCAGCTCTTGTCCTTTTGTTCACCACTCCCCCACTGTAAAAACATTTCAAATTCACTTAAAGTTTTTCATTTCATTTTCTTAATTTCAAATTTTGATTGCGTTTGTGAACTTTGTAGAACTAAGGTGTTGTGTGATTCGAAATCTAGTGATTCTATGAGTTTGATCAGTGAAGATAGTTTTTGTTATTGCATATTTCTATAGTATTCATTTCTCATAATTAGTACATTGTTGGCATATGTTTTTGTTAGAATAATATGCAGTGAATACAACAACCAATCATATTGGTACTTGATGGATTTGATATTAGGTTTGCTTTGAGTTCCTGATTCTGATTTACCGCTATGGGTAGCAGTGATCATATTTGAAATATGGGGGATCTGTGGGGTTTGTTTGGCTTTCTTGTTTATTAGTTCACATATATGGTAAATGAACTTAGTGGGCGTTTAGTGATCGTCTTATTTTGATGCAGGGGCATATTGGTGCTTTGCAATTTAAGTGAACCGGGGTTTCTCTCACTTGTAAGTTGCCAACTCTTGGTGTCTCGTGTTGAATTCCTTGGTACACAAGTTAAAAAGTTTGCTTTTGTTTTGCGTTGAATTACCTTGCCCCTCATTTTGGAGTTGAATAAAATAGTAAATTACTAATCATTTAATGAAAAGAAGATTCTGATATGAACTTGTGACTTCCAATTGCTCCAAAAGAATGAGAGAAAATTGTTCACTTTTGACTGTGGTGAATGTTAAATGGCAGTGTTTCAAGTGTCCACTTTTGACACTTGTAATCCCTTTTATTGTTCAGTACAAAACTTCTCATTACTCGTTTTACCTTCTAGTGAGTACTTCTATATTTCATTCATAACACATGTTCTGTTCGTTATGAATCGTCTATAAGTTTTTCTTTTGTCATATCTGCTTAAAACAATTAACAGAAGATATCTTGGACTTAGTTGTTATGAAAATATTTTTCTCTCTTTCTTTACACAAATGAAACTGTTCTATTTTGAATTTTTGTGATTAGGGTCTTGTTTTCTAGATTTTCCCAGCTCCACCAAGATACATAATGACTTTCTATTTTCTTCCTTGCCTTTTTCTCTTGGAAGATAGTAAATATTATTCGATTCCATTATTGGATATCACAAATAATTTATTCATCCCAAATAGCTGAACATTATGGGACAATCCATTCCAATTATAAACAACTTTGACTCCTTGAAGATTCCAATAATGTTTCAAAATTTCATTTGCATATGGTTATTAGAATTTGATTTGAATTTAATTAGTGGTTACTCTATGTTTCAAGGTGGCCCATGCACTTCATATGTCAGGCAAAAATCTGGATAATCACATAAATGTGAAGGATATACTTATTAAGATGGGAACCTATTTTCAAGTGCAGGTAAGTGTAATTTGTACAAATTAAAATCTTTATTATTCTTTTTGGTAGAAATTAAAATATTTAAATTAAAACTTTTGCACCACATTGTTCAAAATTTGAAGTTTGCATCTCTTTCCTCGTATCCTCAGCTTTTAACAGACCGCACCCCCCCCCCATATATATATATATATATATATATATATATATATATATATATATATAGCTTGATAGTATTGAAGTCTACAGAATGTGACTGTCTCAATTGATGTTATGCTAATATGTTTTTTAAGATGATTACCTGGATTGTTTTGGTGAACCCGAGGTCATTGGTAAGATAAAAAACTTCATGGATATACTCAACTGCATGTTCTCACAAAGATTTAGAAATATAATTTAATCTATTGCATTGCCATATTGTAACAGATATAAAATATTTTAAGTGTTCTTAGTTGATGAATTGCTTTTTGATGTGTTTGTCGTTGCTGTAAAATCTCTTCAATCAAAAATCTTCACAAACCTATAAAAGTAGATAAACTAGAGTATAATGGTAAGTGAGGTATCAATCCAAATCTAAGGCGTGAACATGCTAAAAATGAGAAGATAATAAATATAATTCACTTGGTTATTCTTTTTCTAGACTTTTGGGTTTTTCTAATTTTTTTATGTTTTTCAAATATTAAAACACTTTTTAGGTGAAAATGTGAAGTAACACTAAACTAAAATGAGAGATGAAATTAAATAACTAAAAAGTGTTCTAAATAAGAACTAAGTAATAAGAATGAGATGAAATTAAATTTGAGAAATATTCAAGGAATGAAACTTAACCTCCACTTTATCAATTAAATGTGTTAATATTCTAGTTTACTAATTTTCAAAATATTAATTTATTTTATCAATTGATTCTCATCATTTGACAAAACAAACTAATATAAAATTAGTTAATCCAATTTTCATCCCCACAACTTAAATGAATAATTGATTTAGAAAAATTATATAAATCACTCGCTAGAGTAGATTCATATAATAAATCATAAATCCAACAAAAAATTAATGTATGAGTATAATAAAATATAATATACTCTAATTAGTGGGTCATTCTATCTCTAGTTTGAATCCAAAAATTAAGAGTATATTAGATTTTAATCCTTTCTCAAGGATAGTTTACCATTTCTCAATGCATAAACTCATGTAGGAATAAAAAAAAAATTAACTAAATGAAATAAAGGAAACTAGATTAATTAATACATTCAATTGAATCTATGGGGCTTCATTTCACTCCTTGAATGGAGTGATTAACCAACCATAGTCATAATTCACTTAATAACAATCTAATAAAAGTTACTAAATGATATTAACAATATAGAGAGAAGAAATTCAAACCAAAATGTAGGAGAAAAGAAATTGCACTTGCATTAAATCCAAGCTTCTCTCAACTGTGTACAAACACTAACAAAATTGAAGTACAATTTAATTCTCCTCTCTACAATATTTTTTTCTCTTTAGAATTCCCTATTTTTCTAACCTAGTCTTTCTCTCTCTAGAATTCTCTAATCTCTAGTCTTCCAAATATCAAGCCCTCTTTTTATGGAATGAGGTCTTCTTTTTATAGTGGCTTATGGAGCTAAAGGGGTATTTTTGGGGATGGGCTTGAGTGTGCATGGATATGGTTTAAAATTTGTATTTGGGGAGAATTTTGAGTATAAGGGGATAACTGGGCACATGGGTTTTTATTTTGGTTTTGTTTGGCTTGTCTTGGTTTGTAGCAGCACGATTTTGGACAAGGGGGAAATGGGTTTCGGTTTTGTGGTTTCATAGCATCGGGTTAGAGGGTTTGAGAGGTCGGGTTTGGGGCTGCGCAGATTAGCTCGGACTGGGGTTTTCGACGAGTTGGAATTAGACAGGTATCCAAGAATGGGTTGCTGGATTCGGAGGGCTGGTGGTTCGGGTTGCCCAGGGGGTTAAGGTTCGGAGGGTCGCCGCCGGTGGTTGGCTGACGATGGAGGTTCATCGTTGGCAGGGCTGGTTGTCGCAGTTGAAGGTTCAGCAGAGATGGGGTCACCGTGGGTCTCATCGCCGGCAGGGCTGTGAGGGTCGTGGTTTCGGGTCGTTCAGGTCCGACCTGTTGTGGTCGGGTTCTCGGGTAAATGGTGTCCCCGGTGATGGGTTGCGTTGGGAATGGGTTTGGTTTCTATTTTGAGGAGAGAGAGGTATGGGGTTGTTGGTTGTGATGCTGGAAGTATGTTAATGGAGGTTGTGGGTTTTGGTGAGAGGAGAGAGAAAGTGTTTGAGGTCGAAGATGACTTGGGTGATGATTATGTGTAGTAGGGGTGTATGGGAAAAAAGGTGTGGGTGAGAGAGTTGTTAGGGTGTGTTTGTGAGTGTTTAATTAGGTGTAGGAGTGATTATGTGTGTGTTTTATTTGGACACCTAAAAATATAATACTAACATATTAAAAATTAAAATCTAAAAATAAAAATAAAGACTCAATTAAAAAATGAAACTAAAAAAAAAATCTGGTAAAACTAAAACCCTAAATAAATGTAAAATCAAATAAAACTAAAAAATAAATGAAATCCTAAAAAATATAATCCTAATAAAAACTAAAAACTAATAAAAATCAAAATAAAATAAAATTATACTAATAAAGATAAAATAGAAAAATAGAAAACAAAACCTAGAAAATACTAAATAAATAAAAAAAATACTAAAAATAAAACGGCTTAAACTAAAAATCTAAAAAATATTAAAAAATACGAAAGGGAACAAATCAAACACACATGGCCCGGGACAAAGTTTAAGATAGGTTAGGGTAGGTTATGGGGGAGGGAATTAGCTCCATTCAAAGCGCATTTTCCTCGATATATAGCTTTTGACACCGCAAACGGACATTTGACCTACAAGATAAACATTTAAGCACATAAGACCTATTTTGCCGAGAATTATCAACTAAAATACATCTATTCGGGGTATAAAATGTACAGTTTTGGGTGCTTATCACACCACCCCCAAACAGAGCGTTGCTAGTCCTCAAGCAACAAGATAGAGAGAAAGAGAAAGATAAGTAACCAAAAGTGTACCACTTTCGCGGGCACTTACGATTGCACTTAGCATATGCAAAAAGCCTTTAAACCTATAGGTTGCCCTACAGGACGAGTTGTGTCTCGTGAGGGTTTGTAGGGAATACACCCACAAAATTCTTATTTTGCAAACATTTATTAAAGGCAGTAAATCTCTTATTAGACATATACTGATTGCACAATCCATCACGAGATAAATGATTTCAGAAATACAAGCTAGAATGTGTAAAAAGATTAAGCTAAGTAAATACTCAAGGCATATCCTTCCTAAAACTTAACGTGTGTGATGTGAATCAGTCAAAATGGGTAGAGCATCACAAGAGTAATTCCTAGATTGCCTCTTCGGAATCAACGCTTCAACTTCAGATCTCACTGGATATAACTCTCTCAAATGAACCCTCAAGATTTGGGTTAGTGTATCGCTCTTGTGTGTGAGGAGGTGAGTAAATGTAAACAAGTTCAAACGTCTCACACACATATAAGAAAGAACGAATCATTAAGAAAGAAAATGATCTCATGAAAGAATGCTAATCAGTATAGTGAGAACGTCGAGTTATTCACCACGTTGACTTTCATTTTCCCGAACACCTAAAGGAACATATGGATGATTATGGGTGAGGGGAAAATGAGATGAGAAGGATAGGATATGAGGTTGGATGGTGATGTATGGATAAATTACGAGTGACGGATGTGTGATGCATAAAAGATGGATGCGATAGAAGAGTGTACTATTCATGAAGAACAAATGTCTTTATTACACAAGAACAAACTACAAAACTCTTTTTCTTTTCTTTTCTTGTCTCTCTTTTTTTTTCTTTTTCTTTTTTTCTTTTTTTCTTTTTCTCTTCTATTTTTATGTTTTTCTCTTTTTTCTTTCTTTTTTTCTTTTTTTGTTTTTCTCTCACTTTTCAACCCAACAATGAAGACATTTAACATTTAGAATCAACACTCTTTTATTTAAAAATGAAAGATGATATGGAGATGATAGGTGATGGTGTGGGGAAATATGTGGGAATATGGAAGAGCATGGGAATATAATGGGTGAAGTGAATGGTAAATGGTAGGTGTATGGATGAAAAATTGGTGATCGGGACAACTTTCAAGACACGGGTTTTTTACAACTCGAAAAAGATGTCATTCTCAGTGATCAAGCCAAAACTTTATGAAAAATAATGAGATCATACAACAATTAAGTGCGGACCCAAAAGAAGTTGAATCAACTTGTGGCTTGAAGATTGCTTAAAACTCTTTGAAAGGTGAAAGGCACGAATCTCACAAGATAAAGCCTCTACTCGTGATCCTTAAGGTTCTCTTTAGAATTATAGTACTCTTTAACTCTAGACCGTAGTGACGTGATAAGTGTGCAAATTTTGTTGAGTCTAGAAATTCATGGTGCAACATGCCTTGTTATGCATTACATAAGCTATTTATAAAAAATATACATCCTCTAGCTTGATTCCTAGACTTAAAAAGATGGATGATTGAAAATTCGCATCAATGAGTGAGATGAAAGAAACTGCACGAAAATTTTAAAAACAGGTTTAAAAATCAAAATTTTTTAAAAGAGGTACGATTTTGATAAAATTCCCCACCCCCAAACAAAGAGGAACATCATCCTCGATGCTAAGTAAAATGATTTTTTAAAATTGAGAGCATAAGGTAGGAAAGAGATTACCATAATCAACCGCTAATGAAGTGAACAGATGAAGCCAAGAATAAACCTGAATGCAATGAGAGAAAAAAATGTACTAGTCTATAAACATGACAAAATATAGGGTGATGTGAAACACCACCCCCAAACAGGATGAGACTAGTACAAGAAACGCGGACTGCCTCCCGGTAGAACTAAGTTTAATATCTTCATCCAGACTGATGGAATCTCACCCTAACGATAGGATCTATGATGGCGCAGGGCGGCAAAAAAAATTGGGTGATGATAATCACCCCCAAACAAGACTGAACGGTCAGTCTTCATAAATGGGGTCAACAAGGTCAATCTATTATATGTGAGTGGAGCCTAGCTCCAAGAAAGATTTCAAGCGTTGACCATTGACTTGAAAAAGGCTGCCATCCTTGGGATTTTACACGGTGATGGCACCATAAGGGGTAACTGACTCAAGAATGAAGGGTACAGACCAGCTGGTTTTCAATTTTTCGGGAAAGAGATGCAACCGAGAATTATACAACAAAACTTTTTGACCAGGGTGGAATTATTTGCTCATGATGCTTTGGTCATGGATCCACTTCATCTTGTCCTTATACTTCTTAAACAAATCATAGGCATCATTTATGATTTCCTCCAATTCATTAAGCTGCAGCGTTTTATGGACACCCGCCTCATCAATATCGAAATTAAGGGCTTTGACGGCCTAATATGCATGATGTTCAAGCTCGACATACCTCGTAATATGCAACTATCGACGGTATCAGAGCATTGGAAGATATTACACTAAACCTTCCCATAATTAGAAATGCAACATACCTCGTAATATGCAACTAAAACTCTCAGTCTTACCGTCCGCCTGCGATTGTGTTAGGCCGGATACATTTGCATCTCGTTATTAATGGCCTCCCGAAAACTCTTCCCAATAATCGAGTCATAACTTTCTTGACTTTTTCGGACAAAAACTCTATTTGTACCGCATATAACCTTACTATCCCAGGAACAACGGTTGGGGTTTACTGTTACACGTTATGATTTATTTTAACTTGGCATAACGTGAGTTACTTTAATTACCCGACCCACTTTCACCCACATAGGGTCGTGATCCTGTGGTGAAGTACTTAACTCTGTAATGGTCCGTGGATTTACTCTCGCATTACTACCAAGGAATTCCTAATGCTGAAGGAACTCTATTATTTCCTGATGGTATAGCAAGTAATAAACAATTGCCTCGATTTTGAAGGTTTGATCCGTTGGTGTTGTTGGTATGGATGCGTTCCTCGCGTTCTGATCTACACGATGGTGGTGGTGGTTGTGCAAGGTGGTGAACATAGCTTCTCCTCCTTTGGAATTTGCTCTCCCTCACCCACTATGGCTCTCGCTTGATTTTAGTGTAACCTAACCCTAACGGTCCCCAATTAGCTGATATATTATTTCTCTAATTTTCGTCCATTTAATTCCTCCAAAAATCCAAATTACAAAAATACCCCTACCGGGTGCTAGCTTGACCTAAATATATCCCAGAGTCCAAATAAAATACCCGGGTAGAGTTTTTTTTTACTATCTCGACCCCTTCGGACTCAACGGCGCACTCGAAATGATCATACGAGTTACTTAAAATAATTTACCTTTTTATTCCACTTACTTAGTCTTGACACGACTCACACGCGCGTTTCCGACTTAATATACCAAACTGTCGTATTTCTCTCTCACGACAAGTTATTTAAAATCGTCATTCCACATTACTTATTCTCACAATAATATTAATAATTATTATCTTCTCGTCACACTAGTAAATATTTAAATTTAATCCGGATTAATAATTAATCTTCACATTTTAATTTAATTAATCCCACAATAATAATAAATCACATAATTATTTAAATCTTTGAAAATACGGGGTATTACAGATCAATCGATCAATCAGTTCTTGCCTAGAAACTACAATTTCAACCTACGGGTTTCATCTTCCAAATTTCTCCAAAACGCCATTAACGATTCTCAAACTCCCAAACAATATTACTACTAGTTACATATACCTATATACATGATTTACTACGTGAAACATGTCCAAATTCATCAAAGACACTGAATTTATGGGATAATTTTACATAATTATCAAGAACCCTAATTTTTCATGAAACATTCATTCTTCTAATTCTTTTCCAGATTTCTTGCCTCTAAATCCATACCAATTCGTGAATAATCCTCTACATACAATGGGTATGTCCAGAATATATTTAGTTTATCTAAAACATGCGATCTTAAGTCTCCAAATTATCAATTTCTTCCATAAAACATGTTCTTAACAATCCTAAACTAACATAGGTGAGACATTAACTAAAAATAAAGCAAGATAGATACTTGCCTGGAATTTAAGTTTCTGATTTATGGATGAAAAAGGTATGGTTGTGTTCCTCATCATGCAATCTACGTTTTGGTCATAGTGGCGGTGCAAACGGATGAGTTCTTGGCCTTGGATTGCTTGGAAAGCTTCCTACCTTCTTCTCTAATGGTCGCTCTTAGGTTCTGTGATTGTTAACCCTAAAAGCCTAACTCAAATGGCTGATATATTTTAGGAAAATTCGTGGGTGTAATTACCCAAAAATACAAAATGACTATTATACCCTTTCGGGATGCCAATTAGGCCTAAAAATTCCCCGAAACCCAAACTAAACCTTCGGGTACACTTTCTGACTACCTCGACCCTTTCGGACATGTTGGCGCACTCGAAATGATCAGACGGACGATTTGTGATTTAGTCACTTATAATAATAATAATTTAGTCTCGACACGATACAGGCGCGTCCTGACTTATTTTCCATAATTGTCATATTATTCCCTCGTGACAATTTTAATAAATTCAATTCTACATATTACTCTACCCAATAAGTAATATTTAACAAATCAAGAATTTTCCAATAATTACTAACTCTCGTCACACTAGTAAATATTTAAAACAAATTTTCGAATTAATATTAAATTAATCTATCTCAATTAAATTTCATAAATTCCTAAATTTAAAATCCATAAAAATACGGGGTATTACATACTTCCCCCCTAATAACGGAATTTCGTCCGGAAATTCGAAAAATAAGGCCTATCGGTAAAACAATTCTGGATACCTTATCAGTACGCAGACTATCTACATAATAAGGCGCTCAATCACTATAGCCCCCGCTTCGTAGCAAGCTTGTTTAACATTCTCATTAACAGCACTTCACATTGTGCTCCTAACCAACAACATTCGCATAAGTCGAGCCTATACATCATTGACTCCCATTATTTCAATATCATTAAGAGGTCGCACCTCACTACATGACAACTACTCGTATATATCTAAACAAAAAACTCCCATTCTGAGAGAAACCATATGAACATCTGACCACTCTTGTTCGCCTAAAACAGTCGTATTAATTCCACCATAGTCATCAGACTCTAACTCGACCAATCAAAAATTCTGATTATCCGCCCATCTCTTAACATTTAGAGTGGGAAAAGTTAAGGGTTTTTTTTCCACACCAAAACCTCAATAAGCACCTTGTTCACAATAAATAGGTACGAGTGCTCCCACGGAATCCCTACCATTAGGTAACATCCTCCCCCAATTATCGTATTATACTCCACTTGCTAGCTATAACCGTTGTGGAAGAGAAACGATCACAATGAGTCCAAAATTACTTTCACACTACTCCACTAATGGTTAATCACCGCTCGCCTACTCCCCGGATTATGGGTGATACAACGTGCTCAAAATGAAATGATATCCCTACTGATTCCTGAAATCCCATATTGAACGTGGGATTCAAAAATCTTATCCTAATTTAGAAAAATACTGTGTAGGACGACGTACCAGTGCGATCCTTCCTTTCAAAGGAAGACCGGGGCACACTAGTTAATATTGTAAATCACCCCCAAAGAGATATCGCTTCTTGGGCGACTTGTTACACATGTTTGAATGAACCCTTGATCTTGCCTTGAGGTTGGCAACCCATCAAAGAAACATTATCGACTTTACTGGCCTCTTCCATTATAGGAATCGTCGGTAGCCACAAAATTCTCTGGTTGACCCTCTTGTTCCAATCGATTTCTATTTATGAGTAGTTCCCGTGGAGATTACTCACTATGTCTCGCTCGACATCGACTTCAACTTGTAATGTCTCACATTAAGTGACACTTAATACTCCCCTTCTTTCCTTTGCGTATACTAAAAGTTCTGACCCATGCACCTTTTTCAACGATGTGCACTTTCAGACCTTTTATACCATACTAATATCATCACTCTTTGTACGTGTCAGTCGCTCTCAACATTTGACTAATTACAACTCCGCTCCGAGTGTACTTCATATAGTTTAATTCTACCCTTCTCAAGGAATGCCCCTTACAAATGACTTCCCACATCCTTCCAACCAGATTCGGTGTGCTGCTCTGATCGTACACAAATATATGGATTTATCGCCTTTCACATGACGCTCAATCCACTCTACCACTTCCACTTCGTTATGCTAATCCCACAAAAATTTATTCCACATGTCTATTCCCACGTCCCTTCAACTCGGACGATTTTAATATCAGCTAACCAGGATGCCCACACACCTTATAAACCGTGCATAGTAGCGTAAGCATCACATACGCTTCACACATAACACCCAATTCTTTATTTTTCTTGTGCTCACAACGTGATTACAACACTTGGGTACTCTCAATCACCCTAAAAATTGAAATTTTAAATCCTCCTTGTCATCGTTCCACCCCTTAACTCGTGGTGATAAAATAAAACTTTCAATGCTTTATTACCACACCACCGGCTCCACTGGCCTTAAATCATAATTCAACTTCCAACTCATAGATATAATTACCTTCTCCTACTACGATCGAGGTACCAAACTCATAGACTAATGACCAAACATCTTCCTACTTCCAACCTTACGCTAAGTTTCATGCGTGGGATTTCTCGCAAAGTGAAATCCAAATAAGGAACCCCCCGATACACTATTACCTAGCATTGTCGGTTATCAAAATCCGTTAGGCCCTCCGTCCATAACATGTACCTCTTTAGTCCGTCTCTTGACAGAAAAGTTACCTCTCCTCCTGTAATTTTACTTGAACAAATAACATTTCACCAATTGCACTATCGTTCAGTATTGGTGGCAATCACATTCAATAAACCTCGAATACATACAATCGAGGTTCTCGAAATCCTATCCCCAAACACATGGGTACAACTCTTAACTCTCGCATCTTTAAAGGATAGATATATCAATGCAATCTTCCTAACACCAAGTACTGAGTGCTAAATATAATAATGAGTTAAATATTTTTGCTCAACAGTAGACCCAATACATACTGAATCATAACAATAAAGTCCCTACACACATCGGGATCGAAAATCTTGGGGCCACTATCCCCTCCGAAATCTCTAAAATAGATAATATAAGTGCGAGTTCGACCCTCTCGCAGGTGAGGTGTTGTCAGAACTAAACATGTTGCACTAAGACAACCACTCTGATACCCTTGCAATCACTGCTCACTATTGTTTTAACCATTTTTTATAAAACCATAATTAGTATAATATTTTACTCGCATGTCACATCACTAATACGACAATTCTCAATAAATAATATAAATCACTAACAGTGCACCCATTTGTCCTCCGCG
Source organism: Sambucus nigra (assembly GCA_949130495.1). NCBI lineage: Eukaryota > Viridiplantae > Streptophyta > Magnoliopsida > Dipsacales > Adoxaceae > Sambucus > Sambucus nigra. Next base: position 580,705,640 of record OX422212.1, on the reverse strand, counting down.
GAGAACACTAAAGACAATCCCACTTTACCAGGGAAAACATACACATAATAATAACTCTATAGATATATGCACTAAATTCTTCTCCCATGCGAATATAGCAATAAACAAAAACGTAATGACTCGCTCGTGTCACATAAAACATGCTTCATCCTCTGAGGATTAAACTCATACTTATACTTTGCCAATCGCCTTAGCTACTTAATGGTCTTCCGGACATAACGATGTGTCTGAACCAAATTGGAAATTATATTAACCATTTACCTTGCAAGCATCATACCCTTGCCCTTATTCCCGCTTCGAAATTTTTTAACTCATGTGGTTTTACTCTCCACATAATACCTCAACACATAACCCACTTATCTCCTAAAATACATTCGAAAACTCACGAACGACTGGAATCGAATCCAGGAGAATCAAAATCTCCTTAGAGGTATCCTCCTCCATGTAATACAAATGGGTGGGAGATCCTCCATCTGGGAGAGGCATCGCCACCAAAAATATCTTCTGCCCCGGAATGGCAAAGATAATACTCCTACCGAAACAATCTATCATGTCTCTGCACGCAGTGAGCCAATGCATGCCAATTATGATATCGTGCACACGCTTATCTAACACTAGCATGTTCGTGAAAAAAATAAATCTTCCAATCTCTATATTTACACCCCGGTATATAAAGAAAATCAAAGATGCATTCCCTAGTGGTGGGTCTATGCATGACACTGTACTCTCTACTGTGTCTAATAACCCTAAGGCCCGTAAAAAATGAGTAGCTATTAAACAGTACGACACCCCAGTATCAAATAACACTCGACCCATAGTGCCTTGTATAGGAAAAGTATCCTCAATCGCAGGTGGTGCCTGAGGTGCTGCTACCTGGTGGACGTTATAGACACGTCCATACTGTAATTGCCCCTGCTAAACTTGGGCTGCTGGGATGGCTAAAAAGAGTGGCCTCTGCGGCATATTACGGGCACCCTGCTGTCGTGGGGACCTATCCTCCTTTGGGCAATCCTGATGTCTATGGCCATTCTTGCCATAATTGAATCACCTATCTCGAAATTGTCTTATCTTACAACTCTGTTCTCCAGTTTCACCTTTTCCTTGTCATTATTGGCCTTGCTGTACAACTTGAGGAAAAACGATGTCAGGTTGAGGACAGTCCCTCCACTTGTCACCCGGTTGCACACATTTATAGAAGAGTCTTCAAAGTTCTTGCCGGCTGGGTCAGAGTTTCTCTCCAGTCTGATCTGGACAAATTTGACGTTCATGGCCGTCCATTCCACATTTGAAACACTTTTTTGTGACTACATTCTGAACCCAACTTTGTTGGCCCTGACGCTTTTGGCTTTCCATGCAAATTTTGTTACCTTCATGGCCTTTTCGATCTTCAGGAGCTTGTTGCTGCGATTTTGGTGTCTTCGCACAATTTTCAACTCTAGTCATGTCAAATTGACTAATCTCTCTGAAGTCGCCCCGAAGGCCCCCAATTTTAAAATACTTATACTCTAAAATCAATTTCCTTGTTATCTATGCAGAAGCGTAAGATTGTTCAATAAAAAAACAAAATTTTAATTTACTTCAAAATTAAAATAAAACCAAAGTGAAATAAGAATAAGACACACACAATTTGAATTTCACTTAAACACAATTAATTAATCCAAGTCCTAGAAAATTTTTCTAAGTCATATTTCTCAATTTAATCAAGTTAGGCCAAACCAAGTTTATCAATAAAATTAAATGACTTGAATTAAATTAACTAAGCATTACCCAATATTTAATAAAGCACCAAATTAAAGAAGTAGTGATTAAATTAAAACAATTTTATCTCTTTACCTAAGCATGCATTCTAGGTGAGTATAACAAGATAAAAAAAAACAATTAATCCACTACGCCATGATGTACGAGGAAAAACCCACAACGAAAAAACACCTCGGATGGCCCTAGGCTTAAGTCCACTAAGTATGGAATTACAATTACAAGACAGTACTCGATCCCTCTCAAGACCCGATGCTTCTTCTTGTAAACACCTCCGCTTAGTAGACAACCCTGGAGCTCCACCGGAGTCTCGGCCTTCACCAATGAGACATAGGTACACCGTCAACCACACATGGTGCCTTTCACCACGTGAGAATGCCACAGCAAAATAAGCTCTTCTTCTTTATGGGATTTAGAAGAAAACCCAAACTTCTCTTCAAACAAATGTAGAGCTAAACCGGTGCCAAACACTCCAAGTAAAGTATATATATATATATGGAAGCTTGTATAAACAATATGGGTGTAAAATTAAAGTGTATAATACATTTCTCTTGAAAATCAACAACACTTAAACTTGAACTTTTTCTTAGGAAGAATTTTCTCTCAAAACTCTCTCTAGGAGATGTAGAATGATGAAAAAGTTAAGTTACAAACTTTGGTTCCCGCACTATAATAATCTGTCAAAAATTAGAGGGGTGACGAAGTAGGAAACATGGGTAAAAACTGCCAAAAAAAATTCCCGATTGATATCTCGTTCAAATGAGACTTCTAACGAAGTTCCAGTGTGAACTCGTTAGAAATCTCGTTCGAACGACATGTTCGTTTGAACGAAACTTCGAACGACATTCTAGTGGCCTTTTAGGGAAGCTTGTTGGAAACTTCATTCGAACGACAATCTCGTTCGAACGACAATATCGAAGGAGTATGAATTTTTCCTAGAAACTTTATATACTTTATATAAAAGTTTAATAAAATCTTTCTTAAAAATAAACAACAGTTTTAGATAAAACCTACACCCATTATAAACCATTCCAAGATCCTATATATATATATGTAATGCATTCATACCTTGGTAGCATGGAACCACTATTGATGACGTAGAAACGAGGCACATAAACTCGGCATTTTGATGAAGCTTTATACACTTGGCCGCTACGTTTTCAAACAAACTCATCATAGTCTTAGGGGATGATCAATTAACTCTATCCTATGACTCAAACATTTTTGTCCGGAATTGAGCCAAAACTACAAAGAATTCAATTGGAAATTTGTGTCCTTACAAATCTCCCCCTTTGGTTATTGCGGGACAAAAACTAAACAAAAATCCTAAAGGGACGTCAAGCTCTACTAGACTAATAAAAAGTCCCACCCAAAATAAAAATACAATGCTCGACTCAAACAACCCAAAGGATCAAAATCTTTGCCGGTGAAAGTTGCTGCTTAATTCCTGCACACTTAAGCAAACACATTAAACGTATAAGGAATATCAAAATATTAAATGCAATTAAATAATTACTCCCCCTAAATTAATTCTCCCCTTTATCAAACAAATGATCAACTTATAAAGATGTCTCCCCCTAAGATAAATCTCCCCCAAACTAAGATACGATTACAATAGGATTAGATAGCATTTCTTCCCCTTTTTGTTCAAGAATAGACAAAGGCTAAAGAATAAAAAATTAACTTATCTTCCACAAATAAAGCATATTACCCTTAAACTAAACAAGGGATAAATAAAATGGGATAACAATCTAAACATGCAAATGTGCAAAAGTGATAAGAACATTAAAGCATATGGGCAACAAAAGTCATAACTAATCCAATAAATACTAATGGATACTAACTGAGATGCAAGAAAAAGATATCAATATGATACATACGTATTAATCATATGATATCAACAAATAATGCAATAAGATGGATACCAATTATAAAATAGAGCATATATGGACTAGAAAGCAAGGCAAAGACTAAACAAAAATATCAAATATATGTATACATAAGATATACCTAATAGACGCAAGTACACATATATAGATATAAACGCACAAATGACACACACAAAATATAATAGGAGTCTTTCACACTCGTAAGGAAAAAATGTGTCATATGGAAACAGAAGTGTTGGGGTGTGAACTAGTAACGATTAAATTTAGACCCAATCACTTAAAACTTGTTCACGGAGTTCTCAATTGCTTAAAAACTTCATCACATTTGAATATAACCTCATGTAACAATATATATTGAACTTAATGAACAAACATACACAATTCATACAAGCCTCGAATGTTGATGATTCTACAAACCAATAGAGTTATGACATTGAAAGCTCAACTAGGATAAATGGACATTGTGCAAACTGTTGATATATCTTCCAATATCCCTCAATAAGCATATATATTAATTTTGAATGAATATATCAATCAAACATAGGCCTTGCCAATTATTTTTTCTTTTTAATGCCATGTTTTCTTTTAGGCCTTTGGACCACGTATTTCTTTTAGGTCCAAACAAACAGTGGCTTACTATTCGCAAAGAAAAATAAATCCTTTCGGAGCCCTTCTCCGTGCACATTTATATTTATCATTTTTTATTTCTCACAAATCTCACATGCAACGGATTTTGACATGCACTAGTCCTCCTAGGTCACAAATATGTAGATGACAAGATTGGTAGGAGAACACCTCACAAAGCTCAAATATACATATGAAGTTAAAATTTCAAAAGAGCTCGTGCATGTGTGAGTAGAGGCATATAAAAATAGAATCCATTTAATCAACACAAAATCCAACTACTCCATGTAAGCATGGTAAAGAACATAATAAGGATTAACAATCTAAACCAAAAGTTCTAGCCACATGGGAGTGAAAAAGATGGGATTTTAACACAAATATATGCCACATAAAGTGTGTCAAACTAAAATACACACAAAATAAAAATCTTTTTGAGTTTTTCAAAATTTTTAACCAAAAAAAATATATACTCAAAAGACAAACAAAAATCCTTTGAATTTTTCATTAACCTTAAATTCTCAAGAAAATAAAAATCCAATTGAGAAACAAAAATCTTTTTGTATTTTTCATTTAATGCAAACAAAAATGAAAGAAATAAAATACAAAAGATAAACAAAAATCATTATTCTAGCATGTGATTAAGCATGGAGCATAGACTAGAAAATGACTTAGCAAGCATACAATTAACATGGGTGATATAGCATGAAGCACAAAAAGCTAAAGTATGCAAATAAAATTAACACATTCAACCTTTAGATTTTTCAAGAGAGGAAGCATGTGAAAGTAAATGAGAATAAAAAACCCTATGTTTTAAAGCTACCAAGTTGGATCTCCTAACCCAAACTAATGAAGAGTGACTATCTTGGGGTGTAGGAATCTTGGCTACCTTGGTTGCCTTACATTGGGATTTTCTAGAAAATATTTTAAGATCAAAATAATATTTCTTAAGATGACCTTTTCGACCACAATGTACACAAGTAAAAACATGTCAAAAAGATTTACCTAAGGAGTGATCTCTAAACGCTTTCCTAGGAGATTCTCCTAAAAAGTTGGTTTTGGCTTTGTGAGTTGATTTATTGAAGCGTAAACCACAAGTGTCATTTTTAATTTGGACGGTTCCTAATATTTTATCTAATTTTTCCAAACGACACTCCAAATAAAATTTGACATTACTAGAGTCTTTTAATTTATTTTCTAATTCTAGGATGTTAGACTCTAATAAAACATTTCTCTCTTCGAACTCGAGAAGCACCTTTTTCAAGGATTCCATTAAGCCTCTAAGCCTGTCTCTCTCGCCTTCTACATATTCTAGCTTCTCTCGAAGAGATCTCTCGTGTCCTAAGGCCTTCAACCAACATACTATTATCAACGACCTTGACACGTTCTTTCAAACTAGCTTCTAACTTCAAATTATCTATTTTTAATTTAATTGATTCTTCATATAATTCTTGAAAAGAATTTTGAAGTTCACTCACATTAACCTCTTCTTCATTTTCACTATCTCTTTCATCTCCACTCTCACTATCATAAAAAACAAGGGAATCATAAACTATAACCTTGGAAGTATCATGTGATAAATTTCATCTATAAATGAGTTCTCACTATCACTAACATGACTAGCCATAAAAGCCACAAAGTTGGGTTTAGTGGGGGAATCGGGTCCCTCTTCCTTATCACTATCACTAAGGGTCGCATTATATAAAATGGGTCACTTACCCTCTCTACTTAGTTTAGTGGGGCACTCAGAAGCCTTATGGCCATAACCCTCACAACCAAAACACCTATTTGACTCGTCCCTATTTAAATTTTCATTAATAGTTTTAGGGATCCTCTCGACTTTGTCATGGCTAGATTTATCAAATTTCTTAAAATTATTTTTAAATTTATCATTGTTTAATTTAAGAAATTTTTGAAATTTTCTAACAAACATAGCCATGTCTTCCGAGTCACTATCACTCTCACTCTCTACTACTTGTTTATCCTCTTTTCGGGCTTTTAAAGCAATGCCCTTTTCAATTTTCTTTTCAGTTTTAGAGGGAAACATGTCTAGTTCATAGGTTTGTAAATCACCTACGAGCTCTTCTAATTTCATAGAGGCAAAAGTGGGTAAAGAATTTAAAACGGTTACTTTTGGAATAAATCTATCGGGAAGGGACCTTAAAATTTTCTTTACAACTCGGTTGTCGAGTATTTTCTCTCCCAAGTTAAAAGATGAATTAACAACATCGGAAAGTCTAGCATAAAATTCATCAAACGTTTCTTTTTCATTCATTTTGATAGTTTCAAATTGAGTGGTGAGGTTTTGGAGTTTCGAAGCTTTAACGACACTTGTACCTTCATGAGTGAGTTGTAAAATATCCCACGCTTCTTTAGCGGTCTCACACATCATAATACGTCGGAATTCATCCGGTGTGACAGCGCTAAACAAGGCATTTAAACCTTGGGAATTAAAATTAAAAAGTTTGAATTCACCCTCACTCCATCTATCGGCCGGTTTGGGAACACGTTCATTATCTATTAAATGAGATGGTGGAGACCAACCATTAACTACCAATAACCAAACCCTCTCGTCGATAGATTTTAGTGCCGATTTCATACGCGCTTTCCAATACACGTAATTAGAACCATCAAAAATAGGAAATTTTGAAAATGGGGAAAATTCCATTTTAGCCAAAAATAAATAAAGGATCTTAACGAAGTAATTTATCGCTTTGGCTCTGATACCAATTTGAAGTCCCCCCGAAGGCCCTCAATTTTAAAATACTTATACTTTAAAATCAATTTCCATGTTAACTATCCGGAAGCGTAAGATGGTTCAACAAAAATACCAAATTTTAATTTACTTCAAAATTAAAATAAAACCAAAGTGAAATAAGATTAAGACACACACAATTTGAATTTCACTTAAACATAGTTAATTAATCCAAGTCCTAGAAAATTTGCCTAAGTCATATTTCTCAACTTTATCTAGTTAGGCCAAACCAATTTTATCAATAAAATTAAATGACTTGAATTAAATTAACTAAGCATTACCCAATATTTAATATAGCACCAAATTAAACTAGTAGTGATTAAATTAAACCAATTTTATCTTTTTACCTAAGCATGCGTTCTATGTGAGTATAATAAGATAAAATAAACAATTAATTCACTACGCCGCGATGTATGAGGAAAAATCCACAACGGGAAAAAATCTCGGACGGCCCTAGCCTTAAGTCCACTAAGTATGGAATTACAATTACAAGACAGTAAAACTTACAACACTCGACTCGATACCTCTCAAGGCCCGACACTTCTTCTTGTAAACAACTTCGCTTAGTAGACAACCCTGGAACTCCACGAGAATCTCAGCCTTCACCAATGAGACATAGGTACATCGTCAACTTTCACCATGTGAGAATGCCGCAGCAAAACAAGATCTTCTTCTTTATTGGATTTAGAAGATAACCCAAAATTCTTTTCAAACAAATGTAGAGATAAACCGGTGCTAAACACTCAAAGCAAAGTATATATATATGGAAGCTTGGATAAATAATATGGGTGTAAAATTAAAGTGTATAATACATTTCTCTTGAAAATCAACAACACTTAAACTTGAACTTTTTCTTAGGAAGAATTTTCTCTCAAAACTCTCTCTAGGAGATGTAGAATGATGAAAAAGTTAAGTTACAAACTTTGGTTCCTGCACTATAATAATCTATCAAAAGTTAGTGGGGTAAGGAAGTGGGAAACATGGGTAAAAACTGCCAAAAAAATTTCCCGCTTGATATCTCGTTCGAACGAAATCTCGTTCAAACGAGACTTCTAATGAAGTTCCAGTGTGAACTCGTTAGAAATATCGTTGGAAGCTCGTTGGAACAGCATGTTCGTTCGAACGATATTTCGACCGACATTCCAGTGGCCTTTTGGGGAAGCTCATTGGCAGCTTTGTTCGAACGACAATATCGAACGAGTAACCAGAAAGTTGAAAATTATGAATTTAGCCCAGAAACTTTATATACTTTATATAGAAGTTTAATAAATTCTTTCTGAAAAATAAACAATAGTTTTAGATAAAACCTACACCCATTATAAACCGTCCCAAGCTCCTATATATATTTAATGCATTCATACCTTGGGAGCATGGAACCAATATTGATGACATAGAAACGAGGCACTTAAACTCGACATTTTGATGAAGCTTTATACACTTGGCCGCTACATCTTCAAACAAACTTATCATAGGCTTGAAGGATGATCAATTAACTCTATCCTATGACTCAAACTTTTTTGTTCGGAATTGAGCCAAAACTACAAAGCACTCAATTGGAAATTTGTGTCCTTACACTCTTTAGGCCTTTTGCCTCCTCTAAGCTTCATATTGTGGTCGCGGTACAGTAAGACTATTGTGGTTACTGCCTGTGCCTCAATACCTGCTAATTCGGCGAGTGATACCCTTTTCGGAGACACCTGAGGTGTGAGTTATTACTCATTGACTTCCTCAACGACATTAACTTGTTTATCTTGACGATCCGTTTGAAAGTTTAAATAATCTCGATGAGTTCAACATTCACATAGACAAATCACAGAAGCACGAATTTCCAACGCATAAAGATGAATACAACATTCCTAATATTAGGGCTCTAAATCAAAGACGCTAAGATGGAAATGAAATAAGACGTGCAGATCCTAAAGGACACTAGAACCTGATGCTCTGATACCTCCTGTGACACCCCGCCTAATTAAATACCGGTTAATCAGTCCTTTATTAAATTAAAAATCAAGGTGACTAGTTGGTTCATTCTTAGCATCACTGTCGCAAAATAATAGTTCCAATTTGAACACCCTAAATAATTAAGCTAAGTGTCAAAACTATTTAAAGTCTCATTTTCATTTTATTAAATTCCAATATGAAAACATTTTTAATAAACAACAGTTTAAGAATCACACAAATAATAAGGGTGACAATCACCACATGAGAATTAAACCATCTTGATAAACCAAACCAATTTATGAACTATAAACGAAATCATCGTGACAAGAGTTAACTCCCAAAGAGTACCAAATACTGGAAATAACATAAACATAGGTCTCAGACAAATTCAACGGGATAGGAAATCAGGCTACACATGCCTTAACTATAAAAAAATAAAATAGAAACTCAATCAATAAAGAGGTCGTCTAAGCAAGACCTGCAACTTCCACATAAGCTGCAGTACGTCCAATCCAAATAACCTCAGCATGCTGCCCCTGTGGCTGGACACCTATAATACATACATATATATACAAGAGAGAGAAGATGACAGAAAATGGGTCAGAGCCCGAGTATAAAACAGTTTAAAATAGTTTATCAAGTATTTAAAATGCTTACCGCCTAATGTAATAACCATGTTAGTATGCGACACTCTCTTGAGAATTCTCGCCTCTTATCTAGTGTGCACGCCTACCATACTACTAAACTGATAAACTTAACTCTTATTTTCCATAAAGTTTTATCCCGAGGAGTAGAAAGTTATAATATTTAGTTTTAGAAAGTCATTCTCTTCAAAATTTATTATGTTACTTAGAGCAACATCGTACCGTTACAAAGTTCCCGAACACTTATTATAAAGTTGAAGTATTTATTCATTTCTTAACTACATATACACACCGTAGAAAGTTTCCATATATAAGTACCTATATATATCAATCACTCATATATATATATATATATATATATTATCGGCACCCCACATAAATCTATGGTGCTGGCATACTCTACTATCAAGTCCTCGTATCACACAAACTAAGGGAAATACTAGTTCAGAATCACTCTCGAACTGTATTAACACCATACACAAACAAATGGAGGCGAAGCATAGTTCTAGGCCCTAAGAGGTCAGCACATACCCTGACGTCTCTTAGAACCTTTGACTATCAATCTGAGATAGCCTGTATCGAGGATACTATCTCATAGGGTATGAGTCAAAATCCCCCATAAAGGTCCAATCGAGATAAGACTATCCCGGCGCGAAAACCTCCGTGATAGCAAATAGCCCGGGTATGAATTTTACACAGATTCATAATATATGCACAGTCACACAGTCATATATATAAATATTCAAAATTTCTAAATTAGGTGAGCCTGTGATCCGTAATTATAATTATCCATTCTTAGCACAAATTACTCAATTATCTCGCATAACGGATTTATCTCTTTTATTCCCATTTATAATTTATTTCATACATACTTTTCATCTCTCGAAGTATTCTCTTGCTAATTACAATTTCAATAGGTATACCCTCTCTAACCTTCCGGTCTAAGACTTTTACGAGTCCCTCAATTCATTAACAAACTTACGCACAATCTCTAATGTGTAACGAAATTTCTCGTTAACCCACAATTTCATCCCATATTAAATTTCATTCAACGGAGTCTATTTAGACCCTACTAGTCCTCCTCACGACCCATTATACTCTATAAATAATAATCAAGGGTTCCCACGTATTTAAACCGAAATAAAAAAAAGCGGAGGGACAAATATGCAGTTTTTCCAGGAGGGGTCGATCGATCGATGTTCTTGGGTCGATCGATCGATCAAGCAGTTCTTGTCCAGAAACTGCAATTTCAACCTACAGGTTTCATCTTAAAAATTTCTCCTAAATGCCATTAATGATTCTAAAACTCCCCAAGAATATTACTACTAGTTACATATACCTATATACATGATATCCTACGTGAAACATGTCCAAATTCATCAAAGGCATTGAATTTATGGGACACATTAACATAATTATCAAGAACCCTAATTTTTTATGAAACATTCATTCTTCTAATTCTTTTCCGGATTTCTTGCCTATAAATCCATACCAATTCATGGATAATCCTCTACATATGATGGGTATGTCCAGAATATATTTAGTTTCTCTAAAACATGCGATCTTAAGTCTCTAAATTATCAGTTTCTTCCATAAAACATGTTCTTAACAATCCTAAACTAACATAGGTGAGACATTAACTAAAAATAAAGCAAGATAGATACTTGCCTGGAATTTAAGTTTCTGATTTGTGGATGAAAAAGGTATGGTTGTGTTCCTCGTCGTGCAATCTACATTTTGGTCATAGTGGCGGTGCAAACGGATGAGTTCTTGGCCTTGGATTGCTTGGAAAGCTTCCTACCTTCTTCTCTAATGGTCGCTCTTAGGTTCTGTGATTGTTAACCCTAAAAGCCTAACTCAAATGGCTGATATATTTTAGGGAAATTCGTGGGTTTAATTACCTAAAAATACAAAATGACTATTATACCCTTCCGGGATGCCAATTAGGCCTAAAAATGCCCCAAAACCCAAACTAAACCTCCGGGTACACTTTTTTGACTACCTCGACCCTTCCGGACATGTTGGCGCACTCGAAATGATCAGATGGACGATTTATGATTTAGTCACTTATAATAATAATAATTTAGTCTCGACACGTTACAGGCGCATCGTGACTTATTTTCCATAATTGTCATATTATTCCCTCGTGACAATTTTAATAAATTCAATTCTACATATTACTCTACTCAATAAGTAATATTTAACAAATTAAGAATTTTCCAATAATTACTAACTCTCGTCACACTAGTAAATATTTAAAACAAATTTTCATATTAATTTTAAATTAATCTATCTCAATTAAATTTAATAAATCCCTAAATTTAAAATCCATAAAAATACGGGGTATTACATGCCCCTAAGGCCTAAAATCTCCCGACCTCATACATTTTGTGAAGCTTTTAATATATACTTGTATTTTTATAACGAACACGTTTTTTAGTACTCTCTAATAAACACTTGGGTTTTTACATATTTAACTTTGAACTCAAATATTTTTTATTTTCTTGTCTTCATGCATGCATATGTTTTCATTTTATGGTTAAGTCTCGCTCATTTATGAGTTAGTTCTAGTTTTATGATCTCAAAGTAGTATCTTATCTACCAGCCATGTTAACTTACTAGCTATTTTGGCATTTCGATAGGCTTGCTAGTAGTTTAGTCTTACGATCATGTGATGGACTCAAGACGACTCGATCTGCTTTACTAGTTACTCGTTTTGGACGAACCTGAGTTGTCCAGACTTCAGTTTTACAAATGCCCGTGCCAACTTATTGGTCATACGGACTTATCTTGTCATCCTGACCATGTTTCATCATTGATTATGAGAGTCAACAATTTTTTTTTAGATATATACCTGCATTAGTCAGTTATATTCGAATCTTGTCATCCATATGAATGAAATGGATTTCCTAAATTTGACTAAACTTCTTGATAAGTTTATCCAAATATGAGGCCATACATGAGTTTGGTTTTGATCTAGCATTTTTACATGTACCGTTGGGATATCTTTGGCCTAGGATTCTTGTACGTCTCTCATGTCGATGAAAAAATGATTGAATAAAATAGAAAAACTTGAAATGACATCTTATGTGGAGGAATTTATGATTCTCATTCCTTACTGTGTTGATTTACAAGAGAATGAAACGACTTTATATATTTGATTTGCGTTTGCCCCTTGTTGTTACTACTGGCAGTATTTCCTCAGGTGTTCGAGATTCTACGAATTCTGGAACTATTAAACTTCCTAGGTTTCAATTTGATAAGTCCCCGATCACACGATAACAAATATTCTTTACGGGCCATGAAAATTTAGTTCCAACTTATTCCTTTTTTGGATAACATTTATTGAGCACATAATCTCCCTCCTTTAAGGTGCTTAATTTTATTATTTTGTTGTAAATTCGAGGAGTCCACTTTTAGTATGATACTACATAAAGTTTTAAATGCTCCCTACACAAAGTCACTCCTTGGTGAGTTGAAATTGAGTACTCGGTGGCTAGACATGCCAATTTTTATCGGCATTACCGCTTTGGTTCCAAACTCCAACATAAATAGGGTATCACCCATTTCTATTTTCGACGTCATCCTGTATGCCCATAGAATCCTCTGCAGATTATGATCCAATTCTCTTTAGCGTCATCCAACCTTTTCTTCATTCCATCCCGCAAAGTTTTAGCATATGTCGGTTACACTACAGGGGACCTAGTGCTGAGTTCAGCTTCTTGATTTTGGAATGTATGGAATAATCTTCAAATTCTTGGTTGATGAACTATGTACCATGATCAGTGATTAAGGCATACGACATCTCGTAAAAAAAATATTATTCCAAATGAAATGAAATACATTCTCGTACGGCATTTCCACCTGTGATTAAGCCTCCACCTATTTTATAAAATAATTCACTGTTACGACTAGGGATTCAAATATGCTCCTTGTCTTTAGAAGTGAGCCTATCAGGTCAATTTACCACATGACGAGGTGCCAACGATATGTGATTGGTGCGAGCGAGGATCCTGGACTCTTGTGAATTATAGCATAATTCTAAAACTTATCACATATTTTTGTGTAGTCTGCGCAATATGCTTTTATAGTGGGCTAATAGTAACCTTGTGTGGCCATTCATTTCATCAGTGATTTGCTCATTGAGTGGGTCCTAAATGAGACTTTGTGCACCTCCTTTATCAAGTCATTAATTTCATATAGATGGACATATCTGAGAAACAATATGATAAATCCTCTTTAAAATAGGATTACTCCTTCTAGTACTTACATCACCGCCTTGTATCAGAGTCTCCTTGCTTCTTTTGGATCTATCAGGATTGTGCCAATCTCCAAATATGCTCGTATGGGATCCATCCAAGATCGTCCAAGTCTAACCCCATCACACTAACGTTCTTTTCTTCAGTACTACGATACATACGAATTTCCATGGGTACCGTTCTTCTCAATTCCATTCTGGTAGATGATGCCAAATAACTAAGTGCATCGACCCGAGTTTTTTAGCTCTGGTATGTCAACGACTCTGGTATCTTCCTTAGAAGTCTACTCATCTGGCCGAACTTTTGATCTCTCTTCTTAAGAATTATGCTCGATCTGCGTTGTGGCAGAGCTCTCTTCCATAGAAATCTGATCTGCTAATTTTATTGCTAACCTTTCTTCCATATAAGTTTGGTAGTTAGGATTTTGCTCATAAGTAAATTATGCTATGAATTCAGCCACTGTCTGGCCCTTTATTGTTGTCTTAAATTCATACTTAATGTCACAATCTCCTATTTCTACTACCTAAGCCATCAATCTACTTAATTTCCTGGGCTTGTAAATAGGTTGGCGTAGGGCAAATCTGTATAAATAATAATAGTGTGCTCATGGAACTTTGGCTTGATTCTTCTGGAGGTCTCAATTAAAGCTAAGGATACCTTCTATAGTCGATAATACTCAATTTTTTATTCATAGTACGCCTTACTAATGTAATAAATGAGCCTCTTCACCCCATCATCTTATCAGACTAGTGTGTAATTGACAGATGACTCAGACACCTCTAAGTTCAAATAAAGTTTCTCGCGACACACTTTATAAGCATTAAATTCATGTGGTGACTTTCCAACTGATCAAAATTATGTCCTAAATCTTTAATTCGATTGATAGATTCCTGGTCTTAGTCAGCATATCATCGACATAGACCTCCATGGTTTTGCTGATCTGATCTTTAAAAACCTTATTCACCAACCTCTGATATGTTGCTCTACCATTTTTTACCCTAACGGGCATAATGTTGTAACAGTTGGTACCTCGACTAGTGATGAATGAGGTTTTTCTCCCAATCCTCTGGCTTCATTTTAATCTGACTCTACCCTAAATAAGCATCCATAAAACTGAGCTGTTCACGCCCTGTAGTAGTATCTACTAGGTGGTCAATCTGGGGGCAAAGGATAATGATCTTTGAGGCATGATTTGTAATACCCTACCCTATTATTTCATTTAAATTTCATATAAAATATAATGGAGTAAGTTTTGATGAGAATTCTTGGAAATTATGGGTCAAAATTAATGGAAATAAAAGAATAGGAACAGAGGGTCGTTAGGATGACATGTGGGGTTCATTAGAAACGAGATTCATATCGCGTGAAGTAGGGGTTCAAATGACCTTAGAATGAGGTCTCACTTCCTTACAGTCCTAGGTCGCATAAAGGTCACGTGAAGCCATCCATCGAACGAGATGGACATGCCGTTTGAATGATGCTCAAGTCGTTCGAACGACATGCCTTAAATTTTTTTAAATGTGAGTGCCCTTGTGTGTTGTCACATATTTAACCATTGGATCATTCAGCTATCAAGCTCTGGTGAGCCCAGATTGGACATATTGGGATATTCGATCTTTAAGGGGTTTTATAAGGCTTGTTTGGGTCATTAGTTGGGGAAAATGCAAGAAGAGAGAAAGAGGGATAATGGTGGTCTTCCACCATTTTTGGGTGTTCGTCTACCATTATTGGCCTTCCACCACCATAAACCACCATTTTCTTATAGTATTCCATAATGTTCAAGCTTATAATACCCATTTCCAAAATTGTTAAAATGGAGCTACGAATTTTGGAGAAGTGTTGGGGGATTTTTGGAGAAGATAATGGGAGCTTTCATGGAATTTGGAGGGGTTTTAGGTTGAGATCTTAAATGGAGTACATATGGAACATTTTAGAGGATGCATTTGGTATCCCCTTGAGTTCACCTTTGGAGGTGGGGGTTGATCCTCCTACACCAACCTTATTTCCACCATTTGGAGCCTTAAATGGTGGGAGATCTTACTCTTGGTATTAAGACTTTATTTTGTGTATTTGTAGTCTTGTTGTTAGATTACATGATTAGGACACATTTGATCAGATGATGAAAATCCCGCATAGTAATTGATAAACATTTTTATGAATTAAAAATGTTGCAAGAAATGTTATTTTGTTCAAAAATAATAATGAATAAACATTTCAAAGTTTCTTGGAATGAAGATTGGAATTTTTGTAAAAATGAAGTATTTTCTAGAATATTGATGTTAAACATTTCATGAAGTAAAATGTTGGAAAATAATATTTGATTTGCTAAAACATTGATGAAATAATGTTTTCAAGTTTCTTACAAAAATGTAAATTTTATAAAATATGGACATTTGTTGAGTTTAGAAGAAGAAAAAATATATTTGTGACTTGAAAGTGCATTTTTGAAAGCATTATGAATTCCTAGAATGAAATACATGTTTAAACCATCTAATAGGATTTTAGGATTTAAATCCATTTTCCCATGAATATAAACTTGTAGTATTTTGATATTAGACATATAAATAAGTTTAAAGAATATTTTGATGTGTTTTAACATGAAATAAGAAAGTCGAGATTCTACTCTTCAAAGTGTGTAAAAATGGGTTAAAAGTGTGATAAGTATAAAGTTGTAAGACTACTTGAATTAATAAATAGGAAATGGAATTTTCTTATAAAAGTAGTCTTTAAATGTAATTAGATTTCTTGAATAAAGAAAGTAAACAAATGTCTTATATGGAAAGATGGTTATGTTGAATAAGTGTTAATGGTTAAACATTGGAAAGTTAGTGAGCGTAACTTAATAATATTGTAAGATATTAACACTTGTGAAATTGGAAAGGAAATAATGAAATAAACGTGTTTCCAACTAAGAAGAATATTAATCCATGGTTAAAAATGTTTTAAGGTGTTAAAAACATTTAAGAAGTTAATATGAGTAACTTAATAGTGTTTTGGAAAAATTAACATTCTGAAAATGGAGTAAAGGATGAGTTTGGAAACAAATAGGTAAAATGATAATTTTAAGTAAAGTGGAATATTTTTATGAGATATAATATTAAAAAGGGTGTCACACATAATAGTCCTAATGAACAAGATTTTATGAAATAAAATCAAGATTAAAGTGTAAAGTGTAAAGGACATGAAACTTTGATTTCAAAGTGTAACACAAGTTGGGGTGTAACACCGAGTTTTGGTTTCGGCCCGGTAAAAAGGAAAGGTGGAATAATGTGAACATTTGCAAAATGTTAAAGCACATTAAAAAGAAAATCGAATGGCGTCGGGATAATTAAGGAGGTCCCGAAGCCCTTGGGTCAAAGACCCAAAATAACTGGCCAGGGCATATGGTGCGCAAAGTTGGCGGTGTGGAGCCCGTTAAAGTATACGATTATTAGAATATTTCGAGAAAAAGATAAGGGATTAAAGAACATGCCAAAAAATGGGTTGTGCGTTGAAAACATGTTAAAAAACATAACTTGAAAGAACTAATGAATTTTTCGATGAAGGTTAAATGGACAAGTATATATGAAATTGATCAATGTCCATGAGGTAAGGAATAAGGTAAATCAAGTTGCTAAATGGGTAGTTAAGCAACCTAAGTGGTTTAACTCATAATTAAGGCAAGAATGTGTTGTAGAAGGGTTTCAAAGATGAAATAAGTATTTTTTGACATTGTGTTTGTGTGTGTTTAAAGGGTGATTTTCAATGAGAATACTAATATGGATTGGTTAAAATGAAAAGGGTGATTATGGTAAATAAATGTCTTTTGGTCAATTCAAGCAGAGTAGTTTCAAATATTTAACTATTTGTGTTAAATAAAGAATAAGTGTCAAAATGAGAAAAAATGAAGTCTTTTACAAGATTAAGGCGAATTAATCTGGATAAGTAAGGTTTTCGAAAGTAAAACAGTTTCATGCATAAATACGCTATATATATATATATATATATATATATATATATATATATATATATATATATATATATATATATATATATATATATATATATATATATATATATATATATATATGTGTGTGTGTGTGTGTGAGGTAGTTTCATGTGCACGTAAGTATAACATAATATAGTCTCCTTTATTTCGTTCGTTTATATGTTGCATCTTGTTTATATGTCGTTAGTTTGTATATTTTCCTCTTGCGAGTGATGTGGTGAGGTCGGTATTGGATCTTTTGATGTCGGTGTTGGTTTGGGTCGGTCAAGCTAGTTTGGTTGCATTTTAGTTCGTGTCCTCGACGGTAAAGTCAAAGAGGGTAGCATGATAAGTAAGTTAGTGCAAACTGGCATGCAATAAAGTTGGTAGTTATTAATCGCTTTCGCACTTATGATTATATGTTATTAATTTACGGGTGTCCTTACAAGCCAATAGTTGTGACACCCTGGTTATTAGTGTGAGGTGTTTGTGTTTAATCCTTGATGGAGTAAAATCTTTTGAGATGTTAATAGAATGAGATGACGCCCATCAAGAAAGTGGCACAAATTGTGTATGGTCAACGATAAGGGTCGATAGTTAGGGTGTCATGACTAAGCAATGATGATTGGTGATTAAAAGGTATATATCCCTTAGGTGCGATGCTTATGGGTAGTTAATGCTGGTAATGTAATTAGGAAAATTTTATCCTTTGGGTGGTATCGCGATTGGTGGTAGTTCGATGAACATATGAAGTTGTGCAGGCTAATAGGGGCAACACCATGATCTCTTGCGTGGGATGTATTATGTGGTAACTTTAATGATGAGAGTAGCCTTGGTAGTGGAAACAATGAGTAGTGCTTATTGCAACCTAGCACTAAAGGTTGTATCTTTCATATATAGAGGTTAGATGACTGAGAATCTTTCATAGGTATTGATTCTGTAGTGAGAATGTATTGGGTCCTTTGTTTAGGGACTTAAGTTTAATGTATCGTGATTATAATGTGGTATTGAGGAATAGGATCCCTTGTGGCATCTGTGGTGTAGGCCTTGGTATTTATAGGCAATACCCAATGTCCTATATCCTAGATCTATATATTCGTGTTAACTTATATATTAGCACATGGTAATGTTGTTTACATAGTAAGGAAATTTAGTTTTCATAGTTGATCATTCATTGGTGATTAGATAAGGCAGACCTTGAGGTTTATAGGCTGTAGGTGACATCCTATAACCTTTCATAATACTTAGTAGCATCAATTGTGGTTTGTATGTGGCATATGGTCACAGTCATTTGAAAGAAAGATAAGATTATTATCTAAGTGTAGAGATTCATTTTAGCTACCGAAGTAATGGCTAAGTGTGACGTAATCCTAGTGTGAGAGTAGTTATAGGCATTTTAGTGTGCTAATTGGACTAATTGTGTGTGGCATCATTGGGGATATAAATCAACCTATTGTGACACCTTGAGGTGTTTCATGGTTAGGGCTTTCCATGTGTAGAAGCTCGTGGACTGGTGCCTTTTGAGCACCTAGTAATCACGATAAGGATATTAAAAGTTTTATGGAGCGCTCCTACAATGATTAAGGTATGGATGATATAATCTTACCGGGTCTAGAAGACGATTACATATAATGTGTTTGGTGTCCTTAGGAGACCAGTTAAGTCTGCTATGAAGGGGCATTAACATCCTAGTAATGATTGTGTTGAGGGCCAGGTGATGATCTCAGATTATTGGCCAGGGTTTAGAAGAATTATATAGTGTACGTGTCAAGTGTGGCTTCCGAAATCTGCACTGATGGGTAGTATAATCCCTCTGGTAAGCTGAAAGTTTATGTCGTTATTGGCGTAATGTTTGGATGCAATGAATTGACTAGTATTAGTGTTGTCACACTCAGTGTTGAGGTGTATTAGGGAATGTCTTCGAGATTAGGTTGATGACGCCATGTGGATATTGAAATGGCAACCATGGTGGGGTGATGTCGAAGCATGACAGAATGTTGGCATGTGTCGACGGTATATGCTAGGGTATCCTAAGAAAGATAAGGACTAGTTCTTGGAATGTCCTATAAAGACGATACGAATTAGAACATGTATCCTTGTGTGATACTTACTACCCTTAGAATGCCAATGGAGGTTGGTGTGGTCGCCACGTAAATTATGTGTGGGTAGAACTCCAAAAGTAAAATTGGTGGAAATCTTGTGTGGTCAAAGGATATGGTAAGGTAAATGCCTTACTCAAACTAAGTAATACCTATGGGAATTTGGAATTCAGATCATGATGTTATAAAGAAAACAATAAATTAGGTGTAGTAGGTTGGTAATGTTGTCACCAGTAATTGGACTAGGGCATTGTGAATAAGGGCGTTAGTCATTCTCCAATCGGAGTAGTTCACGTATGTTAAGGATGCGAGGGTTATGGCCTTACTCCCAAGGAGGGAAGTTGGGTGTTGATTTCTTAGAGAACTACAAGTTTATATGCAGCTTTCGTGTTGAGAGAGTTAATGGTTGTGATTCGATTCATCACGATTGATGACCCAAGCGAGGGTATGTGGATAGGATTAGTACTTGGTGGGAACGTCGGGAATGAGTGCCCTAATTTCTAGCATATGGCGTAGGTTCATTCTCGCAAATCATAGTCAGACGCTTATGGGTAGAATTTCTCAGGACGGTTTCTTGTTCCTTCAGACTCTTGTGTGTCCCTTTCGGTTTCGGTGGTCGGGGATTGGTATTCCCACATACGTCGTAACTCGAATTGGTGCCATGTCATGGTACGACGCGGTTGGACCTAGTAGAGTGCGATGTACTAGGTATGATCAATGGTGTTTGGTAACTGGGTGAACCCTATCTCAGGAATTCTTTCTATTTCCTAAATTTTTATGTACGAGTGGTTGTGCTTTTGGCCACACGATTTGCTCATAATATTGGTTTTTCTTAGGATTAGTGGCCTTTCGACTAGACGGAAAGAAAGTCGGTGACTTTGGTTGGAAAGAGAAGGATGATGACATAAGGATATGGTATAGTGCTAGAAATCTTGAAAAAATTAGCATACTGTGTTTATTTTCCACAGCGAGTGGATTAGAGCGAGGCTCTAGTGAATGACGAATGGTGAGATGCCTACAGTAGTAATAGGGTCATCAAAGTGATGCAGTGAAAGGTGTAAGATGAATGAACTTTGACGACTTGGTGAGAATATTACTTCTTGGAGTGAGAAATTAACATATTATGGTTATTGGAAAGCTCATGCGAGTTGTGTAGTCATATTATCTTAAAAATCTATGGGACATAGGATATGTAGTCCTAAGATGGAATCAACTTTGGTGATGGGTACGATGATTAGCTGTATTACAGTTCATGTGGGGTGAGTGTTGATCGCTATAAGGGTCATTCGTGGAGGCACCAGTATGCCTTGGGTACTAGTTTCGATAGTACTACAAATTATTTGGACATGATCACCAAGTGAGTGGAGACTCAGAGTCGATTATGTGACGCTGATGATTAGCGTGCATTAGAGCATGTCGAATGCTGATTATCTGGGGACAAACCTCATGTGGGGGGACGTAGGATAACCTTAGTATTGAGAACTTCGATGTTTTTTCTTAGAGGATTTCTATGGCTTAGAATATAAATTGGTGAACCCCATAAGCTTAAGGATTAAACAGATCGCGAATTTCGAGGACTAAATTCCCCAAGGAGGGGAGTTTGTAATACCATGCCCTAGTATTTCATTTAAATTTGGTATAAAATGTAATGGATTAAGGTTTGATGAGAATTATTGGAAATTGTGAGCCAAAATTGAAGGAAATAAAGGAACAGGAAGACGGGGTCGTTAGAAGAGAGATCTATGTTACGTGAAGTGGGGGTTCAAATGACCTTCGAGGGAGGTTCTACCGCCTTATAGTCCCAGGTCACATGAAGGTCCCGTGAAGCCATCGATCGAACGAAATGGACATGTCATTCGAACGATGTTCATGTCATTCGAACAACGTGCCTCGAAAATATTTAAATCTGATGTGCATTGTCACATTTTTTTTTACCATTGGATCGTTGAGCTATCAAGCTCTGATGAGACCAGATTGGGCAGAATGGGATTTTCGGTCTTTAAGGGGTACTTATAAGGCTTATTTGGGTCATCTGTTAAGGAAAATGTAAGAAGATAGAGAGTGGGAAAATGGCGATCTTCCACTATTTTTGGGTGTTCTTCCACCATTTTTATCCTTCCACAACCATTCCAGCAACATAAATCACCATTTTCTTATAGTATTCCACCATGTTCAAGACTACAACACCCATTTCCACCATTTTTGAAGTGGAGCTATGAATTTCGGAGATATGTTGGGGGATTTTTGAAGACGATGATGGAAGCTTTCATGAAATAAGAAAGTAGAGGTTCTACTCTTCAAAGTGTGTAAAAATGGGTTAAAAGTGTGATAAGTATAAAGTTGTAAGACTACTTCAATTAATAAAAGGGAAATGGTATTTTCTTATATAAGTAGTCTTTAAGTGTAATTAGATTTCTTGAATAAAGAAGGTAAAGAGATGTCTAATTAGGAAAGATGGTTAATAAAGGTGTTTAATAAGTGTTAATGGTTAAACACACAAAAGTTAGTATGTGTAACTTAATAATGTTGTAAGAGATTAACACATATGAAATGGGATATGAAATAATGAAATAAAAGTGTTTCGAACTAAGATGAATATTACTCCAAGGTTAAAAAGGCGGTAAGGTGTTTAAAACACTTAAGAAGTTAGTATGACTCACTTAATAGTGTTTTGGAAAAATTAACATTTTGAAAATTGAGTAAATGATGAGTTTGGAAACAAATGGGTAAAATGATAATTTTACGTAAAGTGGAACATTTTTATGAGATGGAATGTTAGAAAGGGTGTTACACATGATAGTCCAAATGAATATAATTTTATGAAATAAAATCAAGATTCAAGTGTAAATGACATGAAACTATGATTTTCAAAATGTAACACAAGTTGGGGTGTAATCCCGGGTTTTGGCTTCGGCCAGGTAAAAGGGAATGGTGGAAAAATGTGAGCATTTGCAAAATGTTAAAATACATATAAAAAGATACTCAAATGACACTGGGATAATTAAGGAGGGCCAGAGACCTAGGGTGAAAGACCCAAAATAACTTGGTAGACCATATGGTGCACATAGTCGACGGTGTGAATCCCGTTAAAGTATGAAGTTATTGGAAGATTATGAGAAAAAGAAAAAGGATTAAGGAAAATGTTAAGAAATGGGTTGTGTGGTTAAAACTTGTTAAGACAACCTAACTTGAATGACCTAATTAATGCTCCGGTGAAGGTCAAAATGGACAAGTATATTTGAAATTGATTTATGTCTATAAGGTAAGGGAAGGTAAAGCAAGTTGGTAAACGGGTGGTCAAGCAAACTAAGTGGTTCAATCCATAATTAAAACAAGAGAGTGTTGCATAAGGGTTTCAAACATGAAATAAGTATTTTTCGACATGGTGTTTGCGGGTGTTGAAAGGGTGATTTTCAATGAGAATACTAATATGGATTGGTTAAAATGAAAAGGGCGATTTCGATAACGAATTGGCTTTTGATCAATTCAAGCAGAGTAGTTTCAAATATTTAACCATGTCCGTTAAATAAAGGATAAGTATCAAAATGAGAAAAAGGAAGTCCTTTACAAGATTAAGGTGAATTAATCTAAATAAGTGAGGTTTTCGAAAGTAAAATAATTTTATGCGTAAATATGCGTATATGTGTGTGTGTGTATATATATATATATATATATATGAGGTAGTTGCATGTGAACGTAAGTATAACATGTTAGAGTCTCCTTTCGGTCGTTCGTTTATATAATCCATCTTTCATATTTTCCACTAAGCATTTGGCTCACTCCATCACTTTGTTATAGCAGGTTGGGTGAGGCTTCGTATTTTAAGGGCGTTATACAGGTAAGTATTCTATTTTATTTACGTTAGTATCTCCGTACGCCTGGATCTCTAGGTGCTCCCTATGGTCCCTCACGTAGTTTGATTTGAAATCAGAATTGCATGCTAAACAAGTGAACGTTAATTAAAATAAAACTGGACTACAATATTATGTAGTTTGTTTCATTGCACTTCACACCTAATGCTCAGTTCAGATTGAGTGAACTACGGGTGACCCATAAACCCGGGTCGGGGTGTTACATGCTTTGTTCAGGTTGATAAAATCAATGCACATACGCCACTTATCATTCTTCTTCTTGAATATGTCCACATTGAGATCCACTCAAGGTATTTGACATCCTCGATGATGTATTCTTTCTGCAATGTATCAACCCCCTTTTGTATGAATATGTTCTTCTCCTGGTTGAAGATGCGGCGCTTCTATTTTATGGTTTTAACATCCTTCAATATGCTTAGCTCGTGGCAGATGAACTTTAGATCTACCCCATGCATATACTGATGACTCCAAGGGAACACATTTTTTTCTCCTCCTGAAAAATTCTACTAACTCCACCTTAAGGTCTAGGTCCAGTGATGAACCAATTTGGGCTTCCCTCTCTGGGTCATCGTCCAGAATTACCAATTCTATCTCTTGAACAACTTGGCATTTGATATTCTTATCATTATTCCAAGGGTCTAATGTCTCGATCTGATAAGTTATTATTAATTTCTTCTGCCCTTCCTTCTCTACCGAAGTGTAATAACACTCCGGAGCTTCGATTTTTTTTCCTTACACCATGCCAACCCCATAGTTCATGGGGAACTTCAACCACTGGTGAACGTTACATAGGACATCTTCGAACTTCTTTAGCCTCACTACTCTAAAAGTTATGTTCTACGCTAAATGGACATTCTTATCGAGGATAAAGAAATAAATCATTTATGTTCGACATGTGGGCCCAAGGGTCGACCATAACCTCCATCTCGATTGTTCCCAAGGGGTATACCTTTTATCCTAAAAAACTGATAAGAGGCCTATAATACACCTCAAATTTGTTATCCCTAAACCTTAGGTTCTTGAAATAGCTATAGAGTAAGACATCGGTTGATCTCTCATTATCGACCTAAATTCTTACCACTTTTCACTCGTGCACCATCATCGTGACAAACAGAGGGTTATCGTACAGGTAGATCATACCATAGAAATCATCCTTAATAAAAATCGACCATAATACAGTCTTTGTTTACCTTCTTAGGGAAAGTGTCTGCAATGTCATCTAGGATGATCTATTTTATCTGAGCATAGGCCTTAGCCTAACTGAGATAGGCCTTCCATTCCGGGAGTTCATCTCCACTACCAATAGCTCCTCTAATAATGAAATTTCACCCAAACGAGATCATGTTGACCTCATGCACGGGCTCTTAGGTCTCATGGTCATGTTTAGATCATCCTTTGAATCATCATCCCTGCCTCTTTTCTTCTAACCTACCCTCTTGTAAGTGGTTTCTGATCACCATCAGGTTTTTACTCGCCCCTCATATATGATTGACCACTTTTTTACGAACTTCATTAGTTTTCCTCATCTAATTAGGATTTCAACCTCATTCTTCAGAGGGAGATAGTTGTTCGTATAATGATCACGATCTTTGTGGAACTCAAAATACTTGATTTTATCTCTATTGTTTGTAGGAGCCTTCAACTTTTCAAGCTATTTTAGGCCCTTACTTACTCGAATCTCATCAAGGATGTGGTGCACGCCAACAGTTACTGGGGTATACTCATCAAACCTCTTCGATCTCCCAGCCTTCTTATCATTGGGATTTTTCTTCTCTGAACTCTTGTTGGTGTTAGTGTTGGCCTTAGAGTGGATCAACTTCTTCACTACCATGGCCTTTTCGCCGTTCATGATTTTTCCATCTTTGGCCAATAATTCTTCCATTATTCTTAATGTCTTTTTAGCCAAGGCCCGGACCAGCTTTTGTGGTAGTAAACCACTCATCAGTGTCATGACTACGACTTTCTAATCATAGTCGATCATTTCTAACTTCTCATTTTTGAAATGGGTGATGAACTCCCAGGTCATCTCATTTACCTTCTAGAGGACGTTTACCAGGTGAGCCACCCTCTTGCTAGTCTTGGTCCTAAAATAGAACTTGATGATGAAAAGATGAACCAATTATTAAAATTTATAAATTTTCCCCCTAGGCAGGCTGTTGTTCTTGATATATGCCGATCCAGTGATCGTACTAGAAAATTCTTGACAACGAATCTCATCGAAGATTGAATAAATATCAATTGTAGCTTGGTACTACTCTACATGCAACACGAGGTCAAATTTTCCATCGTACCTTGGGGTGATGACATGTAGTTTGAACTTTGCGGGTGTTTGATAACCCATAATTAATGAGGTGAATGGGGACCCTTTTACAAGATCCCTCTGCAAAGGGTTCGTATCCCTTGCGATGTCGCCTGGGAGATCCTCTAAATGCTGAATAGACCCCTTCTAGGGTTGTTCCTCCTGCTCGAAGATAATTGTGATGTACCTTCCTGATCGGCCTCGATTTTAAGATAAGATCTCTTCTTGAGAATTTTTCTCAGACTGGGACTACCCTTACACACTCATTCTAAACTTGGATGGGCACTATGTCCTTCTTACTACTAACCTCCTTGGCTCTTCTCTCTTCCCTCTAGGCTCCTTAAATTCTCTGTGATATTGCACCCTCACTACTTATTGCCCGAGATGATCAAATATAAAGACCCTCATCAGCCTTTCTAACACATAGGTCCTCTTATCCGAGTAGGTTCATTCATAATCATAACCAATCATTCTGAGGCTTGGGATGGACCCAGGATGATATAACCTTTCATCTCGTGATCCAGATTGTCTAGATCTATTTTTTCGTCTAGTGAACCTAAATTTAGCCTCCTTGGATTCTCCACTACTCTGTCGTAGTAAACTTTCCTTCTATCTTTGTAAGAGGTGGGATGCGTCATTTCACCCATGTTATTAGAGTGCTGACCCCTAGCTGGGGTGATGGGATCTTCTTTATGCCAACATTGTTTAGACAAAAATTTATGCATCAACTGCTTTACAATCTCTAGCACCACTTGTCCTCTAGCCAAACTCAGTAGGATCACCTGTAGATCGTCCATACTAATTACTATTGAATGAGGGTTTCCTTATGTAGCACCACTACTTTCGATCTTTTTGCCCATATTCCCATAATTTAGTGAAAACATATTGTTGAAAATTTATAAAATATAGTATGCATATATAGAAATAGGAAGGACCAGGAAATAAATTTAGAGTGGGGGAAAATGTACAATTATGTGAAATATTACAAGGATATTTGTTATGGCTTGACGACCATTAACAAATCTCTTGGTGATGACTCGAAAGGGATTCGTTTTGTTTAAGGACTTGAGGCTAAATACAAAACATTTGGAACCATTTTGATTGGCAAACCACCATACACTAGTCTTGAATAACTAATCTTAGCATTGAAAGGGTTTAATATCCGAGGACGAAGGAGACAGTAGAAACTGTCAATGGTCAATCAACTTAGCTTGATCAATCCATGGAATTCGTGGCTCAACGAGCACCTTTTCAAAGTTATAATAAAGGTTATGGGAAGAAATTTAGACGAAGAAGAAAATTCAGAGGAAATTATGAAAATTTTAGCGGCTTTAATTCTTGAGGTCGTGGTTTTAGACCCGGTGGTTATCATCATAACTATTGGTAACCAGACTAGAGTCAAGGAGAATGATTAACCTAGAACCAAGGATATTGGTATGGAAAGAATTTCAACACTTTTGGGAACACTGAATCTACCTATAATGCAATAAGGAATTCTTCTATGGTGTCGAATTTCGACTAACAACCAAGAAACCCAAATAGAATAAATGCTAATGAAACATCTCAGGGGGAATGCCAAATATGCATATCTAGCATACACAAAGCTCTCATAAGCTTCTATCGGTAGGACTTTTCGATTCAATCTCTAAGAGGATATCTACAAGCTATGATGGTGTCACCTTATCAGCCTCTTTTTGACACAAATATGTAAATGGACTCAGAATCTTCCACCCATATGACAAACACATCATGTAATCTTTATGAACTATGACCTTATAATGGAAATAATAAGGTTTTAGTAAGAGATAAGTGATAGTTAGACACCACACACACTGGGCACAAAGTTGTAAAGGGCCTCAAATTAAATGATATTCTTGTGGTACCTAAGCTAAAGAAATCCCTCGTATCTGTGTCCTAACAAAAAAGGGAAATGAATGTACTCTTGAGTTTACTGATACAACCTTTATTGTTAAGGAAAAGAGGAGTTATAAGGTCATGGCCAAAGCAACTAAGAAAGGTGTTTTATATGCTCTTGATAATGAGTTAGAAGCTTTAACAACAATCTATGAACACAAGGAGAGTGATATCATTTGGAATAAGAGATTAGGCTACCCTAATAATGAAACATTAAAATTTGTAGCTAATAATATGTGTTTATGTAAGGACAAATTTCCAATCGAGTCATTTGTTATATTGGCGACTATCTATTGGACAAAACAATTTTGGGTGATTCCTCATCAAGCATCATTCAACCGTAAAGATTCGAGCATTGCATACAAAGTTCACGCGACATCAATACGCACGCCATGTTCACTCTTCTAAAAGGTATATGACCAAAATCATTTTAAGTCTTGGAGTAATTTTTTATATAAACAAGAAATTTTCACATAGAGTAAAGTTCACAAAAATTCAATTTTCATAAAGAATTATTTTTGGAATTTATTTTAACCCTCTATGAAAAATCTATCATCTCGTTCGATATTTCTCCAGGTTATTCGAACGACCTGGATCTAACGACTTTCCCTAGGCCACACTGGAAAATCGTTAGAAGCTCGTTAGAAATGTCATTCGAACGACCTCGTTCGAACGAGATTTCTAACGACATTTCTAACTCTACACTGGAACATCGTTAGATTACTCGTTCGAACGAGATCTGCCAGATTTCAAACTTTTTAACTTATTTTCGGGAACTTATTTAAAAAAACTATTTTGGTCCACTACTTTTACAGTTTCAATATATGGACAAAAATAAGTTATTTTCCATAAGGAAGTTTTATATTCTCTTGAGAGCATTTTTCACAAATTCCCTTTTTTGGTAAAATCAATCTCCAACACCATTTTCAACTTTTGAAACAAAACCCCTTACAATCAACTTGACATTCAACAAGAAAGTTTGCGGTGGATATCTGCATTCAAGCTTAGTGGATACGGTGGTTTTGGGCTTCGGTGGATACCACAACACGAGGAGTGTCAAGCAACGCGTTGGAGCTTCACGTACTACAAATTCGGACGTCAAGGACGGCATAAGCATGTCTTGAGTGAGTCGATGTGTGTAAGTCTTTTGAGTCTCTTGTAAAACCTATTTTGTAGTGGATTTTTTCTAGGCCCAGTCATCCGAGGTTTTTCCCTTTTGGGTTTTCCTCGTACATTGGCGCATTGTGGTTGTGATTTTCGCAATTTACTTTATTAAATCACATATATGTATGCTTAGGATATAATGAATAAAATTGGATAATTTTATTTTAATTAATCAAGTTATCAATCTCATCGCATTAATTGGAAATTGTTCTTGCTAACTTATCAATCTGCTATAGAAATTAAAATTGGGAAATATCTCTTCTTAGCTAATTTTAATTGGGTTATGTGTGTGTATTCCACGAAATAAACTTAGTTCATATGACCTTGCAACTTCAAATTGGTATCATATCTAGTCTCTAAAAGTTATTTAGATGAATCCTAGAGGTTATATGGATAGTTTTTCGTAGAATAGACTACCTTTGTTTGATGGAACTAATTACACCAATTTGAAAGCATGTATGAAATCTGCCCTTAAATCTATTGATGAACGTGTTTGGGTTATTATTGAAAGAGGATGGTCTCCTCCTACTATGGTTGTTAGTGATGAAATTATTTTAACTCCTGTAGAACAGTGGTGTGAGGAAGAACTAAAATGGTGTAACTTTAACTCTAAAGGTTTAAATGCCTTATTTGGTGCGATGTCCCCTGATGAATTTCGTCGTATAATGTCGTGAAAAATGTCAAAGGAATCTTGGAATATTCTCCAAGTTACTCATGAGGGAACTAGTGTAGTTAAAGCTTCAAAACTTCAAAACCTAACAACTCAATTTGAAACGATCACCATGAAGGAAGCTGAAACATTTGATGAGTTTTATGCTTGTATATCTGATATTGTTAACTCTTGCTTTAACTTAGGTGAAAAAATACCTGAAGATTGTGTTGTTAAGAAAATACTTAGATGCCTTCCTAATCGTTTCATTCCTAAAGTCACTGTTCTTAGTTCATTAGGAAATCTAAATACTTTGAAATTTGAAGAGCTTGTTGGTGATCTTCAAACTTATGAATTAGATATGTTTCCTAAAGATAACAAAAAAAAAAGATAAGGTGTTTCCTTGAAAGTCAAGAAAGTAGAAGTGTCTGATTCTGATGAGTCTGATATAGATCCTGATGATATAGCCTTATTTGCTAAAAAAAAATTCTCAAGTTCAAAAAGAAAAAAATCTAATTTGAAAAACCAAAATTTGAGAACAACAAAATAAAGGAAATAGAAAATTCAATTCTCAGGATCCTAAGAAGTTCAACAAAGATAACTTTAAAAAGGATGATTCGGAGAGATGCTTTGAGTATGAGGGACGTGGTCATAGAGTATTTGAGTGCCCTACTAAACTTAAAAGACAAGGCAAAGAAAAGACAGTTTACAATGCCACTCTAAGCGACAGTGATAATGAGTCTGAAGACTCTGATGACTCTAACCCGTCTAGAAATAATTTTACTACTTTTATGGCAAACCATGCTAGTAATTCAAGTGAGTCACATCTTAACGTTGACAATTCAGAGCAAAATCTTGAGGGTGCTTCCACACACTCTACTAGTAGTGATGAAAAAGGGAGTGAAAGTGAAATAGATGAGAGTGAACTACAATCCACTTATTATGAACTTTACACGGAATCTCTTCGTATTCAAAAAGTTAATAAAAGATTAAACTTTAAATTCTTAACTTTAGAAAAAGAGTTCAATGGCCTGAAGGAGAAGGAGGATTTAGTTAGTCAACTCGAGGCAATTAAGATATCTCTTTATGAGAAGCTTATCCTGATAGGTAAAGAAAAATGTGACTTAATTATCTCCTCGGAAGGTGTCAACAAAGATCTTAATGAGTCTTTAGAGATTAGAATATCTCTTGAAGCTAAAATTATCCAACTTGAAAAAGATCTCGAGTCCTCTCGTGAAGTTAAAGTCACACTCGAGGATAATTCAGGAAGAATGGGAAAATTATTTCTAGGTCCTGTTTTAGGATATAAGGAGAAAGGTTATCAAGAGAGAAAGGGTATAGGATATGAAGAAGGAGATTCATACAAAGTCAAACCCGAACCTGTAGCTAAGTTTGTTACCAAATCTAATGTTCCTAAAATAAGTCTTCCTAAGAAACCTTCAAAAGCTAGTCCAAAACAACCCTATGTGTGCACTTATTGTCAAAAACGGGGTCATCTTAAAGATTTTTGCTACAATCTTGGAAAGAACTCTCATTTCACATCTTCTAAACAACACTTTATCTCCTTAGCGAGTATTAGGAACTAAGTTGAGTATCTAGTCAATACTTCTAAAGGTCGAATGGAAGAGTTAAAGTCCATGGAAACAATTCCAATTATAATACTAGAGCCAACAAAGTATAGAAAACAACTCAAGCTTGGGTTAAGAAAAATCACACCAATAAAGCTTGTATTGCTCATGTTGCACTTAAGGCTCAAAATACCTCACAATGGTACTTTGATAGTGGTTGTTCGAGACATATGACTGGTGATAAATCTCTATTTACCACTCTTGAAAACTATAAAGATGGTAAAGTCACTTTTGGGGATGTTAGAAAATCTCGAATCATGGGTAGAGGATCTATTGAAATCTACAGGTTTCCTAAACTTGAAAATGTCCTTTATGTTGATGGTCTCAAGGCTAATTTGATAAGTATTAGCCAATTATGTGATGAAAATCTTGATGTTAAGTTTAGTCAATCGGAGTGCACCGTATATGATCAATCGGGTGAATCTATTTTACAAGGTGTTAGAACTAGTGAAAATTGCTATGGAATAGTTCCTAAATCATCTTTAGTTTTCAATAGTGCAAAAGCCTCGTCTGCCGATCTTTGGCATCAAAGGTTAGGCCATATTAATTTTAGAGATCTTGATCGATTAGTGAAAAAAGAGCTAGTTCGAGGTTTACCATCTCTAGGAAAGCCAACCTCCACTATTTGCGGTCCGTGTCAATTAGGAAAGCAAATTAAGAATCCTCATAAAAAGTTAAACTCAATAACTACCTCTCGTGTCTTAGAATCGATACACATGGACCTTATGGGTCCCACTCGTACCGAGATCCTAGGAGGAAAAAGATATATCTTAGTAATGGTGGATGGTTTTTCTAGATACTCCATAGTAGGTTTTCTAAGAGAAAAATTTGAGATAGTTGATTTTCTTACTATTAAGTGTAGAACTCTTCAAAATCAACATGGTGTTACCATAAACCGCTTTAGGAGTGATAATGGAACCGAATTCAAGGAATCCGATGTAAATGCCTTTTGTGATGAAATAGGAATTAAACATGAATTCTCGGCCGTTCGAACTCCATAACTAAATGGTATAGTTGAAAGAAAAAATCGAACGATCCAAGAAATGGCAAGATCTATGCTTCTAGGAAGAAATGTGCCCCGTAGGTTTTGGGACAAAGTGGTTAACACCGCATGTTACACCGTAAATAGGGTTTATTTCCGTCCTAATACTAACAAAATGCCATATGAATTGTGGATGGGAAAGAAACCTAATTTTGCTTATTTTATATTTTTTTGGTAGTTCTTGCTATTTACTTCGAGATAGAGAACTTCTAGGTAAATTTGACTCAAGGAGTGATGAAGGTATTTTCCTAGGATATTCTCAAAACAATAGAGCTTTTAGAGTGTTCAACTTAGGTATCTCTAAAGTCATGGAATCAATTAATGTTGTCATAAAAGACGATGCTCCGGCCACATCAATTGAAAATGAGGAAGATTTAGCATGTGAGTGTGATGTTGTGTCTAATGTTGAAAATATTGAGTCTCAAAATGACTTGGTTGTTCCCACTACTGAGAAAAAGGATCCTACTCCTTGGGTGCGTAAAAGTCATGGCACTTCAAAAATTATAGGAGATCCCGAGGTAGGTGTCAAGACTAGGGAGCAATTAGAAAATGAAGTTACCTATTTATGCTATACTTCTAAAATTGAATCTAAAAACTTTAAAGAAGCATTAAAAGATGAACATTGGATTAATTCTATGCAAGAAGAATTGTTTTAATTTAAGAAAAATGATGTTTGGGAATTAGTCCCTAGGCCTTCTAAATACAAATGTCATTGGCACCAAATGGATTTTCAAAAATAAAATGGATGAAAATGGTGTCATTGTTTGTAATAAAGCTATATTGGTTGCACAAGGATACACACAAATAGAAGGTGTTGACTTTGAAGAAACTTTTTCTCCTATTGCTAGGTTAGAATCGATTCTCCTTTTACTCACCATAGCATGTCATCTTAAATTTAAATTATATCAAATGGATGTAAAAAGTTCCTTTTTTAAATGGTATTCTTCAAGAAGAAGTCTATGTTGAACAACCTAAAGGGTTTGAGGACCAAAAGCATCCTAATCATGTCTTATTCCTAAAGAAAGCGCTATATGGTTTAAAACAAGCACCCCGTGCTTGGTATGAAAGACTCACTTCTTATCTCCTCTCTCGTGGCTTTTTGAGAGGGGGAGTAGATATGACACTTTTCATTTGTTGTGATGAAAAAGCTATCCTATTTGCTCAAGTGCATGTCGACGACATAGTGTTTGGGTCTACATGTGATAAACATACTCAATTTTTTTCAAAAGAAATGCACGATGAATATGAGATGAGTATGGTAGGTGAACTTACTTTCTTTCTAGGTCTTCAAGTTCGTCAACTCGAAAGTGGGATATTTTTGTCCCAAACTAAGTATGCTGAAGACCTTGTTAAGAAATTTAAACTCAAATCCACTAAATATGCACGTACTCCTATGAGTTCATCGATTAAACTTAGTAATGACACCGAAGGAAAGGATGCATAGCACACACTTTTTAGAAGTATGATATGGAGTTTACTTTACGTAACCGCTAGTCGTCCGGATATTTCCTTTAGTGTAGGAGTTTGTGCCCGCTATCAAGC
Organism: Sambucus nigra; assembly: GCA_949130495.1. NCBI lineage: Eukaryota > Viridiplantae > Streptophyta > Magnoliopsida > Dipsacales > Adoxaceae > Sambucus > Sambucus nigra. The sequence goes on along the minus strand of OX422212.1, from coordinate 580,671,600 downwards.
CGCCCCAAAAGAGTCTCATTTACTTGCCATTAAACGTATTATCAAATATGTTAGTGGGACCCTATCTTTTGGAATTTGTTATTCCTTCGACACAAATGATTGTCTATCGGCATATTCGAACGCCGATTGGGCAGGAGATGTTGATGGATGCAAAAGTACTTCTGGCAGTTGTTTCTAATTTGGAAGTGCACTTGTCTCATGGATGACCAAGAAACAAAATTCTATTTCTTTGTCCACGGCGGAGGCCGAATACATAGCCGTCGGGAGTTGCTGCACTCAACTCATTTGGATGAAACAAATGTTGGAAGATTACGGTATCTCTCAAGGCACTATGACTATATATTGCGACAATACTAGTTCCATTCACATTTCTCGTAATCCTGTTCAACACTCTAGAACCAAGCATATTAGGATCCGTGAACATTTTATTTGTGACTTGGTTGAAGAGAAAATCGTTTTTCTAAGCTTCGTTTCTACCGATCAACAATTGGTCGATATCTTTACTAAAACTCTAAATGCCCTTAGGTTTGAAAACCTTAGGAAATCAATTGGAGTTTGCTCAATTGATTGAGATCAAAGTTGTCTATCTAGTTTAGGTTGGTTCTCTTGTATATTTTTATACCTATGAACTAGATTACTTTTGTATATATTTTATTCAAAATCTCAAAAATATTTTCGTCTTTCTTATTTTCAAGGATCACGGGAATGGTTAGAAAATCTTTCACAAACTTTTTTCCATATGGCTTTGTGTTCAATGTGTTCGGATCACTATCTTATTTCATGTCCACGTGGCTTTCGATGAGTAGTCAAGCCAGAGCTCGTTTCTCTTGTGCACAAAAATGCTCTTTTATGATATGTATTTCTGTGATTACCTCACATATTTGCCTTTTTTACACACATTTCACGAAATATTGCGGATATCTTGTTCACATATTACTAGTAAAGTGAGATTTGGTGTTGTCTTCTCAATCTTGTCACATCTCTTATAAGCAATCGAAATTTTGCATGATCATCCAATGCCCGGATTGAAACAAAAAGTAATTATATTCATCCAGTTGGTTTTCGTTTCAAGCAATGGACTCGGGCTGCGAAAAACATAAAGTTTTTGCGTGAATAGCCTCCACTTGCATTTTAGAATATGTTCCTAAAAGAGAAGCATTGAAAATGATATATAATGCCAAGGCCAAAAGTATCTAGCTTGATTGATTCTTAAAAAAGAATAGTCTCAATCTATTATTGCTAATGGAAGATATAAGTTGAAGATCAATGGGCATGCACATTTAATCGATTCGTTGCTTTCTTATTGTGACAACATTGGCGAGAGAATCATCTATCTTGTATAAGTGGTGCATTTGTGTTTGAGTGTCCAATAGTATTTCCTTATTGACACAAGGCTAATGTGAGTGAATATTGCGTTTATATATTGTTTGGTATTCCACACTTGTACTTTATCTTGGGTAAAAACTCTTACTCGCATTGTTCACACCCCTACATTCTCGCTCCCACGGCTTGGATATGTCTTCACAAACTAGGACTATTAAAATCCTCATTTTAGCATCTTTCTGGTCTTCCCAATTCCTTATCTTATGCTATTCTTAAAACTATTTTATTTCTATTCATGTTTAAAAAGATTGACTTTCATCAGAAATTCTCGTTCAAACGAGTTTTCTAACGAAATTTATGACCTCCTCTCTGGAACTTCGTTCGTAATGTTGTTCGAACGAAAAGTTCATTCGAACGAACTTCTAACAAGTTATCTAACGAAATACCCAATATGTTTCTGGAACTTCGTTCGAAAGAAATGGTTCGAACGACATCACTCGTTCGAACGACCTGGGTTTAAAATATGCAATTTCTCTTTCCAAGAAATTGCAGCCTCATTCTCTCTCCACCTGCCCACGTTTCCCCATTTCCCTCATTCCCCAAAAATCTCTCCCACTCCATATTCCACTAACGCTTACCTCATTACCCATTATACCTCTCTCCCACTCTCTATTTTCCCCACGATTTAACCTCAGTTCACCTCCTCCATTATCCCTTATTTCGACGACCTCTTTGCTTTGTAGATCTCCGAGTTTGCTGTTTACCTCTTCACTTCGAGGTATCATTTTTTATGTATTTGCATACATTGCTCTCTCTCTCTCTCTCTCTCTCTCTCTCTCTATATATATATATATATATATATATATATATATGCTATTGGGTCATATTTTAAACCAAAACAATTTCTTCTTTTGTCACCCAAATTTCATATATAAATTTGTGTATCAATGTACTTTGGGGCCACTTTATTTTCTCCTATTATTATTTGTGTTGTCCCTGTTTAAGTTAAATTCCATGATTATACTCAGTTTTTTCTTTAATTAAAATTTATTTTCATTTCATGGAATTTCTCTTAAATAATTTTATTTTTTTCTGGAGGATGGGATTCTTGCTGATTGGTTGTTTGATTTGTTGGCTTATTGGTGTGTTTGGCGATTTGGTTGGCATTATGTTCGGGTAGGTTCTAGTTTTTTCCCTAGTTTAGAATGGCCCGTAACCATCGCCCACTTCGCATTCGTGACTCTCCCAGGGAATGCTCCTCTTCCTCCGATGAGGAGTCCATTGCAAATGCATCTATCCCAGACCTTAAGCTTCGTTGGGGATCACTCACCTCCCACACCCAATATCATACACAAGGTTTCTCCACTCGTTTTATTGTGCGTGAGAAAATTGTCAATCTCCAATCTCCAAACGGCACCACTGTTCATTCTTGGATTTCTGATTTAGGGTGGGACCCCCTATTCTCACTCACGGACACTATTTTTCCCGATCTCATTCGGGAATTTTATTTTGGGATGCATGATAGGGAGAATCATATTTACTCTCGTGTGCGCGGTAGGGAGATTATTGTCTCTCCCGAATCCATTGCTCATCCCATATCCTTACCCAGGGTCAATAATCCCTCCTTCCCATGGGCTCCTGATGCTCGCCCTGACCCTTCGCTCGTTATGCGCACCGTCTTTAGGCTTAACCTTCCCGATACTGTCAGAATGTTTCACAAACACTTGCATCCGATTTTATGGTCCTTAATTGGATCACGTGTGCGTGTCTTATTCCCCGTGCGAACACAACCCAAATCACCAAAATGCACGTGGACCTAATGTTTTCCATTAGCATTAGGGCTTCCATTGATCTCCCCTCCTTCCTCTTTAGTGTCATTCGGACGGTTAGGATCCTCCCTTTCAGTCCCGCTCGCCAAGCCCTCCCATTTGCCGCTATTATTACCAGGTTTTGTCTTGCCGCCGGATGCCCCCTCCTATCCACCGATGTCCTTGTCAACCACTACCAAACAATTGACATGTCATCGGTCAGTCGATCTCGTGGTCATTTACCCCCTGATACCCCTCAACTCACTTCCTCCGCCTCCTCTCAATCCGCCACTTCCTCTTAGCCTGCCCTTAGTCATCCCGCACCCTCTCGTACTACCCATCGACCATCGTCTTTGTATGCTCCCGCACCCATAGATTCGGAGGATATTTTGTTTGTTCATTCATAGGTTGAGCAGATTCAGGAAGATAGATGATAAGACGGGGCGCTGTTGCAGGAGATTTTGGTTTCAATGCAGCAGGACAGAGAGGCACAAGCTCACCGGGAGGAGGCTCAAGCGCGCAAAGATAAAGCATAGGCACGTCGGGATTCTCTTCTGTTAGAGAACCTTGATGCCATTCGTCGCATGGAGATGCGCCAAGGTGCAGGCTCATCCAGTTCCGACTCCCTTCCCGATGATTCGTCTCATGATGATCATGCTCCTTGATTTACTTTGTTTTAGTCTACTTTATCGTTGTAATTGTGAGGCTGAGCGGAATATTTTCTTTCTTTTACGATTTTATTTGGTTTGGATATTTTTTTTTCTTTTCTTCTGCAATGTATGCACATTGGATATTTGGCATTTCCCTTTTTGGTTAATGAATTATCATGTTATTCCCTTTTTCAGTTATTCTTATTGGTTTTATTGCCTATTGTTCTCTCGATTACCTTTTAACATGCAGGGTATTTATCCCTTTGTCTTTTCCAGACAAAAAGGGGGAGAAACATTGATAGGGGGAATTTAAACTTTAGGGGGAGTTAATTTCGTAATATTCAAACATATGCATATTTTAGGGGGAGTTCATTTATTATTCACAACATATGCTTTTATCTCTCATAATACATTAACACAATGTTTTACATATGTTACATTATCTACTTCTCCACGCGTTTATGAATTTGTTGTTTCATGTGTGTAGGATACATCACCTACCATTTTTCAGCATCGTCAGTCGTGTTACCGAGTCTGTCTTTTTTTAGTTTTTTGGATAGGCTTTAGAATCGGCTTGATGACTGGCTTAGCAAATTCAGTCATTTTAATTCTTTTTTATTCTTCTGTTTTGTCCCGGAATAGCCAAAGGGGGAGATTTGAAAGGACAAATTTCCAATCGAGTCATTTGTTATATTGGCTACATTCCGTTGGACAAAACAATTTTGGGTGATTCCTCATCAAGCATCATTCAACCGTAAAGATTCGAGCATTGCATCCAAAGTTCACGCGACATCAATACGCACGCCATGTTCACTCTTCTAAAAGTTATATGACCAAAATCATTTTAAGTGTTGGAGTAATTTTTTATATAAACAAGAAATTTTCACACAGAGCAAAGTTCACAAAAATTCCATTTTCATAAAGAATTATTTTTGGAATTTATTTTAACCATCTCTGTGAAAAATCTATCATCTCGTTCAATATTTCTCCAGGTTGTTCGAACGACCTAGATCTAATGACTGTCCCTAGGCCACACTAGAAACTCGTTAGAAATGTCGTTCGAATGACCTCGTTCGAATGAGATTTCTGACGACCTTTATAACTCTACACTGGAACATCGTTAGATAACTCGTTTGAACGAGGTCTGCCAGATTTCAAACTTTTTAACTTATTTTCGGGAAGTTATTTCGAAAAACTGTTTTGGTCCACTACTTTTACAGTTTCAATATATGGACGAAAATAAGTTATTTTCCATAAGGAAGTTTATATTCTCTTGAGAGCATTTTTCATAACTTCCCTCTTTTTGGTAAAATCAATCTCCAATACCATTTTCAACTTTTGAAACAAACCCCCTTACAATCAACTTGACATTCAACAAGTAAGTTTGCGATGGATCTCTGCATTCAAGCTTAGTGGAGACAGTTGTTTTGCACTTTGGTGGATACCGCGACACGAGTGTTGAGGAACTCTTTGGAGCTTCGCGTACTATAAATTCGGAGGTCAAGGACGGAATAAGCATTTCTTGAGTGAGTCAAGGTCTGTAAGTCTTTTGAGTCTCTTGTAAAACCTATTTTGTAGTGGATTTTGTCTAGGCCCATCCGTTCGAGGTTTTTCCCATTTGGATTTTTCTCGTACATTGGCGCGTTGTGATTGTGATTTTTTCAATTTACTTTATTAAATCTCATAGATGTATGCTTAGGATATAATGAATAAAATTGGATTATTTTATTTTAATTAATCAAGTTATTAATCTCATTGCATTAATTGAAAATTTTTCTTGCTAACTTATCAATCTGCTATAGAAATTAAAATTGGAAAATATCTCTTATTAGCTAATTTTAATTGGGTTGTGTGTGTGTATTCCACAAAATAAACTTAGTTCATATAACCTTGCAACTTCAGTTTACATATAAGCAATTGGAGTACAGACCTTTTGTGTGTGTTAGTTGTCAAATGGGAAACAATTATAGGAAACCATTTACCGTAAATGCAATATTTCACAAGAACCATTTGATAAGATTCATTTTGGCCTATGGGGTCCCGCCCCTATTCTCTCATCACATCGTATGAAATACTATATAATATTTATTGATGATTTTACTAGGTGCACTCGAATATATCCTCTAAAACAAAAGTCGGACTTTTACTTAGTTTTTCTTGAGTTTTAAAAGATGGTGAAAACATAATTTTCAAAATCATAATTTTCCAATATGATGGTGAAGGTTAATACTCTACTAATATATTTATAGAACACTTAAGCAAACGTGGCATACATAGAAACATCTTATGTCCAAACACACCAGAGAAAAATGGAGTTATCGAAGGAAGCATAGATATATTGTAGAGACAACATTTACAATAATATTATATGCAAATATACCTTTGTTTTTGTGGGTTGATTCATTCCTGACTATTGTGTATCTCATAAATAGGTTGCCTTCTTCAATGCTAAATAAAGAAACAACTTACTTCAAGATATTCAATCAATAACCTAACTCCGGAAATTTAAAAAGCTTTGGGTGTAGATATTTTCCATCTACAAAGAAACAAACTCAACACAAATTTACTCCTAAATCCTACTCCTTTATATTAATCAGATAGAGTTCCCTTCATAAGGAATACATATTCTATCAACCATCTTGTAAAAGGGTAAATGTTTTTGGGCATGTTATTTTTAGTGAAAGTGTATCTCCATATGTAACACCTGACAGACATATGAGTGATTGTGACGAGTTTATGGATTTGTCAACTTATCACGATCTTCTAGGAGTAAATGACATATGCATAAAGTCCGATCATTATTGGCAAACTAACACTACAAATAACAAATATAGCATCCAACTACCTTCTATAGACTTTCATGAAACTGGTCACTAGTCACAACCTAGCTGTGTTGACAAAAATCATTGAACATTTGATAAGAACAAATCACCAAGTGCAGTTATTGATCAGGAGGAGACACTAGACTGACTTCAGTCAAAATAACACCGAACGCCACGTAGGGGACCCATTAAATGACATTAATGAGTCTGGACTTACACCTCATAGACCCATGTTATCCACCATTCAACCTTTATTATCAAAATTGACCCATCACCAGTCACTCGTGTATAACCCACAAGGGTTAACCTTAACCATCCCACTGAATATTAATCCTTCCACTCCTTCGTTAAAACCCATGTCTAATAACACCATCATACCAACCATACCCTATGACAACTCGTACAAAGTCCAAACTTTTCCAAATCTCCACAAATACACCACGATTTGAAGCCCTCCACATGTATCACATTTTTTATCTTCTTAATTACCTCAGCCACAACACTTTAAAAATTCCCTTGTCGATCCTCAATGGGTGAAATCCATGCATGAAGAACTCATTTCCTTTCATAAATATCAAACCCGATCCCTTGTACCTAAGCAACCTCATATATTGGGTCGAAATGGATATTCAAAACTAAGATCAAGCCTGATAGTTCCATTGACCGATAAAAAGAAAGACTTTTTCCCCAAAGGTTTAACCAAGTTTAAGTTGTTGACTATGGAGAAACGTTCAGTCGAGTTACCAAACCTGATACGGTTCGTATTGTCCTTTCCATTGCAACAACTCAAAGCTGGCTCATACGACTACTAGATATGAAAAATGCCTTCTTTCATAGGTCTTTGGAAGAATAAGTGTGTGTAAGACAACCATCATGATTTTCTGATACTTTGTTTCCTCATCATGCATTCTCTTTGCATAAGCCCATATATGTCCTCAAACGAGCTCCCCGAGCTTTATTCGACAGATTTAGCTCATTTTTTCTTGGCCTTGGCTTCTTTTATAGCAAAGTTGATCCATCTTTATTTATGCAATACACTCCAAGAGAACCATACTTCTTTTGGTATATGTTGGTGATATCATCATCACAGGTACAATTCCCTCTCTCATTACCCATATTATTACTCAATTTAGTTCTCAATTCTCTATCAAAGATATTGGCAAACTGGGCTATTTCCTTGGGATAGAACTTTCTCATATGGCTGGTGGTGTTTTAGCCTCTCAACAGATTGTTGGAAATTAATGTCACGTAACGAAATTAATTATTTAATTTCAATTTTATTAAATTCCGAATTTCCCATATTTGTGGTCTTGATAAATATTAGATAATTAATTAGGAATGTGATAAATAAAGATATTAAAAGATTTGGGTGAACCTTATCCGTTAGTCACATGATGGTTAGTGGCATTAGTGGGAGACTTGGAAAGAGTCCCACCTCTGATAGGATTCCGGCCCTCTTCCCCTTATAAATAGAGACCTCTACACCATCTAGAGTCATCTCAATACACACAGTTTCTAAGGAGGGAGAGAAAATCCGAAATTCGTTTTTCTCATTCCGGACTGTTTAAGAAAGGAATTAAAGGAGCATTCAAGTCACTTCAATCCGTTCAACAACGATGGACAAAGGTCAGTTTTTTAAATCGTATTTGTTAAGGAATTATCGATTTTGTGAAAACATGAAGATATAAGATCCTTTTATTAAGAACAATTGTATGTTGAACTTTAATCATATTAATGTGTTCATGATTAATATTAGGGTGTTCTTAAGAATGATTTTACATATGGTATCAGAGCTAAAGTTTAAGATCTCATGATTTTCCTTATTGATGTTCGTCTATAATGATATATATGCCTGAGACTTTCTGCGACATTTTATTTATGTCATTAAATTGTTTTTGTGCCTGAGACCTTCTGCGACGTCTTATTTCTGTCATTAAATCTGCTCTTAAAGTGTATCTGAGATTTTCTGTGACGTTTTTCTTCTGTCGCCAATACTCACTGGTGAGAATGAAAGGTCAAAACTTGCTCGGAATTTTATAAAACTTACATGGTCGACTGGAAACGTCAAAATAAACAAAACTCATTGTAAACAATGGGCACCACCTTACTTTTGCGTTTTGACGTCGTTAAGGCCCTCAAAACCCCATTTTTGCCATTTTAGGAAATCATCTCGGGGCTTATAACTCTTTACAGAAAATTGATATTAACGTTCCGCAAAAAGTTTTGATTTTCTGGCATGTTTTACTTCAATTCCATGGTGAAAACTCATTTTTGCCATTTTTGGCAAAATTCATGTATTACATGTTTTTATACCTAGGCAATTATGTTTTTGAGGCATTCGAGCTACTATTGGTATCTTTGTGATTACTGATAGATTACATATTATAGTTAATATTAATGCATGATTAACTATATTTAAGTTGAGACATGTAAATAATTATTCATTTGAGTTAAGTTAAAGACCAAACACAGGCTGAGACTGCATGTACGAATAATATACTTACATTCATTAAAGACTTATTCTAATGTTAGTTATAAAATTGGATTGAGGCGCAACACATGCTAATATCTGAATTGAACAACATTAGAACCAGTTTTGTAAAAACAGAATAGTTGACATTAAGTCCATTAATCATGGTATTAAATGAATTAGGCAACAAACACAGATGCCAAAATTATGGGACCATGATAAATGAATTATAGGGTAATATATCTTTACAATCTGAATATTATGTGATGATTAACACAGATTCCGTGATATTCGGAATGTAGATGAAATATACCAAAATTTTAGTCAACAATTCAATATTCGACCCTTGCAATTTTTGTTGTGTGTGAAAATTTAATCTGTGAACATTGTTATTAATTGCAGTTCCCCTTAACCTGTATTCACAAGCTCAGTCCTATTCCAAATTTGATGGAACTAATTTTTCTGAATGGGATGAGCAAATTGAGTTCAGCCTAGGGGTTCTTGACCTGGATATGGCAATTATGTGTGATGAACCCGCTGCTATTACTGATATTAGTAGCGAGGATGAAATTGCTGTCCATGAAGCATGGTTTCGATCCAATAGGTTGGCCCTAATGTTTATGCGAATGTGTGTTGCTGCTAACATTAAGACCTCCCTACCTGAAACTAAGAAAGCGAAAGAGTATTTGAACAACATTAAGGAACGCTTTCGCACTGCTGATAAATCCCTTGCTGGGAAACTGATGGCTGACCTGACCACTATGAGGTTCGATGGTACTCGAACCATGAATGAGAACATTATAGAAATGACCAATCTGGCTGCTAGACTTAGAGCTTTGGGCATGACAGTGGACGAGTCTTTTCTCGTTCAATTCGTCCTAAACTCCCTACCTCCTGAGTATGGGACTTTCCAAATCAATTACAACACTATAAAAGATAAGTGGAATGTAAATGATTTGCAAAGCATGTTGGTACAGGAGGAAGGAAGGCTTAAGCAACAGAATGGCCATGTGACTAAAGGACAGGTGGAAAATCTTACAGTCAAAGGAGCTGGTTCTAAGAAGAAGTTCGGCAAGGGCATTAAGAAAGGTCCTGGGTCGTCTCATCAAGCTGAACCATCAATTGCTGCTGTGAATAAGGAAAAGAACGACAAGTGTCACTTCTGTAAAAAGAAGGGCCATTTCCAGAGGGATTGTCATAAACGAAAGGCCTGGTTCGATAAAAAGGGTAAACCCTTTATTTATGTTTGTTTCGAATCAAACTTTATTAATGTTCCTTCTAACACTTGGTGGATTGATTCTGGTTCTATGTGTCATGTTTCTAATTCGATGCAGGGCTTCATTTCGATCCGCAAAACAAATCCAAATGAGCATTTTCTCTACATGGGCAATAAGGCAAAGGCTAAAATAGAAGCTGTTGGAGTCTTTCACCTGATTTTAAGCTCTGGATTTATTTTAGATTTGCAAGAAACCTTTTATGTTCCCACAGTTTCTAGGAATTTAATTTCTGTTTCTAAAATCGCTTTAGATGGTTTTGCAATTGAATTTAAGAACAATGGTTTTGGTTTGATTAAAAATTCTAATAATGTTGGTTCTGGATTTTTATTAGATGGTTTATATCGATTGAATCTTGAATTGAATTTTTCTGAAACTCTTGTGGCCCTGCATCCTAATGTTGGTACGAAACGTACACTTGATGATGAAAAATCTGCTTATTTGTGGCATAAAAGATTAGGGCACATATCCAGGTCGAGAATTGAAAGGCTCATTAAAGATGGAATACTCCATAACCTGGATTGGGCCAATTATGATGTATGTGTGGACTGTATTAAAGGAAAACAGACCAAACATACAAAGAAAGGAGCCACAAGAAGCACCCAGCTACTTGAAATAATACATACAGACATATGTGGACCTTTTGATATTCCATCCATTGGTGGAGAGAAATACTTCATCACCTTTATAGATGATTTTTACGTTATTGCATTTTGTACATGTTGCATGATAAATCTCAGTCTGTGAACGTCGTTGAAATATACATTAATGAGGTTGAGAGGCAACTAGGCAAAAAGGTGAAAATTATTAGATCAGACAGAGGTGGTGAATATTATGGTAGATATGATGAGTCAGGGCAACGCCCAGGACCATTTGCTAAACTCCTTGAGAAATTAGGTATTTGCGCCCAATACATAATGCCAGGATCACCTTGGCAGAATGGTGTAGCTGAAAGGCGTAATCGTACCCTTATAGAAATGGTTAGGAGTATGATAAGTAGGACACAATTGCCTACATTTTTGTGGACACATGTATTAAGGACCGCTGTACACATCTTAAATAGGGTTCCTAGTAAGTCAGTTTCAAAAACCCCTTTTGAACTGTGGAAATGATGGAAACCCAATTTAAGGTATTTACGTGTGTGGGGCTACCCAGCGGAAGCTAGAATCTATAACCCTCATGAAAAGAAATTGGATCCTCGGACATTATCTTATCATTTCATCGGGTATCCAGAAAAGTCGAAGGGATATAGATTCTACTGTCCAAATCATACAACTAGAATCATAGAAACTGGAAATGCTAAATTCATTGAAGAAGGTGAAGTAAGTGGGAGTATAAAAGAGAGGGAGGTAATCATTCAAGAAGTTAGGGTACAAATTCCTATACCCAGAGTTCATAACATACCTGTTGTTCCTAATGAAGTTATTGCACCGGTCTTTGACCCAATCAATAACAATGAACAACAAGTGAATGATCAACCGACTGAACAGCCACATAATGAGATTGTAACCGATGAAACTTTTGAAGCACCAAAGGAAATGCCATTAAGAAGATCTCAAAGAGAAAGGAGATCGTCAATTCCGGATGATTATGTGGTATACCTTCAAGAGACCGAATTTAACATAGGAGATATTAATGATCCAGTTTCTTATGAAAAGGCTGTAACTAGTGATGATTCAGATAAATGGGTCAATGCCATGAATGAAGAAATAAAATCTATGAATGACAATAAAGTTTGGGAGTTGGTCGAATTGCCAGAAGGACAAAAACGAGTTGGGTGCAAGTCGATCTTTAAGACCAAACTTGACTCACAAGGCAATATCGAACGACATAAAGCTAGACTTGTTGCCAAAAGTTTTAATCAACGAGAAGGCATTGATTATAATGAGACCTTCTCTCTAGTTTCAAAGAAGGACTCACTAAGAATCATATTAGCGTTGGTGGCTCATTATGATTTGGAGTTACACCAAATGGACGTAAAAACATCTTTTCTAAATGGGAGTTTAGAAAAAGAAGTCTACATGGCACATCCACAAGGCTTCATAAAGGAAGGAAAAGAAAACATGGTCTATATGTTCAAGAAGTCAATATATGGTCTAAAGCAAGCTTCTCGTCAATGGTACATTAAGTTTCATGATACCATTACATCCTTTGGGTTTAAGGAAAACACCGTTGATCAGTGTATATACCTGAAGATCAGTGGGAGTAAGTTTGTGTTTTTAGTACTATATGTTGATGACTTACTTATCGCCAGCAGTGATCTTGGTTTATTAAGTGAAACCAAGAAGTACCTTTCTAAAAACTTTGAAATGAAAGATTTAGGTGAGGCATCCTTCGTGATCGGGATAGAAATATCTCGGGATAGATCACGAGGAACATTGGGACTGTCTCAGAAAGCTTACATTAACAAAGTTTTATAAAGATTTAGCATGCAAAGTTGCAACCCCGTTAATGTTCCACTTCAAAAAGGGGATAAGTTCGGCTTAAGTCAATGCCCTGGAAGTGATTTAGAAAGGGAGCACATGAAAGGCATGCCTTATTCTTCGCTCGTAGGGAGCTTGTTATATGCACTAGACCGGACATCAGTTTTGCTGTTGGGATGCTAGGCAGATATCAAATTAATCCGGGGATTTACCATTGGAAAGCTGCAAAGAAAGTGCTGAGGTACCTGCAAGGGACCAAGGATTACATGCTCACATATCGGAAGACTGATCACCTTGAGGTGATTGGTTATTCAGACTCAGATTTTGGGGGATGCCTTGACAGTAGAAAGTGCACTTCGGGTTATGTCTTCCTTATGGCTGGAGGAGCCGTTTCATGGAAAAGTGCTAAGCAAAGTGTCATTGCATCATCTACTATGGAGGCTGAATACGTAGCTTGCTTTGAAGCTACAAATCATGGATTATGGCTGCGAAACTTTATTTCAGGACTTAGAATTATGGAGTCAATATCTAAGCCGCTGAAAATTCAATGTGATAATGTCGCAGCAGTCTTCTTCTCGAAGAACGATAGGTATACTAAGGCTGCTAAGCATATTGAGATGAAATACCTATCAGTTAAAGAAGAAGTTCAGAAATAAAGAGTGTCAATTGATCACATCAGTACACGTGATAACATAGTAGATCCTCTTACGAAAGGACTATCTCCGAAGACCTTTATGGAACATGTCAAAGAGATGGGTCTCAATTAGTTAGACTATGATTGCTATTTTGGCTTAGTTGTTTGACACCATTACTTGAATTCAATAAAAGTGTTTCTGATTTCTATTATTTCTGTCTTTTGAGAAAGCATGCATATAATTATGAATTATTGTTGACAGAAATAGTCCTTGTTGAAAAGGACATTATGAGGCCATTATGATACCCAATATTAAAGGCTCAGTTGAATGAAACATTGGTGTTGTGGTACATGGAAGGAACCATGCTCTTGAATAGCATGGAACCGCCATGACTCGCATCCGTGAATCATTTGATTTAGCAAACTAAATTTATCAATAATTGTGCACCTTATGATACCTAATTTAATTATACGAATTATTAAGACCAAGTGGGAGACTGTTGGAAATTAATGTCACGTAACGAAATTAATTATTTAATTTCAATTTTATTAAATTTTGAATTTCCCATATTTGTGGTCTTGATAAATATTAGATAATTAATTAGGAATGTGATAAATAAAGATATTAAAAGATTTGGGTGAACCTTATCCGTTAGTCACATGATGGTTAGTGGCATTAGTGGGAGACTTGGAAAGAGTCCCACCTCTGATAGGATTCCGGCCCTCTTCCCCTTATAAATAGAGACCTCTACACCATCTAGAGTCATCTCAATACACACAGTTTCTAAGGAGGGAGAGAAAATCCGAAATCCATTTTTTCTCATTCCGGGCTGTTTAAGAAAGGAATTAAAGGAGCATTCAAGTCACTTCAATCCGTTCAACAACGATGGACAAAGGTCAGTTTTTTAAATCGTATTTGTTAAGGAATTATCGATTTTGTGAAAACATGAAGATCTAAGATCCTTTTATTAAGAACAATTGTATGTTAAACTTTAATCATATTAATGTGTTCATGATTAATATTAGGGTGTTCTTAAGAATGATTTTACACAGATTACATTAAAAAATTCCTCACTAGATTAACCTCATATCCTCATACCTTTGTTCCACTCCTTTAGCTATCAAAGATTCGGCCTCGTGCCTGTAATACCCCGTATTTCCCTATATAATTAATAGAATATAACGTGTTCTTCAGTGACGTGTAAAATTGTAGATTATTCATATATAAATAAGGTTTGGAATTTAAATCCAGTAAAAACATCAATATATATTTCAATTATGATTAAAAAAATTAACTAATGGGGATAATGATAGGATATGTGTTATTTTCTATTATTGGATGTGAGGATGATGAATTATGAGGGTTAAGATTATTTGAAATGAGGCATTTTGGAATTAGTTACTTAAGACCCTAAATTAGGCCCAAGACCAAGTATGTCTTTAATAGATAGCATTGAACCATTAGGAAACTCGTTATAACACAAAACACAAATTGGGAATCTAAGAGATTGAAGAGAATAAGGGTAAACGGAAGAGAAAAGATTTGAAGATTTGAGCCCTAGTTTTACACAAGTGGAGGCAAGTTTATTTTAAATTCTTATACATTTGAATTGATTGTACATTATGCTTATTCATTTGAATCAAAACCTTAAATAAGTAATTACAATTTGACTTGGATCATTTTAATCAAGTAATTTTGTAGCTAACAAAATTAGGAAGTAATTAGGATCGATTTACCATCATTTTGATTGAATCTTCCCAATAATTATTGTGTTTTCATTAGAATTTGAATAGGTTATGATTTTTCACTATAATCCATCCAAAACCCTAGGATATATTGTATAATATGTTGAGAATTGCAACCAATTGGTTGAGAATAACAATTGTTAGGGTTCTTGAGAGGGAAAATGGGTTTTTGAATTTTTATTATGATTATAATGATAAAATTGAGTTCTAATCATGTTTTATATGTAGATGCATTGTGTATATGTTATTTAGATATTATATGATGGTTTTTTTTTGGTAATTAATGGAGGTTTGAATTGAATTTTATTGCGTTGGATAAGACAAACCCGTTGGAGGTGTTTCAAAACACTGAAGCATGCGGTTGATCGTCCCTGCCCTCATGGTTGACCGGTGCCTTAGATATTTGGAAATTTCTATTTTTTTATTTGAGAATTGGTAATTAGTCATTATTTTGGCATGACTCCTGACCTAAATTGATGCTTATTATCTTATTTATAGTATGAATTGGATGACTTAATGTAATATAGTGAAAGGATTCCCTAATCCTTTTTAAATAAAATTAAAGTGCATGAATCTAGCTCAGTACTTGAATTTCGTGGTCAAGATGGCTAAAAATTGTTATGTTCTTTATGTGATGTCATGTCTAACATACTAAACTAGGATTCCAATTAAATGGGGCACATATGATATACACCACTACGGTACCTCGGTGAGTAGACGAGATGCCTTAGTCAATTTTTACCCTTAGGTCACATGTCTAGGTAGGCGTGTCTGAAATGGATTACAGGGAGATTTTTTTTATATATAACATTGGTCTGGTAGGTTATATGATTTTTGGGAAGACATGGTGATTTATCATTTTTCTTGATGAGATCTTATGTTCGAGATGGCTTAAGACTATGCTTAGTATGCGCGAGTGATCTTCGAAGGTATTAGAGCTAGGCATTTGTTACATGATTTGTTTATGTGATCCTTAACCTTTAAGACCATATTAATTTCTTCATAACACTTGAATTTGATTAGTGTAATGTTATCATGAATTTTATTGGTTGTTTTCACATGTGTGGAATAAAACATAACCACTGGGTTACTTGGGAATTGGCATCTTAGATGCGCATGATATTACGATTGTCGGGTGGGGTAATTCTAAAAGATGTTAAAAAGATAGATGCAAATGCATAGTTATGAATTATTGGAACTCTCATTATAAGTTTATTTTCTTTAAAATTGCTGTTAGCTTTGTGGATTTATTATTTTTAGGATCGAGGTCACCCGTTTCATAGCCTTGATCGATAGTGTTGATATTATTCATCCTTTTGTTGCAGATCTACATTAAAATATAGGTGTCACTGGCATGCTTGCCCGATCTATCATTTCTTTTGTTTTTCATTATAATGGAGAGAGTTACACATTCATATTCGTACATTTTGTTAGCCTGTAGTAGTGGTATTGTCATGTAGATTTGATTCATGTGGATTCAATTTTGATTTCAGTTTATTTATTTTCTTACATGCTTAGAATGGTACTCATTTGTTTACACTCCTTTACCTTTTGAATATAGAACTTATCAATCTATATTTTGAATTTTACGCAGTGTCAGATTTGGTATCAAAGCATTTTAGGTTTTAGTATCCTATGAGTCATGAGTGCGTTCATCATTATTTCCACATTTGAATTATTTGATACTTTAGATCCCTATATTACTATCTTTCACATGGTGAACCCTCGGATATGTCTAGATCGACAGAGATCTATAGGGATTATTGAATCTGAGGTCGATGAACCTCAACCACCACCTACCACACGACAAGGGCATGCACTAGCTACGGTGCCGACTAATTTAGCCACTATTATAGCCCAGACTGTTGTAGCGATGATGAAAACGCTCCATCAGTAGCTTCCAATGCCCATGGTCGCACCTGTACATGCTTCTCAAGATACCACCTTCGTCTGGGAGCGTGACGTGACACCCTACATAATTCAATACCGGGTTATCAGTCTTTTATTAAATTGAAACATGATTTCCATGAGGTTCATTCTTAGCATCACTATCAAAAACCTTATTAATTACTAACCACCTATTAGTTAATTAAGCCGGTATCAAAATTTTATCTTTTAATAATCAAGACATTCAGTACAACTGAAAACTATATAGAACCATCACATAATAATATAGTCTAGACATCCCATCAAATAACTGAATCAAAGACTTGTCGAATTAACCATTGGCTAAAATCCAAACCAAATAAAACTGACAAATAGTAAATAAATCCCATACAATCTAAACTGAAATAATCTTAATAAATACAGTGAGCAACATGATCGAAAATAAAACTGAGATAGAATTCCTAAACTAGGAATTCATGAAAGAGGCGTATATTCCAACTCCCGCAACATTAACATATGCCGCAATTGCATATCCGTGGAATATAATTAAGTTTGGCGTCCCTGTGGATGGACACCAAAAAGGTTTTGAAAATATTTGACTGGAAGGGTAAACATTTTTAAAATATTTATCAAGTGATTAAATTGCAGTAATTTAAAATGCATGAATGCCCTTCATATTTAAGCTAGTGTTGCACTCCCTTAAGGACCTGATCACCCCTCAACTATTGTGCACACCAAATGCTTTCTTTATAACCCACCTAGTCATTTACCCCGGAACTAGCTCTTATTATAACTCCATCCTGCTACTCTAGCCCGAGTATGTTTAATATATGATTTATAAGTTATTTAACACATCAACTTAAATAATAACATTATCATGAGTTATATATGATTAATATAGTTCACTTCATATATTTTACCCGCATATAATTATTTACTCCATTATATACGTAGAACTATATTACAACATTCACACATATGTCGTATATATATAAATCCATCCTCCCGAGTAATACCTCGCCAGATTCTTCTCTAAAGTGATCATCACAGGTCTACACAGTCCCACTTGGATCCTCGAGACAGCTAAATACCGTCAAGTGGGAACATAAAAAAATATAAACGTAGTAGAGGCGGTCATATTTACCCGTGTGTGAAGACAATCATATCACATGCATCACCTCTATTGGATGATTTGACCTGTGGATTATACTCTCCCTACTACTTAAGCTAGGGGGATTCACCCACATTGCGTAACCTCTTATGATAGCACTAGAGGGTAAATAATTATAAAATACCTAGTCACTGATTGTAGAGGGGGCTTGAAGGTAATCCTGAGATTAGGGATAATACCCCCTTTAGCAACAGTGTTTGGGATTAAGACACCGAGATTATTTGGCGTGGCATCTCAAGCGTGGCAACTCAGCGAGGCAGCTTAGCGTGGCAACTCATACTTTAGCTTGTTGTATTAGTCATATTGTATCTTTGTTTATATTGACTATAAGCTATAACAGTTGTAATGATGTAACGAGAATAATAATGAGTTTTAGTGTGAGGTCAAACGGTACTCGCGAGAGACCATGTTTGGCAGGGCCTGGGAGAGCTTTCATGCTCTATCGAATGACCTCGTCATGGTAACCTTAGACGGACTTGGTTTGGAGGATTAATAAATGAGGCACCGTTGGGGCTTGCCCGACCATCTTAGGTACACCTGTTAAAACACCACCTGACCGTGGAACCTCGGGGGGAGAAGCCTTGAGTTCCATCGGGCGTTGAGTTATGAGATAAATAACCCTATACTTAATGTCATATCTACTTTATCTGATGTCACTAACCAGCTAGGTAATGTCAGACCCTCACTTGAGTAAACCACCGAGGTATCTGGGGCTGTCAGACAGTTGGTGAGCCACCTCTGTGACAATAGCCCCTTGACACACACTGGTTAGGCAAAAGGCATGTCTTGGCATTTAATGTTTATGACGTGGAGACAACTAGTTCATCGGGTATTTAATGTTTATGACATAAAGTATGAGGGATGCCTTTCACAGGTATTAATGGCGGAGTTGCCTCGGGGATGGTGTGGGAGGCTATTTAAGGACCCCGACCACCTATGAGGAAGGGATGATATTTTTTTAGAGTTCAAAAGTTATTACTAGAGATAAAATACATCAGAGAGATTTATTGCACACCAGAGATTTTACTCATCCACCATTATCATTTATTACGAAGATTTTAATACTTGATAGAGATTCTTGAGGGTGGTTGGTGTGCTTGGGTTTCCTGGCAAGGTGTATCTAGGATGCTTACTTCTCTCTCCCTATGGCTAAGTTACTTCTAAGATCATTACTACCTTCTGAGTTATACACTAGAGATTTGTGAGTTCAAACTGAGTCTATCTTCATTGAGTCGTGTTTGTATGTCCCGTGGTTAATCAATAGTGTTGCTATTTAACTTGTCATTGTTGTACTCAAAAGTCCTCCATATTATCTAAACTACCCTATTATATTTGGTGACTCTGTTGGGGATGCATTCTTCTAAATAAGGAGTATGGCGCAAGATAATGATAATCAGATTCTCAACTTTGATGATATTAAACATAATGAAGAACATGCGGTGAGAGAAGTGGAGGCTCTAAGGGACGGGGCCCCTCGAATACAAGTACCTCCAGTTCAGGCGACGACAGGCGTTCCAGGGATGATACAATCTTCCACAAGTTCTACGTTAGGACCAGCTCAAGTGTCACTCCTCATGAATAAGTTTTACTAGTTCTGGCATACTCCGGTAGCTTCAACGATGTTTGGACGATTTGAAGCCAACTCTTTCATGACACCAGGGGCAGCCCCAACGAGTCCACCAAGCGCAGGCGCAACGGGAACAGTCCCAGCAAGTATGCCCTCTGTTGTGAATCCAGTAGTGGGAACCTTGGGAGTATTAATGGCCCCAACTGTGACGATTGTTCCAGCCAGAACGTGCACTCAACCTATAGCCCCGTTAGTTATTGCCCAATAGCATCACCCATAGAGGTAATGAGGAAGGAGATGCAGAAAGATATGCTGAAGTTCTTACAAGCCTCCTCGCAATCTGTTGGCGAGGAAGCTTTGGTTTATGAAGACTTTCGAACACCTTACCTCAGGAATATAATGATGAGCCCTATCCAAAAGATTATATTCCTCCTATTTTTAAAAAATACACAGGGAAAGGTGGAAACCCAAAGGAGTAAATTAAGCGCATCGTTAAACACTTGGGGGCTCATTATAATAGTAAGAAGCTCGGGCTGAGGGAGTTTTCTAAATCCTTAACCGATAGAGCATATACCTGGTATTCTCCTTTGGCTCCCAAGAACGTTTCTACATGGGAGGCGATGCATGTTTTGTTCGTCCAGAAGTTCTTTCTGGCAAAAGATGAGTTTACTTTGACCTAACTCGGGAGGGAGAAGCAACGACCCGCGAAAGAAGTCGTGGCGTACGTTCGAAGGTTCAGGGAAAGGTCCCTCGACTTGAGGGAGGAGGCCAAAGAATCCAAGTTATTACAGATCTGTGCAGTGGGGCTGCTTCCTGAGTAAATCTGTCATCTCATTAATGAGACGCGCGAGGGGAATTTTTTGACATTCTTAAAAGGAGTAAGAAATATCTCCTTGGTGGTGTGACCCAGTCCAGTGGCGGTGCCCATGATGTTTAGGCAGCCGATACAACCTGTGGGAGGGAGGTCTCAGTCCCCACGGGTAGGGTACACCGAGGGAGCAGATGGGGGTAAGGCGCCGAAGAAGGACAATAAGAGGAAGTTTGGAAGAGACAGGGAGGACCCACTACCATTGCCTTGTACAAGGGAGGAGGTTGTCAGCTATTACAATGCAATGGTCCAAGGAGGAACGGTCTACGAACTAAAGTGCATTCCCGTAGGGGAACCCCATGCGGCGACGAGGGCGGATCCTAAATATTACCAAATTCACCGGAAGATCCAGCATCCAACAGAGAGTTATTTCACATTGAGGAGAATCATCGACAAGTATGTGACGGCAGGGACGTTGCAAATCCCTCCGTGGAACGTTAACAACAACCCACTCCCAGTACATGGGGCCAATTTGGTGGTGGCCTATGGCAAGGAAGTAGAGAGAGAAGAAAGAAAGTCAACTACGAAGCGGGGAGAGTTCGAAGAAGCTCTATAAGATTATACGAAAGGAATGGCTAATATAGTACTAGCCTACGATGAGGGAAGCGCCAAAGACGTGGAGGGTGTATATAACGTTGAAGGTGAGGAAACAAACCCAGTCCTAGAGTACTGTGCAGTTTTAAAATCCCCAAAGTTTACCTAGTTCTTCTACCAAGTGGGGATACCGAAGGAGAATAGGTTGGAGATAACCCAGGCAATACTTGACATTACGAGGAAGAACGTAGTTCCTTAACTGAGATGGAGGGAACCCATGGCTAGGTTGGTAAGAAGGTTTCTGTCAGAAGTAACTTTCATCGATGCAGATAGGGATGTAAGATTCCCTCATAACAAGCCATTGTATGTGACCGCCAACATCAATGGAATTAGTTTCGCAAGGACTCTTATAGATGGATGCGCTTCCATCAATATTATGCCAATCAATAATTTTCAACACCTAAAATTCCAGAGGAAAGGTTGGTCCCCATACCTTTGGTGATTTTAGGATATGACAACCAGTCTTCCAAATCCATTGGGTATGTAAATGTTGGGATCGTGATGGAAAATTTGAGTTTCCATATCAAGTTACACGTAATAGAGAGTGCAACTTCCTACCATCTGTTGGTAGGAAGGGTATGGATGCACAACCAAGGTATAGTTCCCTCGACCTACCGCGAATGCGCTAAGTCAAATATTAAGGGAACAGAGGTGACCATTAGGGATACAAAGAGGCCCTTCACTGTTGAGGAAGCTCACTTGGTAGACGTGGCATTCTACATAAAGTTGGAGGAGGACGTCCGGGTCCTGACGAGAAGAATGGAGGGAGCATGGGTTCCCTCGATCAGAGAAAGGATGGGGCCCTTGAATGAGCAGAAGAGGTTGCAAGCAGCGCAAGAGTGATGACCGAAGAAGCTCACCAGATGCCCCCTCATCCCCAAAACATCTCGAAGCAGCTCAAAGACATGATGAGGTCCAGAGTGGATCTGATGGAACACGAGGTCCAACGACAAAGTGTGATAAGACAATTCTCAAGAAAAAGAGTGGCCGAGGTTTCTAGAGAGAAGAAGATGAAGGAAGCTACAACTACCAGTAGACAGTGCAAGAAGGTCATTACCGAATAAGGAAAGGTGATATATCAATTATAATGGTGTGAATGGGTGGATAAAGAAGCTGACAATGAGTCTGAACCGATATATAAGTATTTTCTAGTGGATCAACGGGGATAATATATGATGATAGAAAACTCCAACATGTAAAAATTTATGGAGGATTTCGCCGAGGAACCAGAATACATGGCGGATCAACCGTAACTATAGGCACAAGAACTGGAGCAGTTGAACCTGTTAAAAGAAGAGGAGGACCCAAGGACTATTTTTATCGCGAAAGATCTCTGTAAGGAGAAACGAGAGGCTTTGGTTAAGTTGATTCGGGAGTTAATAGATGTTTTTGCGTGGAAATACACGGAGATGGAAGGATTGGATGAGGGATTCAGCTGCCACAAATTGAGCGTAACGCCTTCAGCCATCCTGATGAAACAAACAACGAGAACGTACAAAATTGAGCTAGACTTGAAGATTAAGGAAAAAGTCCAATGATTATTAGCGACAGGATTCATCAAACCAATACATCACCCGCTTTGGCTATCTAGCATTGTGCCGGTGGGAAAAAAAGACAAAAACTAGATAAGGATCTGTGTGGACTTCAGATATTTGAATAGAGCATGCCCCAAAGACGAGTTCCCTCTACCCTCCATCGATAGCTTGATAGATGAAACGGTTGGTCATGAGATGTATAGCTTCATGGATGGGTATGTAGGGTATAACCAGATCAATATGGACCCCATGGATGCAGAGAAAATGACATTTAGGACCCCATTGGGAAATTTCATGTATAGAGTAATTCCGTTTGGACTTAAGAACATCGGGGATACTTACCAGAGAATAATGATGGCCATTTTCCATGACTTCTTTCACAAATTTGTGGAATTCTATGTGGATGATTTAGTCATGGAAGGAGGAGTTCCATCTTAGCTATTTGAGGAAGGTGTTTTCTCGATGCAGGAAATATAAATTAAGGATGAACTCACTTAAGTGCGTCTTCAGAGTAATAAGTGGAAAATTTTTAGGCTTTGTGGTTGATCGGCAAGGGGTGTAGATGGACCAGGATAAGTGGCGAGCGATCTTGGAGATGCCAAGTCCAAGAACGACGAAGGAGCTGAAGAGTTTTCTCGGTAAAGTCTCCTATCTTAGGAGATTTGTGCCTAGATTAGCCGAGATGACACACCCGTTGATGCAGCTATTGAGAAAGAACACGAAATTCAAGTGGGAGGAGGCTCACTAGGAGTCTTTCGCTGGGCTAAAAAAGTTGCTCATTTCACCACAGATCATGGTGCCCCCACAGGTAGGAATACCGTTGCAGCTATACCTCACATCCACTACGAGGTTCGTGGGAGCTGTGTTAGCCCAGGAGATTGATGGGGAAGAACGATCGGTCTACTACCTTAGCAGAATCATACATGGGCCAGAGATAATATATAGTAGCTTGGAAAGGCATTGTTTAGCCTTAGTCTTTGTAGCATAAAAACTTAAACATTATATGTTGTCTTTTACAATTCATATTGTAATTAGATGTGATCCTATTAAGTACTTGCTGGAAAGGACCATATTGATTGGTAGGGGAGATAGGTGGTTCCTCATCCTCTTCGAATATGACTTGAAATGTGTGGTTTCTCGAGTGATCAAAAGCCAAGCGTACGCCGATCTGTTGGAAATCTTTCCCTCGGGAACGTTTAAGACACCTAAAGAAAGTATTCCGGAAGACGATTTGCAGGCCAATCACCTAGACGCAACAGATGAGGAATGGACAATGCAGTTCGATGGATCTTCGACTGAAAAGAAAGGAGGAGCAGGGGTTATTCTTTTAAAAGGAATGGAGGAGATTTTCCTTTCCTACAAATTAGATTTCCTTTATTCTAATAACAAGGCGGAATATGATGCATTGGTTCTAGGGTTGCTAGAGGCTCTTCGAATGGGGATTCGTTCACTTTGCATCAAAGGTGATTCAAATTTGGTGATTTATCAAGTGAATGGAGAGTATGCGTTGAAACACATGAGTCTGACACCATACTGAACCATCATTCAGAGGCTCCTCTGCCAGTTCCATCGGACCAAGATCAAGAGATATCCCAGAACGATGAACCGCCACCTAGACGCCTATGCCACCATTGCCTAAAAATGGTCATGAGGAACGATACAACTACCGTTGTGATCTAACGAAGAATATCCCCTTCCGTTCAATTTTACCGATGGAGGACGACGCTGACTGGAGGGGAAAGATTAGAAGGCAATTGGAATTTAGGGAAGGAGCTATGGAGTTAAGGGAGTTAGCCTAATACTTCACAAATCAGGGGAACCTTTACTTCAAGAACGCAGGAGGATGGTTGTCAAGGTGCGTCGGCCTAGAAGAAGTAGAGCAGAGATTGAAGAGAACACATGAAGAGCACTGTGAGACAACTGAGATACCCCTCTACCGAAGGATTTAAAGAGAGGGGTATTTTTGGCCTAGAATGAAACAAGACGTGACAAAGCTATAATGGAAGTGCGAAAAATGACAGTTATTCTTTGAAGCAGCTGATTGTCATTTCGTGGAAGCTCAACCTGAATAGAGACAGCCTTACATTAACTTCATTAGAGATGGATTTATCCTAATAGAAAAGAATAACGCGATGGGACTCAAGCGAAGGGCTTCGAGATTTTATGTTCAAGAGGGAAATCTTTACCAAAGGGGATACTTTAATAGGCCGTTGCATTGCATCATGAAGGAAGAAGCAGACGAGGTCCTCAAACAGGCGCACAATCCAACTCACATAGGAGGGGCCAAGTTATATGACCAATTGATGACATTGGGGTATTATTGGCCAACAATGGAGAAAGACTCTGCTGAGTTCATTCGAAAATGCTAATCTTGTTAACTTCATGGAAATATGATCCATGCCCCATCAGTAGACATACATTCCTTGACGACGCTTTATCCTTTTCACACTTGGGAGTTCGACCTGGTAGGGGAAATACATCTTTTTTCGAGGGGGAAGATATAGATACTAGTAGCAACGGAGTGCTTCACAAAGTGGGCTGAAACGATACCATTGAGAAGGGCAACAGTGGGGGTGGTGAGAAACTTTATCAGAGAATATATCATTTGTCGTTTTGGGATTCCAAAGGTTATTCTCTCAGATAACGGAACCCCTTTTATCAATTCAGAGGTAACGATGCTCACGGACAAGTACTCCATTTTTCATCATACTTCAACGGTGGCATATTCAAAGGGCAACGATCAAGTAGAGGCAAGTAATAAAATCTTGGTTAACATTTTGGCCAAAACGATAGAGGATTTTCCAGGATCGTGGGATGACAAAATATCAGTTGTATTGTGGGCTTATCGAATAACCAAGAGGTAGCCTACGGGGTATACTCCGTTCTCCCTCGTTTATGGGGCTGAGGCAATCCTTCCGGTGGAGTTATAAGTTCCCTCTGCTCGATATGCCTTACGAAGTAGCATGCTCCCTCAGAGTAGACATGTGTAGATGGAAGCGTTGGATGAAGACATAGATAATGCGATGCAACACTTTTGAATGTATACGAAATAACTTTCCAAGGCATAAGATAACTTGGTAAGACCGAGGAAGTTCATGAAAGGAGACCTCGTGTTGAAAGCAGCATTGAAGTACATTAAAGGGTTTCCCTTACCTAAGTTTGCAGCAAATTAGGATGGGCCTTTCATTGTAAAAGAAGCTCATGACTCAGGTTATTGCTTAATTTCTAGGATGGAAGAAGATAAACTATTCAAGATTAACAATAAATGGTTGAAATTCTATCATGTGTAAGCAATTAGGTTTGGACCACTAATGTATCTAGCTGTTGTTATGAATACACAACTTCTTTTTATGATAATTATGCAATTTATCTTTTAGTATAACTCAAGTAGAGATGAAAGAATTATAGAACTTCATAATGTACGCAAACAGTTGTAACACAAAGAAATGACATGGAAAACATACATTTTTCTTCATTCATAAACTTTGGGGCATTGCAAAATTGGGACCTATTGCCCAAGAATTACATTGAAAGAAGAAAAGAAAATATTTACAACAAATCATTGACCTAAGAGGAACCAAAGATCTGGAGCAGAGAAAAAATCTCCAGGAAGGCTCAAAGAAACTGCCAGGAAAAACTGTTGAGCATTTATAGAAACCTCCAGCCTCATTTGCGCTTGTGTACGCTAGATGAGGAGCTTCTCTCACTTCAACTTTGCTAGGCACAGAGATTATTCGAGGTCCCCCACCTCTTTGTCAACGTCTTCCAGAAGAGGTGCTAACTCAGCCAACTTTGCTTCCTCAGTCCCTTGATCCTTCTGATGTTTCCGAAGCAGTTCCCTCTGGCTATCCAGTCAATGGCTCTTCAAAGTTTTCAAATGCATGATAAGATAATCAAAATGAAAGTCATCATGACCCAACTCCTTCAGTTGGCCAAGGAATTCATTGAGGATGGCTTTGGTAACGTTTAAGGTCAAAGTACTGGCAATCTCATCCACAACGGTAGCCATGCCCTGAAGCCTGTAACTCATCACAGAGATGTTGGAACGTAGGCAATCCACGGTGAACGCTTCAGGATGGTGGTTGGAAAGCTGCTCAACTACCAAGCGATGATTGACAGGCATCTGAGGAGAACGCTGAAGCACCATCAGGCAGAAGGCATGAGGAGCCAAGTTGGGCATAGGAAGCTCACAGCCAGATTCTCTCTCACCAGCAGCACCGATTGTGGAACCTTGATCGTTGTTACTGGAGTCTTCTGAAATAATGGGTTCCCGACGGGGTGAGGATTTAGGCGAAAGAATAGGGGGAGAATCCTCCCGAACAACCTGAGAACAGTTAGAGTAAATAATGGAGTTTATTAATAATCTTAACAAGTGTTTTCGTTGTTAAGTCACCAATATAGGTGGAGTTTATGAAAAATATTAACAAGTGTTTTCGTTGTTAAGTCACCGATATAGGTGGAGTTTATGAAAAATCTTAACAAGTGTTTTCGTTGTTAAGTCACCAATATAGGTGGAGTTTATGAAAAATCTTAACAAGTGTTTTCATTGTTAAGTCACCGATATAGGTGGATTTTATGAAAAATCTTAACAAGTGTTTTTGTTGTTAAGTCACCGATATAGGTGAATTTTATGAAAAATCTTAACAAGTGTTTTCTTTGTTAAGTCGTCGATATAGGTGGAGTTTATGAAAAATCTTAACAAGTGTTTTCGTTGTTAAGTCGTCGATATAGATGGAGTTTATGAAAAATCTTAATAAGTGTTTTCGTTGTTAAGTCACCGATATAGGTGGAGTTTATGAAAAATCTTAACAAGTGTTTTCAATGATAAGTCACCGATATAGGTGGATTTTATGAAAAATTTTAACAAGTGTTTTCGTTGTTAAGTCACCGATATAGGTGGAGTTTATGAAAAATCTTAACTCGGTGGAGTTTACAAAAAATCTTAACTCGGTGGATTTTATGAAAAATCTTAACTCGGTGGAGTTTATGAAAAATTTTAACAAGTGTTTTCGTTGTTAAGTCACCGCTATAGACGGATTTTATGAAAAATCTTAACAAATGTTTTCGTTGTTAAGTCACCGATATAGGTGGAGTTTCTGAAAAATCCTAACAAGTGTTTTCGTTGTTAAGTCACCGATATAGGTGGAGTTTATGAAAAATCTTAACAAGTATTTTCATTGTTAAGTCACCGATATAGGTGGAGTTTATGAAAAATCCTAACAAGTGTTTTCGTTGTTAAGTCACCGATATAGGTGAATTTTGAGAGGCTGGGAAATGCAGAGAAATTAGCGAAGTACCTCAGCAGTAACAGCAGCGAGAATATGATCTATCGTGGAGGCCTCAACGACGCCCCTAACTGAAGAAGCCTCAGCGGTCGGCAAATCTCCCTCGCTAATAAACGGTACCAAGGCTAAGAAGGAGTTTCGCTGAAACAACACGAAGAACCACCACGCAGGGCAGCAACATCAACCTTGGCCTTGGAAAGAGAAAATCCATTAAGGGCAAAGGGTGGGGTAAGCCTTGGCGAAAGCTAAAAATACGAAACCAAGTATTAGACACAAGGAGAAAGCACAGAAAAAGGGCAGGAATACATCTAAGTGTTACTTATCCCCATTATGGTGCAAAAAAAGGGAACCGCAGTTATGGGTGTCATTAACATGGTGGGAAGAAGAAGGTCAGCTAACAAGGACGCTATTTCAAGCTAAGGCATCCCAACTTATCAAAAGTTCAGCATCTTAAACAAAAAGAAAAGGAAGAGACAAAAAGATGTCAGACCTAACAAGGAATAGATAATATGTTACCTTGGGGGAACTTTGTGCAATTGGAACAAGGGGAAGAAGAACCTCGGGTTGAGGTGCTAATTCAGAAGAAGATGGGGAAGTTATCTCCAGTTGGGAAGATATTTCAACAAATTCAACGGTAGCACCCCCTCACAGCAGCATCTCTATTCCGTTGGGAGGATAAACGGCGAGAGTAGGTAAGACCTATCATGAGGGAATGGAGAGGAGTAGTATCAGCTTGAGAGAACACCCCCCATGAAATGGCTCACGGGGTAACTAGGGGGACTGTGGCTCACCAAAGTTATGAAAGAAATAAGCAGATGCAGCTTGCCTTAAGAAAAGTGGAACAAGAACAAAACATGCACACATACCTCAGATTTGGAAGGAGAATGAGAATTTATAACCACTGGTGAAGGTGGAGAGGATGCAGCAATAGAAGGAGCTGGGGCAGGATGTATCTCGGGCGTTCGGTTCTTCTGGGACTTGGTACCCAGAGTTTTCTTCCTCGTGCTCATTGCACCATCACCTTGAGTTACCCTATAATTTTTTCTCCTCTTTGATGTTGGCTCAGTTGGATCAACTATGACCGTGGGAAAGGCAGTCGAGGGAGGAACAACCGGGGCGTATCGTTGAAACTCAACATTTATTCATTCTACCTTATCCTAAACTTTCCTTCTCAACTCCTCGGACATTTCTGCAGACATAGGAGGAGGAACAGAGGCAATGGGGAACGCCTCCAAAGGAGCTCGGGCTTGGGACTTAGATTTTGAGGAAGTCCCACCCTTGGACTTCCTGGCCTTTTTGGCTAGTGTTTGGGAAGGCCCTTCAACAGAAGTCGCTTCGACTGAGGGGTAGGCTATTTGGCGGTTATAACGGCCTTGGGCTTCGGGTGGCAGTAGGGATCATCGGGCAATAAGGGGGACTTCTCCTGAGGAGGTTCTTTAATGGTTTTACTCAAAGGAAACTCAACTCCAATAATGGAGTCCCCTTGAGACCCAGTTCAGAGGTAGAGAAAGAGAGGATCGGGGGATATTAGGGGGACTCTGAACATACTCACGAATCCTGGTCAGCTGCACCAAATGGAACTTGGTGGCATAGGAGGTGGATACGTCCCCTTCCCAGTGGCACTGAGAAGGGTGACTCGCCCATCGATGGTAGAAGTCACACCAAGCACCGTTGCGGCAAGGTAGAAGGTGCAGGCTTCAGCGAAAGTGGCCCTTATGTGGTTTTGTTGAAACATAGGTTTAGGGTCCCCCTGATCAAACCCAAATTGCCAGCTACATCTATCTGGGTTGTTAGGTTCCTAGGTGTATCCCCATTCAGTATAGGAAGGAAGAAACCCAGGGGTAAATACAAGCATCGCGGCTTGTGAAGGATCTTCTATAACCGGGATGAATTAGACCATTGAAGATGTAAAAGGAAAAAAATCCCAAGAATGGGCAAAAGTAGATTCGTTGTACGGCTTCATTATAAAGGAGTCAAAACGATCAAAAACTCCCATTATCTCCTTTCGACTTTGTTTTTTATGGAAACATAAGAGGCATGGGGGCTTAATACCTTGGCTCACAGGGAGATAAATAGACTTAGTGGCAATGGTAAGAAAATGGGTGTAAAGAAAGCCCGTCAAGATAATGGTGTTGGCAAAATTGGCCAAGTTATAACGACCCAGTGATTGTGCCATGTTGATATGAGTTCGATCTAGCCACGTGTAGAGGGACCCCAAAGCAATCACGACCATTGGAAGGTTGAAACTCCTGTCCAAACAGATGGAAATATTTATGAGGTCCCTCCTGGGCTGGTCGTTGGGTTTCCCAATTAGGAAGAAGCATGAAAGTAACACAAGAATGTAGGCTGGTAGTTCCAGAGATGTACCTCTACCTTGGCCCATTGCAACAGTGACATCCTTCGGGGTTGGAGCTTCAAAAAAATAACTGATGGGGGGGGGGGGGTAAATGAGGCCTTGTTCGAAGAAGCAATGAAACTATAGTAGATTCGATCTAGCTGAGCCCGATCAGTAGCCTTTTCGGCATCTAGGGCCTCATAGTGGTATGCAAACTCACCCATAGGCTCAAGCCTAAGTAGCTCGCAAACGTCCTCCAACGTGATGGTGAACTCTCCCCACGTAATAAAGAACGTGTGAGTTGTAATGTTCCATATGGAAACTAGTACTTACTACGCAGCGTTATGCTTAAAAAGTATGAACTCCCCAAACTAGTAGGCTCTATGAAGACCAACCTTTGCAAGAGCAGTAGCGTGAGAGCTCTGCATACATGTGTTCCGAGCAGCGAAATGGGTTGGCGACCCCCAGGTTCCTTGAAATCGATTTGAGAATAGGGGAAGTCACCACGTTCCAACCTAAAGCGCAGAGTCCCCTCTGGGGGGGGGGAAGATAGCCCCACTTTGACCAATCCTCATACTCATCACCCAACAGTAAAGAGTCATACTTGGCTGAGAAATGGCACGTCTTGCATGCATCAGAGAACTCATCATCTTCATCAAAGATGGGAGATCGGAGGTAAAAGCGTAGTTGCTCTTGACGAGCAGTATTCAGAGTAGTGGTGCTAGGGGTAGCAGCTACTACACCAAATCTGCCGAATTGTCACGGTCATTGACCTTGACAACTTCAGCTAATCAATCTCAATGATCGTGAAAATTCTGGGCGAGATAACTTTTTTTGTCATGGTCATGTCATGATCATTGACCGTGACAAGTTAGTTAGAATTATCACGGTCATGTCACGGGCCTTGATCGTGATAAGATTTGTCACGATTAAGGACTATGACAAACCCGTGACAATGTTAAAAAAATTATCACGATCAATGACCGTGACAATTCTGGGTAGAATTGAAAAAAAATCTGTTGGGAAGTATGGAAACTGCCACTGCCCAGAAGTATATATGCACCTGTTATAGCAACGTTGTACCTGTTCAAAAATTATATATCCAGATAAAATAGAGATAGTGCAAATATACATTCAAAATAGAAACAATCCCGTACCTGTTTAAAACTTTGGCATTCTCCACAAAGTACCTCACCTGTTCAACTCCATTGTTCGACCCCAATCCTCCTGTAATTTTGATTGTCTTTAGGTGTGATCTCAAACAATCAGGTACATACCATTCCCACCACTATGTCCCGATTTGTTCACAAAAAAATGAAAAATCCTAATATAAGAAGAAACAACATCACTGTCAATTATCTTAAATCTACAAACTATTTAGCTGGAAGTGATGTTATTAACCGTTGACGTACCTCAAAGATTAGAACCTCTAGAAGAGGACAACTTTTGTGAAAATCTATCACCAATTTCCAGTTCCAGTTCCACTATAAGAATCATCCACTGCAAGACACTGCACAAGAGTGTAGTGCCACCCAACAAGCAAATATTAAATAAAAATCGAAATCGAAATCGAAATCGAAATTTAAATTTTAATATTCATATAAATATAAATATAAATACATTACCTGTAGTGCCACCCAAACAGCTAAATTGAGCTCATATGGCACCTCCTTCCAACTAATATACCCCGAAAAATCGTGTCAAATATAATTCCCTTCATATCTGAACACTAAGAAATATCATAATCCTATGGAGTTATGCTCTACAAATTCCTTCCAAACGTTATGTAGCTAAACAACACCACTTGAAGTTGTCAATTCCACTTTCCATATTTTCCCATGTTTTGATAGAGGTTCCAAGTGGTGGGGTATGGAAAGTGTAATTGACAACTTCAACTGGTGATGTTTGGCTACACAACGGTTGGAAGGAATTTGCAGAGAATGACTCCGTAGGATTATGGCATTTCTTAGTGTTCGAATATAAAGGATAGATGAAGAGATTCAGTCTCCTCTCCACAAATAGGACACCCCAATTAACTATGTACTAATCACCTATTAAAGGTAAGAAGCGTAAATTCATGGATTAGTATAAACAAAACTTTAATTTCAAATTCAAATTCAATTTATAATAGAAAATTCCTCCAAAAGTAACAACTTTAAGCCACTAAGAATATTATATAGAAATTATGCACTCCCAAACTCTCCAAACGCATTGGAATATTTTGGTACAAATTGGAATATTTATTACAAATTGAAAAATTATTTGAAATTCGAGTTATCATAAAAAATGGATTGATATTCGGTAGGAGTAGCCAAGTCATCTACACTACTATTTAGATGCTTTGGGGCGTGTTGAATAATTGACCACGGCTCGTTGTTGATATATTCCGAGTAAAACACTTGGTTAACCTTTTAAAATGCACAAACAAACGGCTCATCGCTCACGTGATCGTTGCTCTTCAACTTGGACAAGTCAACCATGATCAAATTGGTGACATGATTAACTTTACAAACATTTTTATCCTCAACTCTTACCCAGTCACAGTAAAATACAACCTCTTTGAAGCATATATAATCCAATTCAAATATATTTTGGATTACACCATAGTAAGTCATTTCAGCTTCAACGAGGTTTTTATCTTTTGCGCTCGCTCGAAAGAAAGTAAGAGCCTTGTATGAAATGCCCAAGTTTTGTACATTTATACTTTCCTCATACACTTTAGCGTCGAAAATTTAACCGTTCAATCGATACTTTATGTACTCTTGTGCCACGAACAAGGGTCAAGTGGTTAGACGAGCAAGCCTTGATGTCGCATCACCCATCTTTAAGAGCTGAGAATATAGATAAATTAATTATATTAGTGGTTAAATTTGAGTGTAATGTAACGTTATATGACAACTATTTTCATTATAATTACCTCTTGTGTCAACCACAGCCTAAATTCGTTGTCTGATTGTACCATTGTTTCCGTCTTTTATTGTTCTCAAAGGCTTCATATTTTCTGCATATTACAAAATTAATCATGTATAAAATAATCTAAAATAATGTTAAACATTATAATAATCGAAACATACTTTTTCCATTCTTCGACATCTTCATGTGTGTCAAATAGATAACGAGCTACTTGTTCCTGTTGCAAACTCGTTAATTTCACTCGTTTTCCCATAACATGACCACCATCATCGACGAATTCATCAGTGTCATCAACGCTAGTCGAGTCAGGCATATATTCCCAAGTATATATTGATGACTCCACGGTTATGTATTCCTCTGCAATTGATCCTGCAATGTATCGCGTATTCTTGACGTAATCTTTAAAAACTTTCATCAATCTTTCAAATGGATACATCCACCGATATCTAACTGGACCACAAAGAAGTGCCTCGTCGCATAGGTGTACCAACTAGTGAACACTTATGTTAAAGAATGTTGGGGGAAAGTACTTCTCCAACACACAAATCGCTTTGGTCACCGCCAATTTTGCAGCCACTATGTGTTCTCGATTGACTACCTTCTGACATAAGAGTGAGAAGGTAATACTAATTTGCATAATGGCCCTCCGCAAATCCTTGTGCTTGGAGAAATAGTGCTTAAACAATAGAGGAACCAATTGTATGATCACATGACAATCGTGGGACTTACACTTATGTAAATCATGAGTAGCACAATTCACAATCCTTTGCAAGTTGGACGAAAAAGTAGATGGGCCCTTCAAATTATATATTGTGTCTAAAAGCACCTTCCTTTCCCCACTCGTCAAAGTAAACGCACCAGGGGCAATTATTGTCCTTCCCCTACTATCTTCTTTTAACCATAGTTATGGCTTAAGTTTCAATGATTTAAGGTCTTTTCGTTCATTTTCTCCATCCTTCGAATCACTCCCCCCAAGGCAAGTTCCCACAATATGTTCAGCGAAGTTCTTCTCTGCATGCATCACATCCAATACATGGCGCACCGAGTTATTCTTCCAATAAGGATAGTCAAATAAAATTAACATCCTGGACTATGCCTTTCTTGTCTCAGTTTCATTCCCAGTTGGGGTCTTCTTATGCTTGACGTTTTTAAATTTGGGATTCTTACCTGGCATATTAGGGCCACATTCAGAAGATTTACTTTCAATTTCTAAACCCGAAAGTTGTCTCGACAGTAGCCTATGTTCAACCCCACCCAATAATAAATTGGAACCTTTCTTAGATCTGAAACTATGAGCCGGGGGTAAAAACCTCCTGTGGCAATGGTATACATTTTTTAAGCTAAAGGATAGACGAAGAGATTCAGTCTCCTCTCCATAAATAGGACACCCCAAATAACCATGTACTACACAACCGAATAATTCCCATAAGCTGGAAAATCATAAATTGCCCATATCAACATAGCTTTCAGCGTAAACTTTTCTTTTTAAAAGAGTAAAATGATTGCACACCCTCTTCCCACAACTCATTTAATTCTTCTACTAAAGGAGCCAGGTAGACGTCGATGTCATCACTTGGTGCCATTGGCCCAGGTATCAACAAAGCCATCATCGAAAATTCAGGTCTCATACGCTGTGAAGGAGGGAGGTTGAGTGGGGCTAGAATCACTGGCCATACACTCTGATTAGGGCTTAGATTTCCAAATGGATTGAAACCATATGTTAATATAGCCAAACGAATGTTGTGTTGTTCTCGAGCAAAATCGGGATACTCATAATTCATCCTCCTCCAGGCAGTAGAATCAATAGGATTACGCATGATATTACCCCTCACTTCTGCCTTAGCATGCCAAGTCATTGCCACTGCTATCCAAGGTACTGTGAAAAATCGCTTTAATCTAGGCCCAATGGGAAAATATTTCAATACTTTTTGAGGAACTTTTGATATTGTGCCTTCCTTACTAGTAGATTGGACATATCTAGGTTCATCGCATACCGGACAATGATCGAGATTTTCATACTCCTTTCAGTATAGTATACAGTCATACACACAAGCATGAATCGATTTATACTTCATTCCCAAACCTTTCAAACTGTTCTTCATAATAGGATAGCTATTTGGAAGTGTATTATACTTGGGTAATAAGCCCTTCACCCATTTCAGAATTCTTGTCACGCTATTGCCAGACAAACCGTACTGCGTCTTCAAACTGTGCACCAACCATGGCATGTAAAGTTGTTTGATCTTTCTCACAGCCAGAGTATAACGGTTGGATTGCCTTACATTTTAAACTTTGGTAGTCATAATAAAGTTACTAATTAGTTTTACTATTCTTTTAATCTCCGCTTTAATGGATAGTTTTGATTACTCTTGGGCTTGTTGTCATATTCCTAAGTGAAGCCACCCAATGGTGCAATCCCACGCGGGTAAAGTACAAGCTTGGGAAGATGATGGCAGTTACTTTACCATTTTTTAAGAAATTTGTGACTACGATCATTTGTAAGGTTTAAAGTGTGTTCAAATTATATTTTAAGAACTTTATGACTAAGATCATGACACAAAACACGTGTTTGTTGTCACGGTCCTTGACCATGACAAGACTAAGCGCTGGAAGGGTGCCAATTTACCCATGTTAGTGCAGTGAGTAGTGCTAGAGGTAGGAGAAGGGGAGCTTGGCTGAGCAGCGGTGGCGAAAACCTTTGAGGAACTTGAAGAAGCCATAGTAGAGTGGCAATGAATGAAATATCTTGGTAAGAAGGTCTAGGAACAAAGAGGGAGGAGCACAACCACAGGCGGTGGCGTAAAAGATGAACAAAGGAAGAAACTGAGTAAAAAGCTAAACAACAATGGAGTTTTTGCAAAAATTTCTCTCCCTAAAGAAGACGGGAGCTTGAAGAAGACGAAGGAAAGAGAAGGGTTTTGAAAAAAAAAGACGTTTGACACCTTTTAAACCTGTCTATTAAGTTTCCCACCACCACACGTGCAAGGCCGTCTATAATAATTTCAAATGAACACGTGGGACTTCGAGAAGTGTTTTGACGGCTGAAAAGACAGTGCCACATCATTTATGAAGTGACGCCTGGGGAATGGAAAGGGTTGAGCAAGTTTGAGTTTTGGTGCCAGAATTTTTTATCAGATATATCCACTAACTCCCAACGAAGACACTGCCTCAATGGTTCAAAAAAGCTACGATGTCCCCTCGCCATAAGTCCAAACGTTGTCTAATGGTGACTCGGCTACATCGGGGAGAAATTTTACTTTTCTGAACATAGCGAAATGTTACAGGGGAGAATTTCATAAGGCCCAATGATATGGGTAGTCCCAATGAAAGAATCACTGCTCACAACTGTACTCCACAAACGGCATGAACATGAGAATTTCACTTACCAAGAGACAAAATTAGTATTTAAGAAGGTCAGCAGGACTTTCGGGAGAATTTCAAATAATAAAGTTAGAACGGTTGAAGCTCAGTATATGGAAAAAGTGGTGATGTCGCTTCGTCAAAGCACCAATAAGCTATAACGCTTCGGTTCAGGTACATCAGGGAGAATTTTACTTTTTCCAGGAGATTCTAACGCGGTGGTTCTAACGAAGGAAAAGATGCCATAATTTTTTCACACAGAGAAGGTTTATTGGATTGAGAAGTTTTCGTGCAGATATTTCTTCTTCCAACAAAAAATTCCTTCACGAAGGGGTAAATGTAGAGGGGGCTTAAAGGTAATCCTGAGATTAGGGATAATCCCCCATTAGCAATAGTGTTTGGGATTAAGACACCGAGGTATTTTGGCGTGGCAGCTCAAGCATGGCAACTCAGCGAGGCAGCTTAGCGTGGCAACTCATACTTTAGCTTGTTGTGTTATTCATATTGTATCTTTGTTTATATTAACTATAAGCTATAACAGTTGTAATGATGTAACGATAATAATAATGAGTTTTACTATGAGGTCAAACGGTACTCGCGAGAGACGAGGCTTGGCAGGGCCTGGGAGAGCTTTCATGCTCTATCGAATGATCTCGCCATGGTAACCTTAGAGGGACTTGGTTTGGATGATTTAGAAGTGAGGCATCGTTGGGGCTTGTTCGGCCATCTTAGATACACCTGGTAAAACATCGAAGAACCCTGACCGTGGAGCCTCGGAGGGAGCAGCCTTGAGTTCTACCGAGCGTTGAGTTGTGAGCCAAATAACCCTCTACTTAATGTCACATCCACTTTATCTGATGTCACTAACCAGTTAGGAAATGTTAGGCCTGCACTTGAGTAAACCATTGTGGTATTTGGG
Source organism: Sambucus nigra (assembly GCA_949130495.1). Classification (NCBI taxonomy): domain Eukaryota; kingdom Viridiplantae; phylum Streptophyta; class Magnoliopsida; order Dipsacales; family Adoxaceae; genus Sambucus; species Sambucus nigra. The sequence goes on along the minus strand of OX422212.1, from coordinate 580,634,016 downwards.
GCTGTCAGACAGTTGGTGAGCCACCTCTGTGACAACAGCCCCTTGATACACAGTGGTTAGGCAAAAGCCATGTCTTGGAATTTAATGTTTATGACGTGGAGACAACTAGTGCATCAGGTATTTAATGTTTGTGACATAAAGTAAGAGGGATGCCTTTCACAGGTATTAATGGCAGAATTGCCTCGGGGATGGTGTGGGAGGCTATTTAAGGACCCCAACCACTTTTGAGGAAGGGATGATCTTTTTTGAGAGTTTAAAAGTTATTACTAGAGATAATATACATCAGAGAGAGTTATTGCAAACCAGAGAGTTTACTTATCCACCATTGTCATTTATTACGAAGCTTTTAATACTTGACAGAGATTCTTGAGGGTGGTTGGTGTGTTTGGGCTGCCTGCCAAAGTGTATCTAGGATACTTACTTCTCTCTCCCTCTAGCTAAGTTACTTCTAAGTTCATTACTACCTTCTGAGTTATACACGAGAGATTTGTGAGTTCAAAATGAGTCTATATTCATTGAGTCGTGTTTGTATGTCATGTGGTTAATGAATAGTGTTTTTATTTAACTTGTCATTTTTGTACTCAAAAAGGGGTTACGCCTCCATCTTATCTAAACTACCCTCTTACACTGATATCTGAAGAGCACACAATATATGTATATATACTATCACACTACTATATACATATAATTTAAATTTAATCCCGGCTATACCGTTCCCAACACCCGTACCACTAGCCTAAAATATACTCGAATCTATATCCTGACTCTTAATTTAATTAATCTCTCATTAATTAATTTATTAACTTGGTGTCACTCAACCAAAATATCCGGACTCACTCGCTTGGCTTGTAATTTAAAATTTAAAATTTATTATTTAAAATTCCCCTGAGTAAGTTTGTCAAACTTATTAATCTATAATTTTCCTTAATATCCATCTCCAAACAGTATCAAATCCTATTTAACATTGCACTATTTGTCCCATTAAAGCCTCAAATAAATCCAGGCTAACATAGTTGAACCTACTGTAACAAATTGAACCCCTCAATTAAGTCTCAGGCCAAACAGTAACAGCAAACGAAAATTGTCGGATTTCACCACATCGCTTGAATGACTCACCATGTCATTTGAACGGCAAGGAAAGACGCACGAACGAGAACCCGGGTCATTTAAACGACCCCTGGGTTTTTTCTCTCTCTTCTTATTTGTTCAATTCACCCGACATGGATAAGAAGTTGAAACCTTTTTTTCCAGATTTCTTTAACTGCAAACCTTTAAAAATTAACACCAAACCTACATATTAAGTCCCAACCTTAATGTAATCCTCTACATATTAGGGAAAACGAGGTTAAAAGATCTACAATGGTTGTACTTACTACACAACATGATTTTCTACATGGGTAAATTACATCGGGTTGGGTTCATGCACCCCAACCCTTAAAAACTTAGATGAACATGATTAAATTAAATAAAAATGTTTTAAATTGGAGGAATTCATGACTATTTTGGAAATTTTGAGAAGAAATTTTTTTTGAATTAAGAATTGAAAACTAGGAATTAAAAATTAATCTAACTAACTACTAAAGAAATTTAAAGAAGAAATTAAATATTACTTGCAATGAGGAAATCTGGGAATAAATTTTGAAGCTTGAATTAATTGCAAAAAATCTTCAAAAATAGGGTTCTTCTATGCAAGAGCCCTCTACAATTAATAATATTCGAACCTCCTAATGTCTGACAATTTACACTACGGAATTTACAAGATTTTGAACCTAGTAAAACTTTAAATTAGAAACGAAAAATCAAGGAAGATCTCAACCGAACCGGTCTGGCGGGACTTCTTCGGTTCGGTCTGGTGACATAATCCAGGTCGATTCGTTTTCTTTTGAAATCGGATCAGTTCAAAGCTCGATTTTATTCAGGAATCTTCAAGACTTCAGACCGGTTCGTTTTCTCCTATACCCGGATCGGTCCACTAGCCAATTTTATTTGGAGTCTTTATTCTTTTCGAATTGGTTCATTTTTGGCTATATACGGTCTGGTCTGGTGGTGAAATTTATTCAAAAATTGGCTTCCTTCCAGAACGGTTCGCTGCTTGTATTGACTAGTCCGGTCCGAATTTGAAATTCTTCTTTACTTTTTTTCTTTGGATTTTCTCTCATCTTTGAATCTTCGTAACTTCTGATCCAGGGCTCGGTTTGGGGCGTCATTTCCTCTACGTGCTTGTAGACGCGAGGCATTCATTTTTCATGTTGGTTCCTTATCCGAACTCTAGATGTGAAATGACTAATTTTCCCTCTGACTTTCCTTCCTTTGTTGATTTCTCGGCTTTGGATTCCTCTTCTCTTCACTTGTATTAAATACCAGTAAAAAGCATGAAAAATATACAAAACTCGAGGCACTATGTGGGAATTATTATTAGAATATAAATGAGATAAATCAATACGAATTACATTATTCGAGGTGCTAAAACATACTAAATTAAGGGGATAAATTCACAAGAATTTATTCCTAATCAAATCCCACTAACTTAGAACTTTGCGCGTCCTGGGCAATGTAAAAGAACTTCACCAAGGCTCAACTCTTGAAATTCATTTTATTAAGATAGAATACCACTATCACGGGCAAGTGATTGCATTTAGTGTGTACAATAAGCCTTTAAACCCCTAGGCTACCCTAGTAGGACGAGTTTTCTCTCGTGAGGGTTTTAGTGAATATACCCACAATATTCAGTTTTGACTCAAACAAATTCAAAATACCTAAAAATTGTATAATTCAAACTTTTTGAAAAATAATCACCATATGTTTTTATGCTCAAGTTTCAATTTGTCATGTGTGTGTGTGCGAAGCCAGAAATTTAACCGCAAATTTCCACCGATTGATCATTACGTTATTTTTTCGAAAATTCATTTTGATTCAAATGCTCATGGGATACTCTCACAAAAGAATTACTCTTAATGTAGCTATTTATATCGGTATGCATGATATAAGGGGTAAATGCATTGGGACACAAATTCACACACACAAAATTGAAAGACATAAATTTATGGGTGAAAAGATCTCTTCATCGGGTTACGGTCGTTGGGAAACGTAGAATTGCCTCTTATACACACCTGTTAATCTCTTTTATTATATTTTCATGTTTTATCTCTCCACGCGGTAATCAATTTCACAATTCGGACTCGATTAGGACTTTTCTTAGGTTATAAGGTGTATTGGGTAATATGGGAATGGTCGAAAAGTTCAAAATTGGAAAATGTCCCTATGATGTCTGTTGGTGAATTTTTCTTTTATTGCCCCTTTTTATTTACACACAAATTGGACTTAATTGCTGAATTTTCCAATTTTCTCAATTTCGGGCTATATGGGTTTTCGGGTTATCAAACGAAAAGGATAAATTTTATTTGGCTCAACTTGGTTTGTAAAGAGGATTTTTTCACAACTTTTTATGGCTAATTTTTTTGGGTAACAAAAGAGGGCCTAGTTTCATTTATCCGAATTACTAATCATATTACCATATGTGTCTCGATATGAATTTTAGTTTAGAGATATTTCAGCACGCTTTTCAAGGTAACACCACACACTACTTCTTGACTTATCAAAACAATAAATTAGAGATCATTATTGTCAATTTTATAAAATACCGCAACTGCACGGGCTACTATGGAATAGCGGTTGTAAGTACGAGTCGAACCCACAGAGATTTGTCAATTTTAATTTTTAAAAGAATTGCAACTGTCCAACTAGATAAAATGGGATAGGAAATATGTACTAAACTAAATAAAAGCAACTACGATAAATGAGAGTAACGCAAGAATTTTGTAAATAATTAGGAAATAATTAGGATTCGGGGTCCATTTATCACGTAACTAATATTGCACACTAATTTAATGTTGTCATTCCCTTTTTATAACTCAAATTAAACTAATTATCGCCGCGTTTAATTTGGAAAATATGACGATTATGTTCAAAATATTTTTAACGTCTATACTAGATGGCTAAAATCCCTATTCCCTTAGAAAATACAAGTTTTAAAATTTGCAAATGTATTTAAGCATGGACTATCAAAACAATCAAAGTGTAAGCATAATCCATCAAAAATTACTATTTTTAAATCTCAAAACTTGGTTGACAAAACAATTTTGAAGGTTTTAAAACACACTCTCATGTCGTTTTCAAATGAATACCGAATCTTTAATAACAATTAAAACAAGTAGGGAATAACCAACAATCAAATTAACGTGTCAATATTAGCTATCTATGATAAACCTCACCCTAATCCTAATAAAATAATCAGGCTATCATAATGAAAGAGAAATTGCAAGAATAAGAAGAGATTTTCATTTATAAACAAAACTTATAATAAGTTCTCTCATAATAATCTTCAATACTCTAAGAAATGATAAAGACTTGGCCCTCAAATTGAATACAATCTCTCAAATATTGCTCTCTAAGATTCTCCCTACGAAATTCTCTACCTCAAATAATGAGCCAAAGGGTTGTATTTATAGGCTTAGGGTAAGGTATTAGGGTTTTGATGGAACTCTTCAACTTCCACCTCTTCAATTTTCCCCCAGTCGAAAAGTCTTATCTTTTCTTGCTGAACACGCACGTCAAATTTGGAGAATAAAAATTCTCGACTTTTTTATGATTTCACGTGTAAAAGCAGCAACTTTTTCACGCCTTTTTTGAACTGATCATCAATTTGCACCAAATTCCAACATTATCTGCAAAAATTTCACTACGCAACTTTTTCCACAAATTAGCACAAGAATATTATAAAATTATTGAAGCACCCATTTTTTACTTAGAATTGCCATTTTAACTATGAACTAAATCATTCTTGCATTTTAATCTTTTTTAATAAAATGATTCTATGAACTTATTAAATAAAATAAAATGGGACTAACAAGGTATAAATTTGGGTATAAAATATACAAAAGTAATGCACTCATCAATCATTAACGACTTATTTTAACGCTGAATTGTACTTTGAGTTAATCATTAACTAGGATTGATTAAAAAACTCACAAAAAATTAAAAAACTCAAAATCTCACCGGTTTGATTAATCTCCACACTTATTCGTTAAGTCGTCAATTTTCGCTCAGTTTCCATATTTGGTCAATTTCGACTTTATGCAATTTGAAACTTACAAATTTGAGACTTTGAACAAAATTTCGGTGATAGTTTTGAAAATTTTAAATTCCAACTTTTATTTACTTTGAAGAAAAATATTTGTCTTTTTCAGAAAGTTTTCAATTTTTTTGGAAAATTTTGAAAATTTTCTCATTTTTTTTGGTTTTGGGGCATTTTGAACTTTGTGAAATGTGAAAGCGGATGCGTACCCCCTAACTTAGATTTTTGCAAAGTCCCGATGCAAAACGGACTAAAAGCTAAATTAAGGAGAGAAACAACAAAAATGGAATAAAGTACAAAATTCAATATACAAAAGTAAGAATAAAACACACATGGTAGGTAATCCAATTTCCATGATATATCTAGAGAACATACAAAGTTGTGGAAAAAGGAAATGTGAAACATTATATGAGCAGCCTAGAAAAAAACAAACTACTAAGGGGGAGGGTGCAAAGGTCCGGGAGAATTTCGGTTATGCGGGTCATAGAAATAGGCCTGGGGAAGAGCACCCATGGTCATCTGGTACATTTAAGCTTGGAGGCGATGTAGCATGCTTGTATCCCGCCGATATGCGCGTTGGTCCTCCTCTCGGTGAGCATTGTATTGATTGATAAACCCATCGAATCGGGCCTCCAGCGCTGTGATTCGCATATCAAAGTTGGCTCCAGGGGCTCAAAATCAAAAGCGTCGTCCTCGTTATATTCCTCCCCGTCCTCCTCACCCATACTCACGTCGGCATCCCCAGTGGCTTCTTCCTCGAACTCATCATCCTCCGAATCATCCGTCTCCGTATCATCATCATCGTCCTCCGGTCCAATTTAAAAAAAAAATCGAAAATCGAAAATTTGAAAATCGACAAACTAAAATTTCATTCCAAATTTGGAAAAAATAGGATCGAAAATCAAAAAAATCGAAAAGTTCATAAAAAAACACAACCCTAAATGAAACTAATCAACAAATGTATATGTCCAGGATCACATGGAAATTGAGCTAGGTTAATCTGGTCCACTCACAAACTCAAATGACTATATTCTTAAGCCAAGCATCTTATGAAAGGAGTTCGTGCCCCCCAGCATTCGACTGAACATAAACTATTATCAAAAGTTAACTTATATGACGCTAAACTAGTATTTGGGGTAGAAAAATGGAAATTGTTCACTGAAATTGGTGTATGTCAATGTAATCTTATTACACGCCACACATGCATTAAATAAGAATTTTTTTAAATTATCATAACTAAACATAAATAAATCAAATTAAACATTCATAAAACTAATTAAACACTCATACATCAAATTAAAGAGCTAAAACGGTGTCAACATCATAATAGAATACAAATAAGATTGACTAGGATGAAATAATATTTTGATACTCAATCTTTCTCTAAATCAACTAAAAGATCATTCAAATTGGGATTGTCATGAAGAGCTGACTGGAACTCTTTTGGAGCCTTTAATGCGACTACTTGAGTAGTCATACCCTTTGGTGCATACATAACAATAGACCAATTTCCATCGTTTATGCACTTCGAGTAGAATACCTTCTTTACGTTATGAAAGGAACAAATAAAATGCTCGTCGATCGTGAAATCTTTACTCTTTAGCTTTGATAAATCTACCATAATATGTTTGGAGTCAAGATTAACTTTGTAAGCATTTGTAGTATCTTTCACCTTTACCAATCACAATAGAATATGATTTCTGTAAAATCTAAGTAATCGAGTTCTAGGATTTGTTGGATTATCCCATAATAGGTTAGCATCATATATTTTTATCACTTTTGCTAGCGATACAGGTGGTCAAGGCAGAAATTAATATTCCACCCTTTTGTATCAAAGTCCTTTCCTCATATGGTTATGAAATGAAATCAAAATTGTTGGTGCGAAATTTTTAAAACTCTTTCGCATGAAAACTTGGACCTTTTGCTAGGCCCGCAAGATGGGAAGAGACATCACCTCTTTTTAGAAGCTGCATTTATGAATGAATTTGTATTAGGGCATGTTTTTTCCTCACAGGAATAAATAACTGCACACATAAGATGTGAAAATTACCTATTTGGATACCCATGCCCTAAAATCAGTCGTCGTTCAATTTCTCCTTGATTTTGGGCAATTTCTTTCTCATACTTCCTACCTGTAAATTGTAGATTTTAGATCATATAGTATAAAACACATATAATCAAAGAAGAAGAATTCAGTAGATTTTCACTCTCTCCTGTCTTTGACTTGATCTTGCAATTCGAAGATGTAACAAACTGCTTGCATGTATTATAGATTTATGAATTTCACCTATTTAGGGTTTCCATATGGCAATTTATCCTCAAACTCGTCAGGTTCCTTATCACTAGTTCTCTACGAGGATTGAACCTCCTCACCTCTTGTTCTGGAATATGTTCCCAAGCGTATAGAGATGGTTACACAGTTATGTATTCTTCACCAATTGACCCTCCAATATATTGTGTATTATTTACTTAATCTTTAAATTTTTTCATCAAACACTCAAAAGGATACATCCAACGATATCTAACGGGACCACATAATAAAGCTTTATCACATAAATTCACAAGCAAGTGGATGTTGATATCGAAGAACGAAGGAGGAAAATATTTCTCTAATACACAAATTGCCACAACTAAAGTTGATCTCACAGCATTAATGTGCCTTTTGTTTACCACTTTTGCATAAAGTAGGGAAAAACACAAACTGATTTTGCATAATTTCCCAATGGAGATCTTTGTGTTCAGGGAAGCAATGCCGAAATAGCAAAGGGATTAATTAGATGATTATGTGTCGGTCATGGAACTTACGCTATTTCAAGTCATTTTCTTGGTAGCTTACAACCCTACGTAAATTAACAGAAAAACTGATTGGAGTCTTCAAGTTAAACAACGTGTCAAAAAAGATCTTCCCCTCACTAGTAGTCAAAGTGAAAGCATCCAGGACGTAGAAATTCTTCCTATTATAGGGTCATTTATTAACCAAAATTTCTTTTTTATTTTCGTATCCAAGAGATCTCGACGGGCCCGCTCTTTATCTTTGGAATGTGATCCACCCAGATATTTTCTTATCAGATGTTCTGCAACATTCTTCTTTTTGTGCGTCACATCAATTACCTGCCTTACACGATGATCTTTCCAATATGACAAATTAAAAAATATTGATCGCTTGGACCATGGCTTTGCTTTACCAGGGTCGTTAGGATCCCCCTAGCTTTACGTTTCAGGTTTACAAACTAAGGTTATTTATCGAAGTACCTATTTCCCGCAGTCACAGCCACCGACTTCTCCTCGATTTGCTGACCAAAAAGTCGAGCAGGTAATGTTCTGTGCACGTGACTCATAGATAAAAAGTTATAATTATTTTAGCAAACTATCTTCAGTTTCCTTACCACATTTGGGATATGAATAATGACCATCAACGTTACAACCGAACAAGGTCCAGTAATTAGGAAGGTTGTGGATCGTCCACAACACCATTGTTTTAAGAGTGAACTCTTCAACCTTATGAGAGTGGAACGTCATCGCGTATTCAACCCACAACTCTTTAAGTTCTTTGATTAATGGGGCTAAGAATATATTAATATTATCGTCGAGATCCTTAGGCACAGGTATCAACAATGATAACATTCGGCACGGGTATCAACAAAGATAACACTGTGATCTCTTTTCTCATGCACAATGTCGGAGGGAGACTTAAAGGCGCTATGAGAATTGAACAATAACTCTGCCTAGTGCTTAAATTACGAAAAGGTCTAAACCCATCGGTTGAGATTTCAAGATGAATGTTGCGCAGTTCCTTTAAAAATTTATGGTGTCGTGCATTTGAAATTTTCCTGATGAGTAAATCAACCAGATGACGCATCAAATTCCTACCCACCTCACATCGAGCGTGCCATATCATGGCTTGCGTTTTAATCACGTGTTCACGGCCTAAGTTGGAATATTTAACCACATCAAATTCCTATGCATAAAAAAACGTTTTAATTACGGCGTAAGTTGAAAATACATTAAAACCTTTTGTGGGAATTGAGAGCACTTGCGATATTTTGTAGCTTTGTTCTTTCCATTCTCAAAAACAACATATCGACGCCCACTGCATACAAGACATTCATTCTTCTCTTTGTGCTCGTTGTAGTACAATATGCAATCATACTTCCATGCATGATAAATTTATATTTCAAACCCAAACCCTTCAAGCTCTTCTTCACGATAATATAATTGTCTGGTAAAGTGTTCTCTTTTGGGAGAATTTCTTTAACTCACTTACGAGTTCTAGTTACTCTATTCCCAAACAAACCAAATTGACTCTTCAAATTATGCAAACCAAGAATTCCGTATAATACCAAGTGATCTTTTTTTTCAGACTGAAGGTTGATCGGTGGATACCGAGGGTGGATCGCCACCTATGGACTGCTCAGGAATGAGTAATATTCTTTCGAGATTCTGTGAAGGCTGCATGTTATGTTGATCGGTGATATCAAGTAGTATTATAAGTCGACTATCTTGTAAAATTTATCGCCGTTAATCTTTTAAACTTTCCTGACTCTTGCAATGAGAAATTCTGTGCCCACCATTTTAAAACCTCACAGGTCGTTGAAGACTTTTATCGGAGGTTCAGGCCCATATCCGAACAAGTACACGACAATCACTACTCTAAAATAATCAAAGGCATCATAGCCGCATCGACTTTCAACCATATGTATTCCCGATCTCCTGGTAGTTCAGCATCAAATTGTTCATTTACTTTGTTATAATACGCATTGTCCGTATCCATAGGTTGGTGGTTTTGATTGATATGGAGTCCATAAGAATCATCAATTAAGTCGGTTAATGAACGATGTGTTAGTGAATCATGTATCACTTCCACTCGTTGGGGTTCCGTTATGTGGTCGGGTACCGATAATTCTTTCAGAACATAAAGTATATTTTTTCACCATGATATGTCCATATTTTATAGTCTTGAAAGATTTCCCACTTTATTAAATGTAACTCAACGTCTTCCAATGACTTATATTTTCCACTCATACAACGGGTGCACGGACGGGGAATCTTATCACTTTTAAGATTTTTAGAAGCGTATTTTATAAATTCTTGAATGCCTTTTACATGATAATTTGCTACTCTGTTAGTCTCTCCCATCCACTTTTTGTATTATGGGAAATCCATGTAATAATCTTGAAATTTCAGTCTTGTGTTAATAAGTTGAAAAATATTATTACAACTGAAATAAAAGCAATATTCTTAAAACTGAAACAAAACTTATATTCTAACAGTTGAAACAAAATAAAATTATTATAACTAAAACAAAAGGAAATATTATTTGAACTTGACTAACAAATAAATTGTCCAAATAATAAAAGGTTTTACATAATTCCTCAATTCCATTTCCCCTGCTCTCAATGTACACAGGTACATCTTTGTAGCCGGTGTATATTTGATCTATCTTTATTTGAGCCTCACTCCTCTCCAAAGATCGACCGTGTATTAAAGTTCAGGCAACTATGAAGATGAGTGTGCACACACTAACAATCCTCGTATTGACTAGGTCCTTGATATAGCACTGTTTACCATAGTCATCATGAGTTGTTGAAGATGATGCAAGTCCCGTGACGTGCGGAGGCACGGGGGAGGGAAATGTTGGAGGCATCTTCATTTAGGATGGGAATATTGGAGGAGTCGGCATTTGGGATGGGAATTTTGGATAAGGAGACATTTGGGAGGATAATGTTGGATGAGACGACATTTAGGAAGGTAATTTCGGATGATGCAACATTTGGCTCGGGAGACTTAAATGGGAAGAATATGGAAAAGCTTGAGGAGGCATTGGTGGGCCTATAACCTTCGAAAAGAGTCACAACTTTCCTAACTTGATTCAACAATAATTCTAGGTTATTTTCAATCTCCTAGACATCCCCAATAGTCCTGGACTGTTGTTCCGCTTCGGTCGAGATATGATCCCTGACCGATGAAATCTTGTCCACGAGAGGAGCGGTGTATTTAAATTTTATTTTAGGCATATGTGCGACAACACCACTCATCCTCCCCCTTTTGTCCTTTCTAAAGATATGGGTGAGGGCATCATTTTCAAGGTTAAGCTCATCATTGGGACTCAAATCGGACTGGCTACTATTGGCCTCTATTGATTCCAGCGTCTTTGCAAAGTGCGATGGGAACTTTATTATCTTTGTCCCATCGACCATAAATGTATAAATTGAACCGATTTGGTTATTTATCGACATCAGAACCATCCTTTGTCCTACTCCACCATTCATTATTCAAATCCTCATATGATTTGAAGCCCAGCCCGTGGATATCAATTTTCTATTCCCTTTGGATCAAATTTTTCTCCTTTGCCTTCTTCCCCAAAAAATTATTCCACTGCTCCACCGACTTTTCAACACTGGGACTCTCTCTTTCAAAGATAAATTATCGGAGCTCACTACCTCCTTCGGAAAATTTTTCTTTCGAATGTTTCTCCTATATGTCCTCAATGATTCAGCAACCCGAGATAAAACCTAGTCTTGGAACGATCGAGAAATGATACATGCTTGTAGAATTGATAATATATGTCATCTTTGATGGCTTAATCAACAAGGTTCTAGTTGTCTAGTCCACCGACTCCCAAGTTAATGTTTCCCAACGATAAACACTGAGCTTTAAAGCACGTCATTCCTATCACCCATCAGGTTATTCTCGAGAAGTGAGAATCCAACGGGCTTCTTTTGATTTGAACGGGAGGCCTCCAGAGCATTGGATGGAGGCATTGGAGCAAGAGAGTGATGGATGTAATCATTGGAGCAATAGGAGTGCTGGGTGGGGGTGTTGGAGCACTTGGAGTTGGAATTGGTGAGGAGTAAACCATTGGTGGAGTTGTGAATTACTCAACCATTAGTGTTAAGAATTAGGGTTGTGCACGAGATGAGGAACATCGTTGGGGTGTCACTTTGTCATGTGGTACCATTTAGTTGTTTCCTCCCAACATTATCTACAAAAATAAAAAATCATAAATGACTCAATAATTATAATAATATGAATTTATAACACACCTATTCTGAGTAAGACTTTAGGATAGGTTCAATGTGTTTGATCTCTATCCATTCGGTATTAGTTTTTGAGAACCTATGATTTTTTTCACGTGACCAACTAGGAGGAAGGGTATCTATGATTGATGTGTATATATTTGTGACATAAACTTGACATCCCATCTTTCTCAATTTGTTGGCAAGATTCAATTTTACGTGCATATGGCGTGAGACATCACAGTCTATGTCAATGCTCTCTATACGCAATTATATCCATAACATCCAACAACAGTACCAAGGTCAAGGATACGTCGAGATTATGTGTGTGAAATATATTTTCTATAACATCATCTATATTTTCTGGTAGGGAAAATAGAATACGATCGAACAGGTAATGTTGCTGGAGATCAAACCCAAGATTTATAAGGTACTTAAATTTTTCGATCTTTTTATTTCCATACTTATAAATAGTAGTACCCTCTATATGGCGTACACTAATAAAGGGTTTATATGTGAGGTCCAATTAAAACCTATCCCACTCTTGTTGCCGTTATTATCACCGTGCCTCACTTTTCTTGAGAAAAGTATACGGGCGAGTGAATATTAGTCTTATAATTAAGGGCTCTAATTAATTAATAACTATTAATTCAAACATATGAGGTATAAGCGTATATAAGTTTGATTAAGGTTTTGATTCATCATTTCCCTTCTCTTAACCCATTATATTTTGGATCTCATTGATGTAAAATCACAACAACCCGCTATAATTGTTTGTATAACATTTTTTTAGGATTTATTATGGGACAGTTTAAAAGTATATGTGTATTGTCAATCCAAGAAATCCAACATAGTATCCAACAACTAATAATTATCCCGTACTGCTCTAATCATCTACGTGATAAAAAAATATATTAATAAGCACACATGTTTGTGACTCATATTTAAAGGAGAGAAGTAAAGAATTGATAAAACATGAATAACACGAAAATATAAGTAAAACACGAATAGAACGATGATAGGCACGATAAGACGACTGACGCGAGTCTTTATTGCCGCATGAACACAACACATTAGGAGTTACTGTTAAAAAATTACGACACGCATGTAACCCCTAATACAATGTCACGACTCGCATATAACCTACAATATAATGTCAAAATCAATCCATTTAATTATATTTTGTTAAAAAAATCAAGACACGCATATAACCCCCAGTAATATGTCACAACATGCATTTAACCCATAACGCGATAGACAAAGTTTTTTTACTTATTAAAACTCCATTTGATTATATTTTGTCAACAAAATATATAATCTTTAGGGTTTTGAATAATATTTTGTCAAAAAATAACCCCCAATACAATATAGTCTCTAGGGTTTTGAATAATATTTTGTAAAAAAAAAACCAATACAATGTTTAGGGTTTTGAATAATATTTTGTCAAAAAATACAACGCCTAGGGTTTATTGACATACAATACAATATGTTCATAATTACACACATAAACACACATACACACACTTACAAACATGCATACACACACACATAAACCGAAATCAATACATATACACACATACACATATTATTGATGGTTAAATTCTTGTATGATCGTTTACATCCTTACTATTATTGTGTGACTCTTAAATTGTTAATTATCAAAGGTTTTATAATTGGAATTAAATTAAATGAGAATAAGGTTTAAATGGTTTTGACACTTAGCTTAAATATTAGGGTGTTTAAATTGGAAAATTTTATTTTATGACAGTGATGCTGAGAATGAACCAACCATTCACCTTGGTTATAATTTAATAAAGGATTGATCACCTGGTATTTAATTAGGCGGGGTGTCACACCAAGCTATTAAGCACAAAGAGAAACTAAATATAACCATCACATAAATTATAGTGCCTAAACATCCCATCAAATAACTGAATCATAGTCTTGTCGAATTTAACCATCGGCTAAAATCCAAACCAAATAAATCTGACAAATAGTAAAATAAATCCCATACAAACTGAACTGGAAATTTGAATACATGTAGTGACCAACATGCTCGAAGTAAGACTGGGATATAATTTCTAAACAAGGAATAAATGAAAGAGGCGACTAAAATCCTTGGGATTTGTATCATTTGTTCGGATTTTTGTAACCACATTTGCTTATTTCTGGGCTTTGATGGTAATTTTTGTAAGATTGTGGGTAAAAATAGGAGATTTAAGGAGATCTGGCAAGATAAAATGACTTGGAGGTAGTTCGAATGAGAACCAGGTCGTTCAAATGAGAACCAAAGGTTATTCAAAGTGGGGTTCTAACGAGGTGCCACTGGATTGAATTCTTTAGATGGTCGTTCGACGGTTGTTTGAATGAAGTCTTGTTCGAATGAGCTACCCAAAATTTTTATGTTCGGGTTCCCCTTGTGTGCTGTCACATTTTGGGTCATTGGATCAATGATGGGTCAAGTTCTGATGCACCCAGATGGACAAAAATTGGATTTGGAGGTTTGGGTGTGTTTTTATTAGGGTTTGTTTGGGGTTATGTGGGTTTAATTGAGTGTAAAGAGGAGAGAGGTGAGGAGGTCTTACCCCCACCATTATTCGATTTCTTTTTTCTCTCTATTACTCTTATCGCCACAAACCACCATTCCACCACCATATATCCACCTTATGTCACCATATTCTACTAGTATTCCACAATATTTAAAATCAATACACCCATTTCCACCATTGTTAAAAGTCGTGTTGGGAGTTTTGGAGAAGAAGAAGAGTAGAAATTTATAGAGTTTCAAGGGGATTTTCTTGGAGCTTTCATGGAGACAAGCTTTGTGGAGCTAGGAAACCTCCTTGAGGCAACCTTAGAAGGTGGGAGGTTTCCATCATCTTCTTCCTTATCCATCATTTTTAGAGCTACATTTGAGGTGAGAAAATTCTACTCTATAGTATAAAATCTCTATTTTTCCATAATGTTAGTGATGTGGTTAGAATTTATAAGAGTAGGATGCATTCATGAGCTAATAATGATATTTCTTATGATTTGTGAAAATGGCTTTACAACGAGCTTCAACAATTTTGAGAAAAATGGTATATTTAAAGAAAACTTGGTGTTTAGATATTTTTATGAAATAAATATGTTGGGAATGTTTATAAGTAAATATTTTCAAGTTTTCTTATAGAAATTAAGATTTTTGTATAAAAGGATATTTTATTCAAGTTTTGAAGAAATAAAAATATTTTTTTTCTTGGAAAGTATGTTTGTGCAAATATTATAAAATTTCTAGAGTAAATCACATGTTAGACCCATTTTATAGGGTTTTTGGACTTAAAATTCATCTTCTCATGCATATAAACTTGTAGTATTTTGATGTTGAACATATAAACAAGTTTAATGAGGGTTTTATTAGGTTTAAACATGAAATAAAAAATTGGAAATTTCAGCCCTTAAAGTGTGTAAAAAGTTTTTCAAAATGTAATAAGTGTATGGTTTTCAGACTAAATGAATTAATAAATAAAATGGTATTTTTATTATAAAGTAGTTTTTAATTTTTAATGATTTCCTAGAGAAAAGAGTGATGAAATAAAAAAATTTCCAAGTTGAGAAGAATGTTACTCCAAAATATTAAAAATGTGTTAATGTATTAAAAATACTTAAGAAGTTAGTGTGGATAACTTAATGATGTTTGGGGAATAACACTGGTGAAAATGAAAGAAAAGACAAGTTTGGAAATACATGGGTAAAATGGTAATTCTACGTAAAGTGGAATATTTTTATGAAATAAAATGTTGGAAAAAATGTTACGCAAAAAGGATCCTAAATGAAAAAGATTTTCGGGATAAAATCAATGTTAAAGTACAAAGGACAAGAAATGATGATTTTTAAAGTGTAACACAAGTTGGGGTGGAATCCCGAGTTTTTGATTTGGTCTGTAAAAGGATAAGTGAAATAATTTGGACATTTGTAAAATGTTAAAACACATTAATAAGGACTTAGATGACACCGGAATAATTAAGGACGCCCGGGAGCCCGGGTTCAAAGACCCAAAATCACTGGCTAGAGCATATAGTAGCATAACTAGCGGTATGGAGCCCGTTAAAGTATGCGATTATTGGAATATTTTGTGAAAAAGATAATGCAAATGGAAAATATCGAGAAATGGATTGTGTGGTCAAAATATGAAAGACAACCTAACTTGAATGAATTAATAAATTTCCTGGTAAAGCATAAATTAGACAAGTAATATTAAAATTAATTAATTTCTATAAAGTGAAGGGATTAAATGGGTAAGCAAACTAAAGATGTTTAACCCATAATTAACACAAGGGTGTGTTTATGAAAGGTTTTCAAAGAAAAAATAAGTATTTTCTAACATGGTGTTTGCCCGTGTTAAAATGGTGATTTAAAAAAAAATACTCCCATGAATTGGTATAAATAAAGAGGTAAAATCGGGAAAAAACTGACTTTTCATAAACAACTTGTATTTGTTTTAAGTATTTAATCGGGGTGTTAAATCTGGAAATAAAGGTTAAGGTAGGTAAAAGGGATTTCTTTTACAAGATTAAGGTAAATTAATCTGGGTAAACAACGTTTTAGGAATAAAAATAGTTTCATGCACATATGTATATATATATAAGGTAGTTTCTTGTGCACGTAGGTATAACGTGTTAGAGTCTTCTTTTTGCCTTTCGTTTCTATATTGCATTCTTCTATTTCCCACTGGGCATTAGCCTCATTCCCTCGTCTTTGGTATGGTAGGTTGGGTGCGGTTCCATATTTTGAGAGCATTATACAGGTAAGTATGATTTATATGTTACGTTATATCTCTGTATGCTAGAATTTCGGGAACGCTTCCCATGGGTCCTTCACGTAGTTTGATTTGAAATGGAAATAGCATGATAAAAAGGTGAAATGTTAAATTGATAAAATTGAACTAGCAATAATATGTAGGTTGTTTTATTGCACTTCACACCTAATGCTCGGGTCGTGCCGAGTTATCTACGGGTAACCCATAAATTTGGGTTCTGGTGTTACAAATGGTATCAGAGCTCTAGGTTAAAGGTTCCTTTCGGGAGTGATGTGGTGAGGTCAATAGTGGATCTTTCGACATCGATTTATGTTTTGGGCTGGTTACTCAAGATGGGTGACGGTTTCAATTTGTCTTCTCGATGGTGGAGTCGAAGAGATTAGCACGATGGGTAATTTATTGCCAATGACATACGACAAAGTTAGTTATCATTAATCACTTTCGCACTTCTGATTTAGATATATTAACAAGTAGCGAGTGTCCATGAAAGTCAATAGTGGCGATGATTGTATGTCAACCTTTGATGATGTGAGAGGTCAATTAAGATGTTAAAATGGTAAAAATTGTCCATTAAATTAGAAACATGAACATTGTAAATCCAACTATAGAGGTTAGGGTACTAGAGCATTATGTCTAAATGGTGTTGGTAGTGATAGGAATGCATTAAGCTCCGTGGTTAGGTACTTACGAGTAGTTAATGCCGATGGTGCAATTAGGCGAACTTGATCCTTGGGGTAGTATCATGTCATAAGTCAGTTAATGATTTAGTAAACATAAGGAACCGTATTGGTCAACACATGGGGATTTGTACTCGTTCAGAGTCAGTAAGATGCTATGTTTTCTCGTAAGTGTCATGGTGGTTGTTAATTAAAAGTTGTACCTTGTAAGGTATGATGAGAGTTACGAATAAATTGTGGTAAGTATGTTACGTGTGCAATAATAATGGTTAAGGAGACTTAAGAGTAAACTCTAAATAGTATTCCATGTCAAGGTTTTAGGAGATATGATGCAATTTTGAGGGATATGATCTTTAGTGATGTCGATGATATAAACCTAAAGGTTTATAGGTTGTATACGACGTCATGTATCCTCCAGAATCATTAGTAGTTTTAGTTTGTGAATTGGTACATGGCTGATGGTCTCATCCGTTTGGAAAAGAGATTATATGTTTATTTAAGTGTCAGGGACTATTTTAGTGGCCTAAGTGAAGTCTAGATGCGAGACAATCCTAGTGTAAGTATGGTTTAAGGGCATCTTAGAGTGTTTGTAGGACTAATTGTGTGTGGCGTCATTGGGAATAGAAATCGACTTGTTGTAATGTCTTAAGGTGTTCAATGATTAAGTCATGCCATATGTAGAGGCTCGTAGACTAGTGTATTTATGAGCACCTAGTAACCGCTATGCGGGTATTGAGAAGTTTGTAAAGCGTACCTAAGATGAGAAAGTCATGGATGATGAAATCTTATCGGGTTTTAAGGACTTTATGTGCAGTATATTTGATGACCTTAGCAATCCAGTTAAGTCCATAATAAATAAGTTCTATCACTCGAGTAATGATAAAATTGAGGTTTAGGTGATGATCTCAGGTTGTTGGTCAAGGTTTAAAAGAGTCGAATAGTGTACTAGTCGATTGTTGTCATCCGAATTAGCACAGATGGGTGATGTAACCTTTTAAGAGAAATTGGAATCTTGTGTCGTGGGTAGGCGTGATGCTCAGGTATTATGGAATGACCAGTGTAGGCGGTGTAACACTTGATTTTTAGGAGTACTAAAAAATTTACTCAGAACTCAGATTGATGGGGTCATATCAGAGACATGAAAATGGCATCAAAAGGGGAAATAACAAAGCATGATTAAAACATTGGCATGCATTGACAACATAAGTTAGAATAGCCCTAGTAGAGAAGGGACTAGTTCTTGTCACGTCTTGCGAAGCCAGTAGGGATTAGAAGATGTAGTATTGTGTGGTACTTACTACCCTTGAAATTATAATGTCAACCAACATGCTCATCACGTAAATTTAGTTTGTGGTAGAACTCAGAACTAATCTCACTGACAACCTTGTGTAGTTGAAGGTTAATTATAAGTTGAGTGTTTCTCTTAATGGGGTTATTCCTAAGGAAATGTTGGCATGAAATCATGGTATAACAATAACCTAGGTGTGTGAGGTTTGTCTTGACGTCACTAAAGATGTGGACAAGGTCGGCTTGACAAAGGCATTAGGCATGCCAGTCAGAGTGGTCCGAGTGTGTCAAAGATGTAAGGGGGGGAGCCTTAATCCTAAGGAGGGAAGTCTGTCGTTTGACTTCCCATAAAATAATGGGTTAGTATGTAGCTTTTATCGAATAACGACGAACGATCGTGATCCGATTTGTCACGGTTGGTGTCTCAAGCTAGGGCATGTGGCTAAGTCGGTACTAGTGAGATTGTACGTGAGGAGTTGTAGACTTCAATGCATGTGGCGTAGGTTCACTTTCATTGACCATAGTCCATTGCGTACAATTGGTATTTTCTCTAAAATGGTTGTTTGTTCTTTCTAATTCTCGTGTGTGCCTCTCAGTTCTGACAATTGAGGACTGGTATTTCCACGATTATGGTAGCCCAAATTTGTACCAGGTTATGGTAATATGCGGTTTAGCCCATTAAAATGTGATTAGACCTGGCTTGGCCAATGCAACACGGTAACTGGGTGCACCCTTATTTAAGGTATCCTTTTTATTGCATAAACTTTATGTGCAGGTGTCTACGCTTTCGTCCACACGATTTTCTCATACTATTCATTTTCCTTAGGATTGGAGGCCTTAAGGTTAACTTGCATGGTAGTTAAGGTCTCTAGTAACAAAGAGCAGGATGATGACTTGAGGACGTCGTATAGGGTTAGAACTCGAGGAAACATAACATTAAGTGTTATTTACCACAATAGGTGGATTTGTGTGATACTCAAGTGAGTGCTCCAAAGTTAAATGCCTAGAGTAATACTAGGGTTATTAGAGTGATGCAATAAAAGGTGTTAGCCGAGTGCACGGTGATGACTTGGCCGGTGTATCACTCTTGGGAATGAGTAATTAGAGATGTAAGGTTAGTATCGAGCTCAGGCAATATTTTGTAGTAGGGTTGACCCAAGAATTAGTGAGGATGCAGGCTATGTAGTCCTAAGATTGGAAATGGTTATTAGTGATGAATCTGATTACTGGGAATATTACTGTTAAAACTTGGGTGAGTGTTAGAGAGAGTTACTCGACACAGGCACCTGTATGCTTTGGGGAATAACGGGGTGGTTTTGGGACATGATTGAACGTGATCATCAAGTGTATGGATACTCGAGGATGGTTATGTGATGTTGATGGTTAACGCGACAGTGAGCATTAGACTATGTCACATGTTGAGCTTTTGGTGATAATCCTTGTGTTGGAATGTGTTATTTAATCTTAGCTATTGAGGACTTCGATGATTTTGGAGGATTTCTATGATTTAGTATAAGAGTTGATAAACCCCATGGACTTAAGGAATTTGCAGATCGATAATTTTGGGGATGAAATTTCCTAAGAAGGGAAGAATGTAATACCCATGCCCAACATTTTATTATTTCTCCCGTACAAAGCGTAATAATTTAAAATCCTTGGGATTTAGATCATTAGTATGGACTTCTATTGTTACATTTGATTAATTATGGGCTTTGATGGTATTTTTTGGACGATTGCGGGTAAAAATTGGAGATTTAAGGAAATTTGGCAAGTTCAAACAACTTAGAGGTAGTTCGAACGAGATTCTAACTTCGTTCGAATGAGAATCAAGTCATTCAAGCGAGAATCAAAGGTCGTTCAAAGATGGGTTCTCACGAGGATCGAACGAGGTGCCAATGGATTGCCTTTAATAGAAAGTCTTTCAATGGTCATTCGAACGAGGTCCTTTTCACGTTCGAGTGAGGTCTCATTATCCTTCGAACGAGCAACCCACAAATTTTAAGTTTGAGTCGCCCTTGTGTGCTGTCACATTTTGGGTTATCGGATCGATGACGTGTCAACTTATGGCGTACATAATTGGGCAACAATGGGATTTTGAGTTTAAGGGGTGTTTATTTGGGGTTATGTGGGTTTAATTGAGTGTAGAGAGGAGAGAGTCAAGGAGGTCTTACCCCCACCATTATCAAATTCATTATATCTCTCTAAATCTTAGCACGAGAAACCACCATGCCACCACCTTATACCGCCATATTATACTAGTATTCCACCACATTTAGACCCAATACACCCATTTCCACAATTATTGGGCAAATATAAGAATTTTGGAGGTGTCGTTGGCAGTTTTAGAGAAGAAGAAAAGTAGAAATTTGTGGAGTTTAAAGGGGGATTTTCTTGGAGCTTTCAGGGAGACAAGCTTTGTGGAGCTAGGCAACCTCCTTGGGGCCACCTTAGGAGGAGGGGGATTGCCATCATCTTCTTCTCCATCCACCATTTATGGAGATATATTGGAGGTGGGAAAACTCTACTCTTCAGTATAAAAACTCTATTTTTTCATAGTGTTAGTTAAGTGGTTAGAGTTTATAAGAGTAGGATGCATTCATGAGTTAAGAATGATATTTCTTATAATTTGTGAAAATGGATTTACAAAGGGCTTCAATGATTTTGAGAAAAATAGCATATTTCAAGAAAACTTGGTTTTTAAACATTCTTATGAAATAAAAATATTGAGAATGTTTTATGAGCAAATATTTTAAGTCATAGAAATACGAATTTTTGTATAAATCGACATTTTATTCAAGTTTTAAAGAAATGAAAATGTATTTTTCCTTAAAAAGTATGTTTGTGGAAATATTATGAAATTTCTTGAGTAAATCACATGTTAGACCCATTTGATAAGATTTTTGGACTTAAAATCCATATTCTCATGCATATAGACTTGTAGTACTTTGAGGTTGAACACATAAATAAGTTTAATGAGGGTTTTATTGGGTTTAAATATGAAATAAAAAATTAGGAATTTTAGTCCTTAAAGTGTGTGAAAAGGTGTTGAAAAGGTAATAAGTGTATGGTTTTAAGACTATATGTGTTTAAATGTCTAGTGATTTCTTATAAAGTAGTCTTTAAATGTCTAGTGATTTCTTAGAGAAGAAAGTGATGAAATACAGATATTTCCAACTTAAGAAGAATGTTACTCCAAAATGTTAAAAAGGTATTGTGTGTTAAAAATATTTAAGAAGTTGGTGTGGATAACTTAACTTTGTTTAGGGAATAACACTTGTAAAAATGGAGAAAAAGACAAGTTTGGAAACAAATGGGGAAAATGGTAACTCTACGTAAAGTGAAACATTTTTATGAAATAAAATGTTGGAAAAAGTGTTACACAAAAAGGGTCCTAAATGAATAAGATTTTGGGGGTCAAATCAATGTTAGGGTAAAAAGCACAAGAAATGTTGATTTTTAAAGTGTAACACAACTTGGGGTGAAATGCTTGGTTTTGGTTTCAGTCGGGGAAAGCATAAGTGGAATAAAGTGGACATTTATAAAATGTTAAAATATATTAATAAGGACTTGAATGACACCGGGATAATTAAGGAGAGCTCGAAGCCCTATGATGAAAGGGCTAAAATCACTTGCCAGAGCATATGGTAGCATAACCAATAGTGTGGAGCCCGTTAAAGTATGCAGTTATTGGAATATTTTTAGAAAAAGATAATAAAAATGGAACACATCAAGAAATGGGTTGTGTGTTGGTAAGACAACCTAATTTGAATGAATTAATAAATGTTCCAATAAAGGACAAAGTGGACAAGCAATGTAAAAATTGATTAATGTACATGAAGTAAAGGAATGGTAAATTGAAGGGATTAAATGGGTAGTTAAGAAACAAAAGGAGGTTTAAATTATAATTAAAACAACGGTCTGTTTACGAAAGGTTTTCATTGGAAAAATAAGTTTTTTTCTAACACGATGTTTGCATGTGTTGAAGTGGTGATTTTTAAAGAAAATACTAATGTGAGCTGGTATAAATAAAGGGGTAAATTCAAGAAATAAATTATTTTCCTTAAAGAAAGTGTATTTATTTTAAGTATTTAATTCGAGCGTTAAATCAAGAAATAAAGGTCAAGGCGGGTAAAAGGATTTTTTTCAAGATTAAGGTAAATTAATAGGGTAAACAACGTTTTCGGAATAAAAACATTTTCATGGACATAAGTATATATATGTATATATATATATATATATAAGGTAATTACTTGTGAACGTAGGTATAACGTGTTATTGTCTCGTTTATGCCATTCGTTTTTATATTTCATTCTTATATTTCCCACAGGGCATTCAACTCATTTCCTCATCTTGTTGCGTCAGGTTGGGTGTGGTTACATATTTTGAGGTACTTGTACAAGTAAGTGTTCTTTTTATGTTACGTTAGTAGTTCTCTATGTTTGGATTCTGGGGACGCTTCCCACGGGTCCCTCACGTAATATGATTTGAAATTGAAATTACATGCTTAATAAGTGAAATGCTAATTTAATAAAACTGGACTAGTAACATTATGTAAGTTTTTCATTGCACTTCACACCTAACACTCGGGTCGGGCCGAATTAACCATGGGTAACCCATAAATTCGAGTTTGGGCGTTACAGTCTGGCTCCGTCTTGGTGAGAGACTGATGCAATACGGAGTTGTAGGATAGGCATATCTTGAACGATGCTAAAACAACATTTTTTGATCAATCTTGAATCTTATTAAAGGTTTCCCAATAGCGTTTGGCATAGTCTTAAATGTCTCCAGGGGTTTCTTCCTCACGGCGATAAGAGAGTCCATCCTCTCCGGGTGTGAACAGCTTGTTATAAAGAGAGCTATAAAATCCTTCGCGAGTGACTTGAAGGTCTTGAACGACCTGTCGAATAGCCTTTTGAACAACTTTTGAGTGGTATCTCCTAGACTGGATGTGAATATATGACGCAGAAGAGTGACGTTGTGGTTCCACATAGTCATTGCCTTACTATACTGAAGCATATGATCATTGAGGTTGATTTTTTATCGTATATCTTAAACCTTGGGAGTGAGAACTTCTTTAGAGGTTCCTCTTCCTCAATTGACCTTAAAAGGGGGATTGCATATGAGTGATGAGTGCCCTCCTTACAAACTCTTTTATGGATCCAGCCCCACGATGAGCTAGGTATTGATTCATTTCTCTCCAAACCAGATTGCGTATATCACCCTTATAGAATTCTTAAACTTGGTTTCTCCTTATCAGATGACTCTTGTTTTCTGAACGAGCCTGTTCGCGGCCTCAAATCCTTCCTCAACTTGGAGTTTTGCTCATCTGAGGACTAGACGGCTGACCACGATGCTTGCAATTTCTTCCACGGAGTTCTCCCTCAATTTTTTCTAGACATCGCTGGAGATGCATGTTTTCCTCCACCTGAAGGCATGTTTCTTGCTCCTGTTGATGTAGTCGTTCCTCATAAGCATCAACTAGCTGCGAGATCTATTTAATCTATGACGCTTTTTGTTTTACTGAGAAGGCTTCTCGTGCAGGCAAACTTGTGGACTTTTATCTCCATGAACCTCAGATATGACTCTGTGTAAGTACATCCAAACTCGTAGATTTCTAGGAAAGGGTGAATTGTGAGGGTGAGGCATTATTTCACTCGTTGATTTCAAGCCGCTTTTAGAAAAGAGAATTGCTTCCCACAGACGGTGCCAATTGTGAGTGTAAATAATCACAATTAATGATTTTAATAGCAAAGAATTTAAAGGGCAAGAAATATCATGACACATAGAATTTACATGTTTCGGCAACTGCCTACGTCCATGGAGGGTTTGTCAGTTTTTTATTGATTCTTCAATGTCACAAAAGCACATGCCCCTTTGCCCCGGGGTAAGAGTTTTATTTATAATGATAAAAGTGGTTGGGTTGTGTTCAAACTCTTCGAATTGCTCATTGGCTAGTTGGCTGATCCATGTTTATCTCCTCCGAGACTATAGATAACAAGAATGAGCCTCCAAAATTATCCACATGACACTATTTCTAACTTAAGTAACACATTTTATTCTTTTGGGTTGGGCTTACTTGGGTTACCAAATATTTAGGCCCTTATGGTTTGCATTCCACAGTATGAATTTAGAACTTAAAATTTGTTATTGGGATGTAAAAAATGACTAACTTACTGGAGTTCAACTCGTGTTTAGAAACTCGATTCCTATTTTTTGAAGAACAATTTATATTTCGGATCTATATATTGTGTGATATTTGAGAGTGGGTCCATAGTTTTTCTAAGTAAGGTGACATAGTATAGAAGTATCATAAGAACTTCTATAACAACTTTAGGATTTTTAGTGACATCATTTTATATTTTTGGCATTTGGGCCCTATATTTCTAATATTAAAAACATAAATCTGAGTCTTAACATATGCATAATAGACAAACCTTAAAGTGTAAATAATCATATTTCAAACTAGTTACATTTTGAGATTAGATTAACCATAATTTAAAAATGATCTTGTAAAAATTAAAATAATTTAGCCCATTCGCAAAGCATTTAGTAAAAAGTCCTTCAAAATCAACTTGAGAGATAAAAAATTCAAGCTCAAAATTTTATTCAAAGATTAAATTATTTTTGTTAGAACCTTAGAAAGATTAATCACTCATTTAAAGATTCATCGGTTGCCTCCTTTAGATTTATTTATTTAGTTATGCATTCCATTCAAAATTATGTTCCAAATTCCAGTAGAAAATTAATTTATATCCTTTCTTATAATAAATTATTAATATTATAATGCATAAATTTATTATGACATTGGATAATTTACTTTTTCAAACTTTAAATAATTTTTTGGATGTTTGGAATTATGAATGAATAAAATATTCTTTTGACTCCCCATGCGTGACAATATAATTTTGAAATGAAAATGTTCACCTGAGCAATAAATATGGCTATTTCGTCACTCATATGCACGGAAAGAGAAATACTTGAAGTGTCATTAGAGCATTGTTTGTGTGAGATGAGCTTCCTTTATATTCATCCGTTTCCTCACATCATATGAAAACAATTCAAATTAAAGATAAACACTAAATAAGAAATTAGGAAGTGATTACATTTAAGGAAAAATAATAAATAAATAAAATGGAGAATATGCATAAACTAAAACCCATTGTAATCATGATCTTTATGTCCGTTGTTAGAGATGTGCTTGTGTACCCGTGTTGCAATTTCATCTTCTAGATATTCTCCAATTGTAAAAAAATGTATGTTTTTATATTCTTAATAGGAGTGCACATGATTGTCCAAGTTGGAGTAGCCAATGATGGGGGTTGATATAATTAAAAACTTTATTGTCCATAAACTTTGATTTATTATATTTCATAAAGTAAATAATATATCCATATCTAAGAAAATATATTTACGTTTTAGATCTCCATACCTTTGCAAATCTTGTAGGTGATCTAGTACGGAGACTAATATGTATTTAGAGGTGGCTTATATCTTCCACTATAGATCCTACAAAGTAAGAACATTGCATGGACACCACTTGAAGGTAAGATATTGAAGCTCTTGCAGAGATACTTCTCTATCTTCTCTCATTTTCTCTAAATATTTAACTCTCTATCATCATCATCATCATCATCATCATCTTTCTCTCTCTCTCTCTCTCTCTCTCTCTCTCTCCCTTACTCTGTGTGTGTGTGTGTGTGAGAGAGAGAGAGAGATAAGTATTTTCTTCAATTTTGTTTGAAATATGTACGTTCCTAGCGGTCCAATTTCAATTAATTAATTAATTTATTAATGATTAACGCATTAATCAAATTAAATCATTTTTAATGTAAACTAATTTTTATTTTATCGATTAAAATTATTTAGTCCAAATTGCATGCAAGTGATTATCAGCGAAAACAAATAAAGAAATCAATCACATTAACACACAAGGATTTTAGAGTGAAAATCCTCACAAAAAACCACTTTCAGTCAACTAGTATTAATGTGAAGTTTACAAGACTTAATAAGGAATGTGAGAACCAAAAAATCTAAACCAGGTTGATCAAATCTAAAATAAATAATATAGGAGTCTAAAACAATTGAGTATCATTCTAAGCATCACTGAAAATAAAAATAAATGCGTAAATTAAATAAATTAATCATAATAAAACAACATAGTCTCTCATACCAAACCAACCAACAATAATGAAACCATCGCATATCTACAACCGTATCATAACAAGGACTCAAAGGGGTCCTCAAACATGATCCTCAAACATGTCCCCGAGTTTCAGAATTATGTCATAAGCACTTGCCATAGTCTAATGCCAGTTTTTAAATATAATTCGTTATAGACACCAATATATAGTAGCAAGCTATTTGATCAAATTGTTACCATCTCTAGTAAACCACAATATCTGACTCGGATGCTCCCTTGACTAGGTTCCTTTTCCATCCAATCAAATTCATTTCAGTTAGTTTGTTTTCCTTTAAGATTGAATCAAGTGGGTTGAATGTTGACTGCATTTTTGAAACATGAGAAATATTATTAGAAATTTAATTTCAAATTAAATAGATGAGAAATAACTTTTGATTCAATTTAATTTGACGTCCGTTTACTGCCAATTATAATTAATTCCATCAAACATTTTGATTCAATTATGAAGTGAAATTTCTCATTGGGACATAATATCACCTCAACATGAATTATGAAGACTTTTGATCTTTAAATTATGTTATTCGAAAAATCTACAAATCCTATGTCCAACATAATTAAATAGCCAAAATCTTTTAGTCCCATAAATAATGATAGTGACTCCACTGGGGAGGGTATCATTACTTTTGTTTAAATGAATCCCATAAGTTTGTTCTTTAAAATTAAATTCTCTCGTGTAGAACTTCCTCGTTGGGGAAGACTGAACTCACTCACATTTAATTTTAAGGAACTATCACTTCTGAATTTTATAAATACCTCGATATCATGATCAATTACCTTTATTAGGGAGGAAAGTCGATCTTAACACGAGGAATCAACCACACAGCATTTTTAAATTACCGATGGAGACTATAGGGAATATGTTGAAACCCCCATCCCACTTAATATTTTGAGCTTGAGGGAATTTTTAAAAATACTTATCCAATTCTAAAGCCATGATTTAGATCATCAATAATTTTCTAATTTCTTATACAAATTAAATTATCCAGCCTCACTATTTTAATTTTTTAAATTAAAATTAAATCTGGAGACCAAAATTTATATATATATATATATATATATATATATATATATATATATATATATATATATATATATATATATATATATATATATATATATATATACACACACACCTTAAATTAAATAACTCATTAAATTAAATTTTAGAAAAGAACAAATAAAATTTTATTTCCATAGAAAAATCGTAATCTAGACCGGTCACATAAATCCATGTTTTCGATAATAATATGGGTCTCTAAATAATTTAATAATCAACTAAAAAAATTATCAGTGTATAAATATGAGGTCTGTAAGAGCACAAGTATGATCAAGTGCGCTCATATTTTGCTTTCTCTTATTCCGGTATGCAAACACTTTGAGTCCTAATATATGTTGTTTCAGAAAGCTTCATGTTCAAGATTTAAAGATCAGACTTCTTCGTCTTCATGCGAGAGCTATCTCATGCCATGACCAATGAGAACGCCACTTTATGACAAAGGTAAAGGACTCCGATCACTTAATACACCCGCGGTTTAACACAACTAAAATTAGAAAATGTGTAAACTTGTGTGTTTTTTTTTTGATGAATTATCAAATGCACTTTGCAATATACTCTTCATATAGAAAAGCTATTTTCATTAAATTACACCTTTTCTATGCATTCTATGTATGAGTGTTATAGGTTGAGAAAAAAAACATACTAGAGCTTTTTCCAAATATATTTTCTGACTTTGGTATACAAAAATTAGACAATTACCTAGCTAGCATCGCGACCTGCATTGCCGCAACTTTGTCATACTGAATGATTTCGTCAATGCAGTGAACATCTTTTAGTTAGTACTTATCCTTTGTATATTTTTCCCTAATACCTTTCGCGATCTAGCTTTTTCGAAACCTCACAACAACGATAACTCGAAGTTCAAGCGAAAGTACTAAATCTAGCATAAAAACAAGTTTGTCCAAAAGATTGGTATGTAAAATGTGCAGATTCTCCTTTTCATCCATATCTTTTGATGTATTGGGGAAGTAACTTATTTTTGTAGACAATAGTATATTACATCTTTGATATCTTGTGTCCACAAGTGTGAAATTCCTACTTAAGGTCTTCTTCTCCATAAAAAAAAGTTACGGCTTTTAAAAAGGATTTATCCCTTAAGCTTTTATCATAATATTGCCTAAAGAGAAAAACATTATATGTATTTTTGAGATATCCATTGTTGTTATTTTTATTTTAAATTCATTTGAAGTTTCATTACTTCTTCCAAAGACTTGTGAAAAACATTTGCAAAAAAAATTCTTAAGAGATTTTAAATATTTTTTTGTCTAAAAAATACTTTTAGTTTATTTTGATTAACCAACACTTTTAAAACTTCCCTCAACCTTTAGTAATCACACATCCTAGGAAGTCAAAAATTCATTAGTAGTGTAAGAGCAAAATTTCTTATATTTCACAGAGTATAGGCCTTGGATTGTTTTACGCTAGTTTGGCGTATCCCGTTATAAACCCTCACGACAAACCGACTTCAAAATTCGAGACTTCCCGACATCCCATAAAGGTATAAAGAAATTTAGAGTTTAAATTAATATACAAGCTTTATTTTTGGAATGTTTATTTTTATCAAAAGCGAACGGGGAGTTTTTTATTTTAAAATAAAAAGTATTTTTATTTTAAATCTCGTTCAAACGAGATGTGAATCTCGTCCAAACAAGAATGTATTTTCGCTATAAGGGACAGCAAAAGTCTTTATCAAACGTGCATCTAATGGTGGCATAATGTTTTAGATCGTTTGAACTTCGTTCAAACGAGATAGCTTGGTCGTTCGAACGAGATCTTTTCTCGTTAGAAATAACTGCTACTCTCATTCGAACGAGATTTAAAATTCGTTCGAATGACCGCTTCAAAATTTATGAATGCCCTATAAATACCTATTTCATGTTTTAAATTTTTTAAGACTTTTGCCAGATCATTTTCTAAATATCTTTTTCCATACTTTTCCCAGCTTCAAAGTTCTTTTTGTTTACTGCTCTAAAACACTTTTAAATCACAACATACATCCTAAAAATCGTTTAAACCCTACATTGTTTTAGTATCTTGCATACACCTTTGTGGAAAAGACATCTCCATAGCTGACAATTGTAATTCTATAAGGAACTCACTGCTAAAGACAAAGGCTGATCGGTGGATACCGAGCATGGAAGGCCGCGTATGGACTACTCGTCATCGAGTAGTGTTCTTTAGAGGTTCTATGAAGAGACTGTGCATTATAGTTGTAGAGGATATCAATTAGTCTCTTAATCGATAGTCTTGTAGATTTCTAAAGTGTTGAACAAAGGTTTGACCCGTAAGGGTTTTTTCCTAAAATGTTGCCTTTGTTAAATGCTTGGTTTGCTTTTATTTGTCTTATCGCATAGTTGCATGTTTAGGATAAAAAGATAAAATTGATTAAAATAAACTTGAAATTTTTGTTTGTGACTATTTTTGTACAGCACATATCTATTTTCGCATTCTCAAAGTGGTATTAGAGCCTACCACTCTTACGAGTGGTGTATGTGCTTACTTACCTGCTTTCTTAAGTAGCTTCTCACTTGTTTCTTAAGAATAAAAAAAATTTCTTCAACTTTAACGAATAATTTATTCACGTAAGATATGAAGGCATTGGACAACTCCGAAATCGGTGAGGATTTTGTAACATTTTTCGAATATTTCCACTCTCCTCAGAGGATATGGTTACAAAAGATTTTATAGTTTTTCATAGCATTATATAATTGTAAGTCTTTGTATTCTAGTTTTGGTACTCTACCATAGTGCATTTGTTGTTCATTTCGGCCCAAAAATTTTCCCTTTTGTGGGTTTTTACCTCGTATAAATCTTCTCAAGCGCATGATTTATTTTTTGCATTTTTATTCCCTTAATATTCTTAATGAACATATGTTGATAAGTTGAAATAATTTACAAATCACATTTTGTCACTTTAACATTATGATTAATTTTTGCTCAAATTCGAATTAAAAAAAAATTGCCTCAACTTGGTAATAATTGTTAATTTGGCTAGTTTCTCTTAGCCTTCATTTTTCTCCGACTATTTGAGCATTCAATATCTCTACCCATGCACCCTCAACAGGTGTCAGAGTGGTTACTTATAGTTTCGGTTTAATCACCAAGAGTTGATCCTTTATTTTGTTAGTGTAGAAATGGATTTGGGATATGGTATTTTTATGATGTTCCTAGTATTACTTCTAGTGATTCTTATACGGAACTTTATTCTCCATTTAATTTTGCATGTAGTCATTATCCCCAAAATGAATATAAATCTAGTGAGAATGAATGCGAGGTAAATGGTTTCTCAATTCTTGAATCTATATGATAAACATCACGAGGACTCTTTGAAACTATATAAAGAGAATTATATAATGCCCTCCAAATTAAATGAATAAGGAAATGAGAACATTGATTTATAACTCAAGGAATACAATGTTGATCAATTTTAAGTTGACCATGCTCACATGTGTGAGAAAATTAAGTCGTTGAGAAAAGAGTCTTTAAATGTTGATATGAGTTCAAAAAAATTTTAAAAGAAAAAAATGAAACTATTTTGAAAAAGGTCAAAACTTTTGAAAAAGACAAAATATGAGTTTTTAAATGATCTAGAACTTGTAAAAGATGAAAATGAATTTTTTTGTGCTTTGGAAGCTCAATGACATATCACATTTAAAAAATGTAAAATTGTTGATGTTTATTTATTTTTCTTTTAGAATTTTTGGATGACTTAAAAGATACGACCGTTATTTCAAAAGAAGGTAATGGAATTTTTATCATTTTTTAAGATGAAATAAAAAAATTTAAAATATCCCCTGAAAAATTATAAATATATCTCCATGTTTATGAAGAGTCCAAAATCATTTTGGAAAAGAGAGTTGAAAGTATTCAAAATAATTTGATCTTGGCCAAAAATGTGAAAATAAATTTAAAGGAAAAATCACAAAAACATGGAAGTATGCTTTTGATACCAGCCCAAAGTTCAAATGATAAGAGGGGATTGAGTTTTAACAAGTTTGATGTTTCATCTTCCAAAAGTGAGACAATGTTTGTAAAATATTTTATTCAAATTGAGACAACCAAAATTGAAAAGTTTCATTTTGAAATATAAAGATAAAGGGAATTTTTTTGTAAATAATTTTGAAAAGAAAAATAAACTTCTAAACCCCAAGTTTGGTAACACAAATCATGTGCCTAATCATAAGAGACCTAAAAGGGAATTTATTTGTTCTTATTGTCATAAAAACCTCCACCTTATATTTTTTGAAACAATTTGATTAAAGTTTAGCACTTTGAAAAAGTTGTTCCTAATCCCAAAACCTAAATGACTGGACCTAAAACTTTTAAATGTGATCATTGCCACAAATTTGGTCATTTGAGGATTTTTTTTTTCAAACTAACCTTACCTCTGCATCATGGTAGGAATTGTAAGAATTCCGTGAGGAACATCAAAGGTTAAGAAGCTTTTTGATTCAAGTAAATTTGCACTTTGGGTTAAAAAAATGTCAAACCGTTTTTTAAAAGGAACATAACAAGAGAGGTAGAGTGAACAAAAATGTGCCTCGTGTCTCACCATATCCAAAATCTCCTTGTGTAAATCATGTATGGGTTAGGAAATACACTTTAAATCAAAATAAAGTTTTGACTAAGAAGTATCTGAATTGGTTCCATCTGCCTCTAAATGTTAGAGTTGATTTGTTTTAGTCATAGCCTTTGATCACACTTCTTTCTATATATATTATGCTAGGCTATATGATTTTTATTCAAATTTGGGTTTGTATATCATTTGAATCATCTTTGATGACTCATATATGAATTATTATCTTTTTAATTTGTTCTAGATTCATGTCTTGAATAATTCAGAAGTATTTATTTTTTAGAATACTTTGCTTGTATTTGCCAAAAGTATGCTTTTAGGATTGTCACATCTAGTTAATCTTTCTATTGATCCATGAATGTTTTATTATTATTCATATTGAAAGTGTTTTCATATATGCCTTGGTTTAGTATTCGTCTTATATGATTATTATCCTTGGTTTTCTTTTTTTATATTTAAGTATTGCATACTCTTTTAGTATTGACCTTTGTTACTGCTTTAAATTTATTATCTTAATACTTATTTTTGTAGGGATAAAAATATATTTATATACAATAGGTAAGAACACCACAAAGAAACTTATAACCGTAAACTAAGGCTTAAATAAATGAGGCTCTTTATTAATAGAGCCATTACAAAATTCAGAACTAGTTATATTTAAATGAAGGAAAATGCAACTTATCAATCCTAGCAATGGCCTTGAAATCATTTGGAAGATGATCAATTTGAGAAGAGAAAATAGATAGGATATGAGAACTGCCCTTCTTTGATAAGAATTCTGCAACCATGTTGGCTTCTTTATAGACATGGTTGAAAGAATAAGAAATGCGAGAAGAAAGAGTTTTGATTTGATCAACTAACCATTTTATTTTCCAAGGGCACTTGAATCTGTGAAGAAACACCTCAATAAAAATCTTATAATCGGACTCTATAACCAACTCATAGTCTTTTAAATCTTGAAAGGTATTCAATCCAAGTAAAAGAGAAGCACCTTCTGATTCCAAACTATGACAATGCCCAAAGTGATAATAGAAGAACCATATCACTTGTCCCATTTGATTTATAATGATACCTCCTTCGCCACTAGGCCCGGAATTCCCCAAAGAGCTACCATCAGCATTGAGTTTTAAAACATGTTTGGGAGGGAGCATCCATTAGATAAGAATATGTTTAATTCTTTTTGTGCATTGGGAAACAAAAGATAACTTGAAGGAATCATAAATTTATTAATGACACTCTTGAAGGACATTTTGATGATATCAAATCTAATCTTGTCATTACTAGTCCATAAATGCCAACATATAATGACCGGAATCAACTTGAATTCCTTTTGAGAAACTTTTTTGGGGAAGATCTACTAAGAGATTATTCTTTGTTTGATAGAGACATTTTGAGATAATACCTATTTTTTGTTAAAGTTATCCCAAACCATTATAGCCATTTCACTAAAGGAGGACAAGTGTTCCAAAGACTCAATCCTGATTTGAGAAAAACAAACACATTTAGAAGGACTAGGTATGCCTATATTGTTTAAATTATTATGAATTAGAATAAATCTTCTGAGAAACTTTGAATTAAGAATTGACATCTTTGGAGGAAGATTAGGATCCCATATTAACCTTGAAAAATTGACCTTAATGGAAGATTGCCTTATTAGGTACCAAGATGACTTAAAACTAGACTCACCTAAAGGATTGGTTGTCCAGAAGATCTCATCCTCTTGATCATTACATCTATAAGCTTTCAAAACTAAGTGCACTACTTTTTGAGTCAAGTTTTGACACAATTTAGCTTGGTACCATTGTCCCTCAGTAGTTCAAGACTCATTGACTTTACAGGTACTATGAGAACCAATTAGATCACTGATAGGGCCCTCCTTCATCCAATTATCCAAGAACATGTTAACACTATCATTTCCTAATATCCATTTTATCTTGTCTTCAGTTATCTATTTGTGTTACCACTTTCTACCTTAAACATTATATAGTGATATGAATTTAGCCTCCATGGGATGAATATTTTTATAGTATTTGACTATGATGAAACTAGACCATATAGTCTTTTAACCTCTGCAATGCCACCATATCTTGATTTGTCATTGCCTTGCAGATGTCCTGAAGTTTTCTAACTCCAAGACCACCCTCATGAATAGGTTTTCAAATCATGCTCTAATTACACGAGTGATGTTTTTTACCTCATCAATTGATGACCGAAAAAATCTAGAAAAAAAAGCTTCAATTTTAGCTAATATGTGTTTTGTTGGACACATGACTCCTATGATGTGAATTGGTATGGAACATAGACCACTTTTGACGAGTTTTAGTTTACCACCCACATATAGGCATTTAGATTTCCTTCCTCTAAGCTTGTTCCTGATCTTTAGGAGTAAGTGTTCAAAATAGGAACTCTTCTTTTTTACTTGCAAAAAGTGGACACCCCAAATAAAGAATATGAAAGTTTTAATAGCTATACCAGTATATGAATTGATAGATTTTTCCGTAGACTTAGAAATCTTCTTGGAGAGAAATAATTAACTATTTTCTTTGTTAATATTTTGACTCGCAGCCCTCTCATACTCCCTTATAACTCCCATAATAAGATTTTAATCTATTTTTCTCCTGAAGAGAATAAGATAAGATCATATGCATAGGATAGGTGATTGAATCTAGGACTTCCCACTAGAAATTTGAAACCTATCATCTTGTGCAACACTTTATTGAGATTTTAAGAAAAAGCCTTCGCTAAATTATAAAAAGGCTAAGGGATAATGGATTCCACTACCTAATCCACTTATTAGATTCAAAGAGTCCTTTGGAGCCTCCTTTAAACACAACAGATAACTAGCAGTTAAAGATAAACCTCCATACTATATCTATATAGTGCTCAGAAAAACCAAACTTTCTTAAAACATTAATAAAAAAATCCAAGAGACCCTGTCATAGGCCTTGGCAAAGTCTAATTTGAAAACCACCTCACACAAAAGTTATTGTGATTAATTATAGATACACCTCCTAGGCAAGCATAGCATTCTCCAACATATCTCTTCCCTATATGAACCCACTCTGGTTGACTAAAATAATATTAGCAAGAACATTTTCTAATCTATTTGCTAGGATTTTTTTAGATGATTTTGTTTAATTAATTGACCAATTGATTAGTCTGAAATCAGAGAAAGTTATAGGGAATTCAACTTTAGGGATCAAAGAAATTAAGGAGGAGGTTATGATTTTGGGAATATGATATCCAAGAAACAGCTCTGCACTTCTTCAATGATATCTTGCTCAATAATGTCCAAAAACTTTACAAAGAAAATTCCATGAAAGTCATCAGGTCTAGCACAACCGCTATTATTCAACTTCCAAACCACATCCTTTATTTCTTCCTTTTCATGGATATGAGGAAAATTGTCATTGAATTCTAGAGAAATGGAGTTTGGAATAACATCCGTAAAAGGATCATCTTCACTAATGAGACTGGCATTCACAGGTGTGAATTAACCTTTAAAGAATCCAACCGCGGCCTCTAGAATATCTTGATCTCCCCTTTTTAAGTTCCCATAAAAATCGCTAATTTTAGAGATTACAAGGCGTCTTTTTTTTTTCACAGAGTTATGAAAAAAAAAAGAGTTTATATCCCCTTCCTTAAACCATTTCTCTTGATCCTTCTACATCCAACATTGATCTTCAATAAGGAGTTTCTAAGTAAATTTGGCTTGACCTAAAGATAGATTCTCCCTTTTCTTCTTTGATGGATACATGCCAAATTCTAACTCCTTTGACAAAAGGAAGTCTTTTGTAAATCTAACTTATTGATATATATCACCAAAAGTCTGTATACTCTAAGTAGAAAGGCATATTCTAAGGGCTTTGAACTTATGGGAGATGGAGACAAAAGAATTTTTATGAGATACTGACTTCCACGATGGAGACACCATCTTACTAATGTTGGGGTGGGAACACCAAAATTGAAGAAATTTAAAAGGTTTAACTCTAACATCATAAGGATTTAGGATAGAGATTAGAAGGGGGAAGTGATTTGAATATAGTCTTTTAAGTCACTTCACTTCCAGAGTGCCCATTTCAAAGAAAGTTGATTACATACAACTTTGTCAAGTTTGCACCAAATCCTTTCCACTCCATCTCTTTTATTGAACCGAGTGAAATTAGAACCTGAGAAATCGAAGTCAGTAAGTAAAATATTTTCCATTGCTTCTAAGAATTAATATGCAGAGCTCAAGTCTATATCATTACCTCTTGCCTTTTCATAACTACTAGACACCATATTAAAATCCCTCTATTCAGCCAAGTTTAAGCAGTGTGTCTTTGGTGAAGAAATTTCCGAAGGTCCATTATTTCAACTTTAGTGTCTCTAGGATACACAAAACAAGCCTTTACCCACTTATCCATCATAAAAAAAGAGAGACTCGTGTTTTGATCCATAGAAGACTCAAAATTATAAGAGATACATTCTTGGACAAAACATTATATCTTACTATTTGAATTGGCAAAACCCAAATTAAAGCCGAGCTTTATTATGAAAGATTCCAATTTCTCCACTTCTTATTTTGGTTCTAGAACAACCAAAATGGAAACCTTATGAATTATATTCAATCTCTTTAATGCCCCCATTCTTTAGATACCTATAATGTTCCAAATGATTTAACTTGTCATTGATATTCAATAGATTTCATAGTGTTTGTACCTGACCTCACATGTTTAGTAATGTGAGAAGACTGATCACTAGGACCTAAAGGATTCGATTATTTTTTTTCACTTTAACAACTTGTTTGGTACCCCCTTTAAAAATAGGATTACTTTATTTAGAGACAATAATACCTCCATTATCTTGATTTCCTTCTAGCCTGCCTTTAGCACTGGTTTTTTTATTGAGACGGAAGAATTCCATTCCAATCTCCAAATTGAAATAAATAGGAAGCTTTACCTTTGAGACTAAGATTAATGGGGGGCTAACTTACTTCACATTCTTCCATGTGATTTTCATACAACTGATCAAAGTGTTACAAATGGTTACCCTTTGGGACTTTATCATACCCACTTTTTCATCTTTCCTTTCAACTCGCTTCTTATAAAAGCTTATGATCTTGGGATGTAAATTAGTCTAACTTTTGATAGGGGCTGCTACTATCTCTACTTTTGTTTCTTGCCTCTTATAAATATCTAAATTCATTTCTTAATCTTCCTTATAACCTTGGGTGATTGTTTCTCTCTTCTTGAAAGCCTTCACTACCCACTCTTTAGAAGAATCCTTGTTATGGTCTTCATTCATAGGCAAAATATTATTAAGAACACTGTGTTTGTCTTTCTAATTCATCTCCTCCTTAAATAGGCAATCAAGTTGATGACCACTCCTTTCACAATGAAAGCAATATTTAGGAATGTCCTCAAAGTATTGCAAAAATACCCTTTCAGTATCTTTGCTGTCAATCCATATCCGTTTAGGAAAAGGCTTCTTTAGATCAACTTCAATATAAAATCTAGCCATACTCGGCTGCCCCAACGATGCAGTGACGCTATCCATTTTTAGAGGGACACTTGTTGTAGAACAAATGGAGAAAGTACTTTTTTTTGTTTTAGATATAGATATGAAATAGAGGGAGCCTAACCCATATAGGGGATAAATTCCACTCATAGTCAGGATGAAATTCATTAGTCCACTTAAAGACCTCATAGGATATATATGGATATACCACATAGACTTGAGTCAAATCCTACGATAGTCCTGTTCCTGGAATAACTAAAACATAGCATGCTTCTGATTAATCAACCCTACATTAAAAATGACTTTCAATCCCATTGCAGTTAACATCTTCCTTACATCATCAACTAGTAGTCTTCCTCGTGTAAATTTACCAACCAACGAATGCTTAAATGGCTCAAAAACCTTATCAAAGGAATCATTTGTTAGAAAAATAGCAGGCTCTCCTTTGATTGAAACAATCTCGTGCAAGGTAGGGTTTGCATGTGAAGTTTTACCAACTACGTCAGTAAAGTATTTATGGACAGGAGGGTTAGGAAGTTTAGTAGGTATAGGATTAGGTTTGTATATAAAAGAGGAAGAAGGATCGGGTGGATGAGCAGCCACCTCCAAGTAGAAGGTGGGGGTGCCGCCATTAACCCTAGAGAGACATAGTCAATATATTTAGATGGCTGATTAATTACTTATTTTCATGGGTGATTTATCTTATAGGTACTTGTCTAGGATTATGTACTGCATGTATATATTTTGATCTGATGTCATTCTTTTTTGTGGTAGTATATATCTTTCATCAAAGAATTCAAATTTTTTTTAATACAATCGTGTTTATGCCTTTTGTTCAATCATATACTTCATGATATAATTTTCTATATCAAATGTCTTATTTGATAATTTTTCCTTTGTTTTAGAATATGATATGTGCTTCATGAGATGGGGTTTTATTTTCTTTTAAGTCCTATTATAGACACCCCATTATGTTACCCCCTAACTCTCCTTAGGTCCCTAGTACCTCCCTTTATCACTACAAACCCAGGTCATATCCCGAGCACTGACCTAGAAACCATCGAGCACTCTTAGGCTCCGTTTGACCAAAAAGTGAAACTCTTCAGCTCGATCGAGGCTGAATGAATCTTCGAAGGGCACTAAAATCCCTTTCCAACGGTTTGTCCCGTGCGCGACTCCGACTTACCATGCGGACGAACGATCCGTTTGCGCCCGAAACTTAATCTAGAGGCCAGCGGGTGCTCCCGAGCTCCGTTTGACCGAAGCTTCACCTCGACTGAGACTGAATGAATCTTCGAAGGTCACTGAAACCCCTTTCCAATGGTCCCCTCCATGCGCGATTCCGACTTACCATGCGGACGAACGATCTGTTTGACTCCAAGACGTCACCGAATACTTTCAGGGCCCGTTCGAGCAAAGTTAAATCCCCAAACCAGGTCAAACTCTTTGGAATGTCGAAGTACATCTCCTAACCTTTCCAACGGTCCAACCTCGTGCACCATGCGGACGAACGATCCGCTTGCGTCCGAACGATTCCTCGTCCAATGGACCGACAAACAATTCAGAGCCATATTTTACCCAAAGTAAACTCCCGAACCCAAGAGCAGTCCAAAGGACTTTCAAAGGTCTCTGAATTATCTTTCCAACGGTCAACCCCGTGTACGATTTTGACCAACGGTTTGCCCTCGGCAGCCAATTTTCTGAGAAGGCCTGAAACACACTGCCAAATGGCAGGTTCCAAACCCTGCCTATCGGCAGGTGCCGATAGGCAGGACCAGGTATATGCCGATCGACAATGACCTGGGCCTATAAAAGTAGGCCTTCGCCTCATCTGCAAGTGGAGCCCAGATCTGATAAAAATCACTCTCAGCGAATCCCAAAAACCTCTCTCGAAGACAACGCGATTTCAACATCCAAATCCCATTTTAACTTCCACTTTTCATCAAACTTGGTGAATAATCCACTCTCCACCATCATCCATGTGCAAGGGCTGCTCTCCAACATTCAAGATCAAGCTCAAAGATCTTCAAGAAGGTCCAACTTTATCTTCAAATTCTCTTAAATTCGCAATAACTTGTTTTATTACTTATGACTTTTTATAATCTCATCTCACATATCCTAATATACTTTTTATTTAGTATTATTGCACATCTCTTATTTTCATATAAATAAAACCCAAAAAATAAGAGAAGGAGGGTTTGCTCATAAATTTTAAATAGGGATTCTCATACTTTTCTCACACTTTTCTCACAACTAAAACACTTTTTCTACACACACACTCACAAATAAGAGATCCCCCATTTGGATTTATGGGATAAACACCACCCCTCATTTTGTATGCGAACTACATGGACTTTGATGCCTTTATAGGCTACGTAGGCGTCTCGGGGTAAAACTCGAGACTCGAGTCCTATTCTCACTTTCTCCCTCATTTTCTATCTTCTCTAAATCCAATTTTCTTATATTCTATATACTTATTCTTAGTGACGTATCACCCCATATGCGTTACCGTTCCGTTATAACAATCAACGTAGGGGTAATCGCGTAAATCTTATTTTCTAATATTATTTTTATACCTTCCCACGAATGACTCGCTTTATCTCTTCCATGATACAAGTTGAGGATTCCTATCTCCACTATATATATAAATATGCACACATATCACGGGAAAAATAAAAAGGGAAAATAGCAAACATCCATGAGAGACCGAAAGGGTGGAATGGGTGCCTAACACCTTCTCATTTCATAACTTGGCCTCCGAACCCTTCTCGGATCATTTTGGTTTCGTATGCACCAGTATGTCTTTGGTTGCCGTCCTTCTGGACGGCTTCCCCTTTTTCTTTTGTCTGTTTTTAGTAAAATAGACTGGCGACTCTACATCTTTCTACATTTTTACACCTCATCTCAAACGACACCGGTTGAAGCGCTCCCAAGAGGGATGTGCGGGACCCAAGGATCCTTCCTTCACGCGCCCGCCCACGGCGAGGATCGGGGATGGCCACTGTGGCGACTCTACTGGGGACTCCTGTATGTTTTGAGGGCTTGACTCTATTTACATGGATGTTATATTTGTTTATATTTCCCCTATATCTTCATGTTCCCCTTTTCCATGTGTATCCCATGCCTATGCTTCTGTTCACACACTTGCAGAAAATTCTCCATGTACACTTCACACCACGTGCACCTAGGATCACATATATCCACCTGTTGCATGAATCACCCATCCATACTTGGTGTACCTTTGGTACTTATACTTTTCTCCCTGTTTGGCATAATCAAGAAAATCATTCTCATCAGAAGATACTAATAAGAGAATCATGCATGATTCACACGACATCACCAAAGAGCATTGTTATTGACCAAATTTTACCCAGTAACTGGAGGGTCACTTCGTGATGGGCGCTGGTCCGGCAGGGCGCAGTTATCCTAAGCGATATGACTTTCACCTTCCATTGGCCAAGTACCTTCGACGTATATCGAACGGTTCCCCCACATCGTACCGCTTAACCGAAGTCATGACGGGAGGTATATCACAGGGAATTCATTCACGTATGCCGAGTATATCAAATTTGCTCTCACACGTACCGTCCCCACGTTGTATATAGTGAGGCAATTCACGTACACTCAGGTATATCAAATGTCTTGTCCACAAATACCGATTGCTCGTAAAATCAAGACGTATATCGTGGAAGTCACGCCAAAAGGGGGAACCCATTACGATTCACCCAACCAACTGTGTACCCGTATATGGGTGTCAAACCTAGGACACGCATTTTAGATTATCAGTTTCAACCCGAACCTCTACCAAAATTCGGGGTCGGCCTACCGCCAAATTTTTGCGCATTTTTAAAATGGGACCCTGTCTGTGAGCCTGGTTACAAGTCTAGCCGTAGCTTTACGTATATTAAAAACCCCACTTTTCCAGGCTCGGGTCCCGTCTGGCATTGCATTTAGGAGAATTAAATGCAAGTGAGAGCATAATAATTGTAATAATCATGTCGAGTTCCGTCTCCGAAAACATTTCTCCCTTCTTTATAAAAAATCCAAAATAGTTTCTTCTCTTTTTCTAAAAAATAAATCCCATTCTACGCTTTCTCAGGTCAATCGCAAGCCCTTGGCCTGGCTCCCTATTGGCTTCGGTCTTCGGTCAAATAACCCAGAGTTTCGTCCATTCCTCTACTACTTATTCTGAGTTCGGAATCCATCCACTTTCAATGGAGAATACAAATCAAGTACCAGTCATACAGCCGAATCTGATGGCAGTCCAAGCACGGCTTGTGTCCAAGATTGACAACCTCCAAACTGAGGTTCGAGAGATGTAACGAAACCATGTTCCTATTCCTCAAGAGCCCGAGGCCCTATTCCCTCGTGCTATGGGTTCGCCCGAGCCTATCTAGGTTCCTGAAGAATATTAGCACACTCCACATGCCCCTCCTGTCAATGGGCCGCCGCCTGCCCAACTTCCGATGCCAAACATTGCTCAACACATGGCTAACCTGCCTATGGTCGTTAATCCAAAAGAGGAGGAGTTGAATAAAGTAAAAGAGGATCTCAAGATGCTCACTAAGAAGTTCGACCAAGTCCGAATCTCTGGGAATTATGTAGACTATACCCACATGTCTCTTTATTTTAAAGCGAGGTTACCCGAGAAGTTCAAGATGCTAAATATCGAGAAGTTCGGAGGGAATTGACCCCCGATTGTTCATCTTCGCAGTTATCATCGTTCCATGACTCTACTAGGGGCTTCTGAAGAAGTGATGGCCCAATTATTTCAGCAAACTTTGAAGGATAGCGCCCTTCAATGGTTTTTATCTCTCGAAGAATCTAGAATCCGTAGCTGGAAGGATGTAGCTCGAGAATTCATGTCGTAGTACAAATACAACGAAGAGCTTGAGGTCACCCATCGTGATTTAGAGATGCTCAAACAAAACCCTAGGGAATCAGTCAGTAACTTCATAACTCGATGGAGGGAGCAGGCATCTACCATGACTAATCGGCCATCTGAGGAGGAACAGGTCAACATAGTGAAGAAGAACTTCTTGCCCCATGTCCAAGCGATGATGGGAGGACAATACTATCCCCACTTTCGAGATCTCAGAGAAGCGGGAGTAGAAATTGAGGAAAGCCTTGTTAAAACAGAGGTTGAACTGAAGAAGGTGTCCGGACAGTTCACCCCTAGAAAGTATGACAAGCTTGCCAATGCTACAGTCTCAACCATCAACAACATCTCTCAACTAACCACATCATTGGCACCAGAAAGCCGCCCTACCCCTATCCGAAGGGAATACACTGAGCTCCATGCTCCCCTCTCCAAAGTTTACCAAGCTCTGTTAAGCCGAAACCTCATCAAACCCTTGTATCCCCGTACATTGCCAAATCCACTCCCAAGAAACTTCAAGATCAATACTCATTGCGCCTTTCACCAAACTGCTGGTCATACCACCGACCAATGCTTTCACCTTTTAAACATAATCCAATATCACATTGACCGGGGTACCATTGCCCCACCAGCCAATCCTAAGCCAAACACTACACGCAATCCACTCCCAAATCATACCAATGCCATCTTCTTAGAAGAAAACCCATATTTTGATCCCTCAACTCAAATCACACCTATATACTCTCCTAAACCTCTTCAAATTAGTCCATATTTCTTCCTACACCCTACTAGCCTCCCTGATCAAGCCCTATCACTCCTTAACATAGGATACATCGCTGTCCGTACCCGTTCTGAAAATGGAAATATGGAATTGTCAAAGGTGTTAAACAACT
This sequence comes from Sambucus nigra, assembly GCA_949130495.1. Taxonomy (NCBI): domain Eukaryota; kingdom Viridiplantae; phylum Streptophyta; class Magnoliopsida; order Dipsacales; family Adoxaceae; genus Sambucus; species Sambucus nigra. Next base: position 580,590,000 of record OX422212.1, on the reverse strand, counting down.
CGTAGTGTTTGGGCTAAAATTTCCCTCACAAATGGTCATCGATTGCCAGAGGTTATTACCCTGTTCTTGGAAGAACATAATTGGGCTCGAGATTCAGACAAGTGGGTGGTACCAACCAATGAAGTCATCCTAGATAATGTTGTCCAGATTATGGTAGAATTTTTTAGGCAAACAAATAGCATTTGTAGTATCATCGAGTTACTTGACATTTTGAAGCTATAAGGGCGCTTGGTCCTTCAACCATACATATCCCGACAGAATGGGAAGACCTGTATGAATAAGCCGTTGAAGTTGTGGAATGTATTGAATTTACATGGAAAGACAGAATTATTGCCACCGGATGGGGGAAGAATTCAAAGATTCAAGTGCAGAACAAGCATCAGGAAGTACTGGCCCAGTAGTCGACATGTGTGGGATGATATCATTTTAAGAACTCCTCGAAGAAATAAACAAGGTGGCAGAACAACCCGAGATCGATGAGAAAACGGTATTCATGTTCTTCGCTTCTTCAGTAAATCACATGACCAGATTAGGGAGACATTACCAGGTTCCAAGCTCACTACCAGCAAATGACAAAGGGAAGGGCATTGAAAACCTTCCTATGCCAAAGATGACCATCGAGGAGAGTAATATCCTCGATCAACTGAAGAAAACTCAAGCTAACATCACTCTATGGGGTCTTTTCATGTCTTTCCAACTGGATAGAAATGCTTTAATCAAGCTGATCACTGGACCCACAGTTACTCCTTCTACCACACCAGAAGAAGCGGTAAATCTGGTCGGATCCTTGACCTCTACCCGAATGCTATTATTTTCTGAAGAAGAAATCCCCAGAATTGGGCCAAATCACAATCATGCACTAAACATCTCCGTCGAAGTTATGGGGAAGGCCGTGCCACTCTCTCATGTCGATAACGGATCCGCCTTGAATGTCTGCCCACTGAGAACCATCAAGTGTTTATGCTCGAAAGAAAGCGACATATATCCAACCTCCACCGCTGTACGTGCCTACGATAATACCCGTTGGGAGGTGATGGGATCCATAAAACTTGTAATAGGGGTTGGTCTTATAAACCATGTTGTTGAATTCCAAGTCATATACATCCCAGCTTGTTTCAACCTGTTGCTCGGACGACCTTGGCTATACAGTATTAAGGGCGTGTCTTCCTCACTCCATTAGAAATTGAAGTTCTTCACCGACGGGTGAGTCATCACAATTTTGGGCGATGACGAAAATGTAGAGGGTGCAAGCACCAGCAGTCCAATCCATGACATACAGCACGGGTCAAACGATATGCTCCTATCAGGATTCTGAGTTGGGCCACTCCTACTCCCGGTAGGGGACGGTTTCAAAGAATGGGTTTGTCCAGAATATGACCCTCACGGCAATGTCAATGTGATTCAAATGTTCAGAAACGCGCACTTCATGCCCGGACTGGGGCTAGGGCAAAGGCAGCAAGGGATACTTGAGCCCATCGAACTGAAGAAAGATTACCCTCCTTATGGCTTGGGGTATCAACCATCAGAACAAGAACTCAGAATGATCCACTAGTCTCGACAAAAGAGAATATTAGACTGCATCCCAACTATTCTAGGAGACTCCTTGAATGGACGATTCATCAAAGAAGGCAAAGACTTCCCCTTTTGTGGTTTTCCAGAACCATGGTATGACCACACAGACAAGAAGATGAAGCCTGGGATGGAGATCTTTTTCCAAGATAGCTACCCATGGGCCGAAAGTTTCCAACACCAAGTATAAACACTCATCAAAGACATCTAAGAGACTGAGGAAAGTGACTCCGAAGATTCCTTCAACTTACAGACATTGGGACTGGCACTCTGCATGGTTCATTCAGGCACTACATTAATGGATCCATCTCATCTGATTAAAGCAGCTGAGACACCCCTCTCCTCAACTGGCATGATGCGCCAGTTCTACATCTTGAAATCTCCCTTAACCCCAATGTTTACCCTATTTTTTCTTCTGTTGTCTATCTTTGTTCAAATGTAATCGAGACCTATTTTGATAAGGTTCTCAATGTTGTTTTTCCTATCAATGAAATAAACGAAGATTTTGAGTACCTTCATGTGCCTTACATTAATTGTTTGGATTCTAATTGAACTTTTGATGATGATCATTTTGCAAATGATCAGTTCTTAACTGATCTAAATAATGCTAATAATAAACACCATAACCTCGTTCAAGTTAATGAAGAAGAAACTATTGTTATTAATCTCGGTTCTAGTAGCCAACTGCATGAGATTCGGATAGGGGCCACCCTTGAAGAGCATGAGCGCGCACAACTTGAAGAATTTCTAAAGGAATTCGTGGTTGTCTTCGCATGGTCCTATGATGATATGCCCGACATTGACCCTGAAATAGCTCAGCACGAGATCCCCACTCTCCCAGATTACAATTCGGTTAAACAAAAATTCAGAAATCTCCGCACTAAATGGTCGCTCAAGGTCAAAGAAGAGGTGGTTAAAAAGTTGAACGTGAGCTTAATTCGTGTGATCGAATATCCCACATGGCTAGCCAACATATTACCTGTGCCGAAATCAGGAGGGAAGGTCTGAATGTGTGTGGAATACCGAGATTTAAACAAAGCTTCTCCAAAGGATGATTATCCGCTACCCAATATCGACATGATCGTGGACAACACAACCAGTCATGATCTCAAGTCACTCGTCGACGGGTTTGTGGGATACAACCAAATCAAGATGCACCCAGACCGCCAAGAAAAAACCGCATTCATCACCCCATGGGGAATCTTTTGCTACATCGTCATGTCATTTGGTCTCAAGAATGCTAGGGCTACCTACCAAAGGGCTGCCACAACCATCATGCATGATCTGATTCACAAAGAAGTCGAGGTTTATGTGGATGATATGATTATCAAGTCCAAAACTAGAGAAGGTCATGTTCCCGCTCTTCGAAAGTTCTTCGAACGACTGCGACGGTATCATATGAGACTCAATCCATAGAAATGTGTCTTCGTCTTTACAAAGGGAAAACTCTTGGGATTCATGGTCGGTGAGAAGGGGATAGAAGAAAATCCTATAAAGCTGAAGGCCATACTTGAGATGCCACTGCCCCGAACAGAGAAAAAAGTCTGAGGTTTTCTTGGGAAATTGTAATATATCAGTCGGTTCATCAGCCAACTAACCTCCATCTGTGAGCCGATCTTCAAGCTCCTCTGAAAGGATTCAACCAAGGTTTGGAACGAGGCCTGCCAAGAAGCTTTTGATCGAATCAAACAATATCTGACCCAACCTCCAGTACTCATGCCACCACAACCTGGTCCCCCTTTTCTCATATACCTAACCATAACCGACACTTCAGTTGGGGCTTTGCTAGCCCAATACCTTGAAGACTTTCGTAAAGAAAGAGCCATCTATTACGCCAGTCGCAAATTGACCGGGTACGAGGTCAACTACACTGCTTTGGAAAAGGCGTGTGCTGCACTTGTCTGGGTCACCCAAAAGTTACGACACTACATACTCGCCTTCCTCATCAAACTTGTATCCCGAATGGATCCCATCAAATACCTACTTGAGAAACCCGCCTTATCCAGTCGAATGGCCCGATGGTTGATTCTCCTAACCGAGTTTGATATCGTGTATGTCACATAGAAATCCATTAAAGGAAGGTCCATCTCTGACTACCTCGCTGATTACCCCGTAGAAGAAGCAGATGTCTGGATCTCTGAATTCCCAGATGAAAATATCCTCTGCACCACTCAAGACAACCTTCGATGGCAAATGTTCTTTGACGGCACTGCCAACAAAAAGGGATATGGCGTTGGGATACTTATGATCGCCCCTGATGACTCCCACACTCCCATCGCCATCAAATTGAATTTCCCATGCACCAACAACATGATAGAATATGAGGCATGCATAGTAGGCCTCAGAGTTGCTCTCAAGAAAGTTATTCAATACCTTGATGTCTATGGGGATTCTGCCCTCATCATCGGTTAAGTGCTCAAAAAGTGGAAAGTCAAGGACGAAAAGCTCCAACCCTTCAATGCCCACTTAGAAGAGTTAGCCTCCCAATTTTGAGATATCACCTTCCATTACCTACCTCGAGCAAAAAATAACTTAGCCGATGCTCTCTCTACCTTGGACTCGATGGTCGACATGCTCGAAGGAATAACAATGACCCCCTTCCTAGTTCAAAAGCAAGACAAACCAACCCACTTCTACCATATTGAGCTTATCTCCACCGAAGATCCCAAACTAGCCGACTATTGGTACTATGATATCTGGTGCCTCCTCAAACATGGTAGGTATCCGGAGGGTTCCAATAAGAATGACCAAATGACCCTCCGAAGACTGGCCGCCCAGTACATCATCTGTCATAAAGCTCTACTCAAGAGGAACTTCGATGGAACTCATCTACACTGTATCGCAGGGGCCGAGATTGAAAAGATAATGGAAAAAGTCCACAGTGGGGAATGCGGGCCCCACATGAATGGTCACATGATTGCCAAGAAGATCATCAGATAGGGCTACTACTAGACCACCATGGCCCAAGATTGCACCGCCTATGTCCGGAGATGCCTCAAATGCCAACTGTTCTCCAATCTTTAACACCTCCCTCCGTGAGAATTATACAACATGACCTCTCCCTGGTCGTTCTCCACCTGGGGTGTCGACATCATAGGGAAGGTTACACCAAAGGCTTCAAACGAACATGAGTTCATCCTAGTTGCCATTGATCACTTCACCAAATGGGTCGAATCTGAGTCATACGCAGTATTGAACGCCAAGAAAATGGCCAAATTCCTCAACAAAAATATCATCGGTCGATATGGGGTCCCGCATGAGTTAGTGTCAGATAATGGGTTGCACTTCGAAGCAAAAGTCACAGAAGTAGTCAACGAGTACGGGATTCAGAGACACAAATCTTCTCCCTACCGACCTCAGACCAATGGTGCAGTTGAAGCCGCCAATAAGAACCTCAAATCCATCATTAGCAAGATGACCGGAAGCTGTAGGGATTGGGACAAATGGATCTTGTACGCCCTCTGGGGCTATCGAACCTCAATCTAAACCTCTACTGGGTCTACCCCTTACTCTCTAGTCTACGGCATGGAAGCAGTCCTACCTGTGGAGGTGGAAATGTCCTCGCAATGCGTCATGCTCGAAAGCAAAGTTAGTGAAGAAGACTGGTGCCAAAGCCGTCTCGATGAGCTGACCCTCCTAGATGAAAGGATATTGAAAGCTCTTTACCACATGCAGGGGTACCATCGCCGAATAGAGCGATCATTCAATAAGAAAGTCAAAGACCGCGGTGTCCGGGAAGGGAATTTAGCCCTCAAGGAGATAATAGAACCCATCTGGGACCCCAGAGGAAAATTCAAGCCCAATTGGAGCGCCCCCTACATTGTGAAGAAAATATTATCCGGCGGTGCCACCATGCTCACTGACCTAAATGGGGAGGAGATGACTCGTCCAGGCAACCTCAACCATCTCAAGATATTCTACCCCTAGTCTGGAATCTTGGCGTGCTACGACTCTTCTCATCTCCCTTCTATTCTAAAAAAATATATATCTTCATTTCTCTCTAGCCAGAACTACGTGGTCCTGATCCTCTGCAAAAGACCATTTTTCAATAAAAATAAAAATAAAAAATTCAAAAAACCCCAGAGGTACATTGGTAGCTCATACATCTTACAGGAGCGCGACCCTTTCTTTTTCACAAAATACTATTATTTTCTTATCTCCGAGAATGACAGTTCATTCTAACAAATACTTGAACAAAATGATTATGTATGCCTTAGCGATCGGTATAAATAATTCAAAAATATAAAAATTCATCGAAAGGCACAACTGGATGATCAGAAACTTGCTTATTTCATTCATAAGAAATTACAGCACATATTACATATGAAAAGGAGCGGATAACTCCCTTCCCCCTACTGCCATAAAAAGCCAAATAAAGCCCCCACATCTATTCCATATTACACAAATAAACTTTCCAAGAGTCCTACCCACAGCTACCAGAGGAGCCTGCACCCTCATCATCTACATCCTAGGGTCCCCAAATTTCCCCTGCCTGAACATAGTGCCGTAAACACTCCATGGACCAATAAGCCTGAACCAGCTTCGAAAAAACCACAACACCCCCTTCCATGGTGTTAAATAAAATAAACCACCTTTGTCCAGTCTCCACTGCCAACATCTTGCTGACTACTCTCCTCCATAACCACTTCATACAATCCCCAGGGATATGCCAAACTCTCCCGACAAACTGAGATGGAATGGTCGACGAACGTCGATTCTCCCACAGAGATCCAAGCAACAGAGGCAGGCGCTCGGTTAAAACGTCTACTGGAAAGAAATTTAGTGTCTGAGGTGGCACGACATGTGCCGAGCCAAATTAGCGCAGAAGCCGCCTAGGGAAATAGAAAGAGGCCTGTCTGAGACCAACCAGCCGCACATATGAGTACTCTCCTAGCTCCAGAACAGGCTGCAACGGCCCCCACCAAGGTACTGACCAATACAGATTCCGAGCCCTATTCTCCACAAACCAGTTTTCCCAACTCTCAATATCCAAGCCAACACTGAAGAAGTAACGCGAAAAGAAGTTGGGCACAGTCGATAAGGGATACTCTGGAGGGCCCACCAAGCGGAGTCTTTCAGACAACCACATAAACAGCATCACGGAGCTACCCCTCAGAAAGTCAGAACGACCTTCTCACCAAGCATCCAGACCATTCAGTGTCTTTGCCAGTATCACCGCCATAGGATTGCGATGGTATGATATCCACGAAGTAATGGCTCTAAGTTACGGGTCCACCAACAGCTCCCCAGTCACCAGCAGCAATTTTGAAACTAGGCCAAGAGCAACGGCTCCAGCATTGCCAACATCACCTACTTCTCGCAAATGCACGAACTACAGCACCGCCGGGAGGGAGATCATTCCTCCAGCAACCAGTGATCTGGCCGTCGAAGGCGAAATATGAACGGGAAAATTCGAGCAAAACCACAGCAACACTGGGATTTATACCTAGCATGGAAGAAAAATCCTCGTAGGTAGGACAAACTTCATCCAACCCAAAGCGAAATACATGGTCTTCGGGGTACCATAATTGTACCGTCGCCATCAGCATGTTCCACTCAATAGGCCGATTGCGCCACAAGGAGACTTGACGCATGTTAAAAGCATCATAGTCGACATTATAAGAGTACATTGCTTCCAAAGCTCCAAGGTAGTTAGCAAACTCAATGATACCAGGGAGAGCCATCTTGCAAGGCTAAGAGATAATGGGCAAGTAAGTAAGAATGCGAGGGTGTGATGAAAACACTCCACCCTTACCCCTTTTTATACTTGAGAACCCTCACAAGAGACATAATCCCGGCAGAAATCGGAGGGAATCCCACGCCACAAAATACAAAAGGCTGAAGAGGGTACCAATCAAAGCTTTGAATTGATGGGACTGGACTGAACTGCTAATAGGCAGGACAAGGTGCTTACCGATCGGCAACCCCCAATTTTTAGAAATTTCCCTTTTTTCCTATTTTGCCAAATCAGAAAACTCACTAAAAATAAATTGATATTCTCAACAGAATTTCAAAATCCCTTTTCCTCCTTCTATAATTTCCCCTTTTAATTAAAAAATTTCCTTCAAAAATTCTAAAAATACTCCTTTTTACGGTCTCAACAGCAAAGTAAAAAAGCGCATGTGCATGCATTCATTCATTAATAAAAGATAAAAAAAAACTCCATTGCATTGCATCTATTTGTTTCTGTGTTACATCAATTTTGCAGGAAATAAAAAGAAAAAAAAAAGAAAAAAACAACGGGACTCAGTCCGAACCCACATTCTCTCTCACTCACCCACCTTTCTCTTTAAGAGCTTCCACCCCTACGATGTGCTCTCTTTCCCCTACGGTGAGATGATGCACCGCCACTACCCTAGCTAGAGTCCTCTCCGGACGAAGCAGATGGCACCAAGAAAGAAGGAACAGGAATCGCATCCCGAATATGGGTAGTCGCCGAAGATATCCAATCTCAAATGTCTCTTAGCCAAGTGGTCGACACTCGGAGTTGCTGCAAGAAAAACGAAAAATCAGTATCAAAGCAGAGATGACCAAAATAGAAAAAAAAGAAAGATAATAATAGAAAGGTATACCGCAGGTCGCAGGACCTCCTCTGTCATACCCAACTCCTCTGAATCCATCGCATGAGGATGATGCAGCATAGGCACCATCCCTCCAATAGCCCGTCGAATGTTGTACGAAGGGGTACGCAACCGTACAAAAGGAACATCTGAAGTCGCAGCTGCCGTCAGACTACCGCCACTGTGAGAAGATCCCACTGCCCAACTCGAACCCACAGGAGGGAAAGGCAGGGCATCATATATGTTGGGCACCATCAACCAGCTCGTCACAAAATCCATATCGGTGTACAACAAGTAGGACTCGCCAATCATCGCTGCGATCCTTGGATCCTTCGACAGCAATCGCTCCCTCCTCATAGACGTAGGAGACTGCACATCCTCAGCAATCTGGCGAACCACCCTCTCCCCGAGATACCAGGAATGGCCGAACTCATGCGCCAGAAAATGCCTCATCTGCACGTTCACCCCGGTTGTCCTCTTACATTGACTCCTTACCTTCCCGAGGCACTCCAAAAGTCCGTGCCACTGCCGAATACCAGCCCTCATACCATGCCAACTGGCACCCCCCTTAAATTTCGTACATAAATTCCTAGAAAATACGAGAAAGCCTCAAAAAATCCTCGAAAAATTCCTAAAAATCCCAGGAAGGATTCAGAACATTTTCACCAGGAAAATTTAGCATTCCCTTAAGTGGAACCCCTCTTTCCCAGCGAAATCCTCAAAAACCAAGTGAATCTCCTCCCGAAAAATCCCAGAGGATCTCTAAGGATCGCTTGATCACTTCCCCAATGGAGTTTTTACAGCACCAAAATTGGTTGTTCCCCTCTGCGAGGCCTCCTAAAGAAACAAAAACTTCCCCAACTATCAGCTCCCCAGCTCAGATCAAAATCATAAGGCACTTTCTCCAGCAGAATCAAAATCCAATATTTATCCACTCTTAGGTCAGAATTGACCTCGGTCTTGGATCGTCACTTGAGTTAGGTCAGAAATGGCCTCGGTCCTCGATCTTCACCACTCTTAGATTATAATTGATCTCGGTCTTGGATCGTTACCTGAGTTAGGTCAGAATTGACCTCGGTCCTCGGTCGTTACCACTCTTAGGTCATAATTGACCTCGGTCTTGAATCGTCACCTGATTTAGGTCAGATTTGACCTCGATCCTCGGTCGTCACCACTCTTATGTCAAAATTGACCTCGGTCTTAGATCGTCGCCTAAGTTAGGTCATAATTGACCTCGATCCTCGGTCATCACCACTCTTAGGTCAGAATTGACCTCGGTATTGGATCGTCACCTGAGTTAGGTCAGAATTGACCTCAGTCCTTGGTCGTCACCACTCTTAGGTTAGAATTGACCTCGGTCTTGGATCGTCAGCTGAGTTAGGTTAGAATTGACCTCAATCCCCGGTCATCACCACTCTTAGGTCAGAATTGACCTCGATCTTAGATCGTCACTTGAGTTAGGTCAAAATTAACCTCGGTCCTTGGTCGTCACCACTCTTAGGTCAGAATTGACCTCGATCTTGGATCGTCACCTGAGTTAGGTCAGAATTGACCTCGGTCCTTGTTCGTCATCACTCTTAGGTTAGAATTGACCTTGGTCTTGGATCGTCACCTAAGTTGGTTTAGAATTGATCTCAGTCCTCGATCGTCACCACTCTTAGGTCAGAATTGACCTCGGTTTTGGATCGTCACCTGAGTTAGGTCAGAATTGACCTCAGTCCTCGATCGTCACCACTCTTAGGTCAGAATTGACCTCAGTCTTGGATCGTCACTTGAGTTAGGTCAAAATTGACCCCGGTCCTCAGTCGTCACCACTCTTAGATCAAAATTTACCTTGGTCTTGGATCGTAACCAGAGTTAGGTCAGAATTGACCTCGATCCTCGGTCGTTACCACTCTTAGGTTAGAATTGACCTCTATCTTGGATCCTCACCTAAGTTAGGTCAGAACTGACCTCCGTCCTCAATTTTCACCACTCTTAGGTCAGAATTGACCTCGGTCTTGGATTGTCACCTGAGTTAGGTCAGAATTGACCTCGGTCCTCGGTCGTCACCACTCTTAGGTCAGAATTAACCTCGATTATTAGATCTTCACCTTAAGCCCACAGATTTGGCTTTGACCCATAAAATTGGTCATCCCCAGCACACCCCTCAGGTCCTCAGAATCGGCCTCAACCCTCTTAATCGATTATACTCCGTCAAAAGCATCATGTGGTGTCTATTCGATAGTTATCATTTGTTCCAAACTGACACATTGAGGGGCTCTGTAGACAGCCCATTATGTTACGCCCTAACTCTCCTTAGGTCCTTAGGACCTCCGTTCATCACTATAAACCCAGGTCATATCCCAAGCACTGACCTAGAAGCCATCGGGTACTCCCAGGCTCTATTTGACCAAAAAGTCAAAATCTTCAACTTGACCGAGGCTGAATGAATCTTCGAAGGGCACTAAAATCCCTTTCCAACGGTCCATCTCGTGCATGATTCTGACTTACCAAGCAAACGAACGATTCGTTTGCGTCCGAAACTTGATGTAGAGGCCATCGAGCGCTCCCGGGCTTTGTTTGACCTAAGTCAACTCTTCATCTCGACCGATACTGAATGAATCTTAGAAGGTCACTGAAACCCCTTTCCAATTGTCCGCTCCGCGCGGGATTCTGACTTACCATGCGGACGAACGATCCGTTTGACTCCAAGAGGTCACCGAATACTTCCAGGGCCCGATTAACCAAAGTCAACTCCCCAAACCGGTTTAAACTCGTTGGAATGTCGAAGTAAATCTCCTAACCTTTCCAATGGTTTACCCTGTGCGCGATTCAGACTTACCATGCGAACGAACGATCCGTTTGCGTCCGAACGATTCCCCGTCCAATGGATCGACAAATACTTCTGAGCCATATTTGACCCAAAGTCAACTCTCGAACCCAGGAGTAGTCCCAATACTTTCAAATGTCTCTGAATTACCTTTCCAACGGTCCACCCCGTCCGCAATTCTGACCAACGGTTTGCCCTCGACAGCCAATTTTTCAAAAAGGCCTGAAATACACTACCAAATGGCAGGTTCCAGACCCTGCCTATCGGCAGGTGCCAATAGGTAGGACCAGGTCTATGCCGATCGGAAATTACCTGGGCCTATAAAAGGAGGCCTTCACCTTATTTGCAAATGGAGCCCAGATCTGATAAAAATCGCTCTCAGCGAATCCCAAAAACCTCTCTCGAAGAGAGAGCGATTTCAACATCCAAATCTCTTTTTAACTTCCACTTTTCATCATCCTTTTCATCAAATTTGGTGAATAAGCCACTCTCCACCATCATCCAAGTGCAAGGGATGCTCTCAACATTCAAGATCAAGCTCAAAGATATTTAAGAAGGTCCAACTTTCTCAACTTTCTCTTCAAATTCTCTTGAATTCGCAATAACTTGTTTTATTACTTAGAACTTTTTATTATCTCATCTCAAATATCCTAATATACTTTTTATTTATTATTATTGCACATCTCTTATTTTCATATAAATAAAACCCAAAAAGAAAAAAGAAAAAGAGGGTTTGCTCATAAATTCCAAATAGGGATTCTCATACTTTTCTCACACTATTCTCACAACTAAAATACTTTTTCTACACACATACACACACACACTCACAAATAAGAGACCGCCCATTTTGACTTATGGGATAAACCCCACCCCTCATTTTGCATGTGAACTACATGGACTTTGATGTCTTTATAGGCTATGTAGGCGTCTCGGGGTAAAACCAGAGACTCGAGTCCTATTCTCACTTTCTCCCTCATTTTCTATCTTCTCTAAATCCAATTTTCTTATATTCTATATACTTGTTCTTAGTGACGTATCACCCCATATGTGTTATCGTTCCGTTATAACGATCAACGTAGGGGTAATCGCGTAAATCTTATTTTCTAATATTATTTTAATACCTTTCCACGGATGACTCGCTTTATCTTTTCCATGATACAAGTCGAGGATTCCTATCTCCACTATATATATAAACATGAACACATATCACGGAGAAAATAAAAAGGGAAAATAAAAACTATCCATGAGAGACCGAAAGGGTGGAATAGGTGCCTAACACCTTCTCATTTCGTAACTTAGCCGCCGAACCCTTCTCGAATCATTTTGGTTTCATATGCACTAGTATGTCTTTGGATGTCGTTCTTCGGGATGGCTTCCCCTTTTTCTTTTGTCATTTTTGAATAAAATAGACTAGCGATTCTAAATATCTCTTCATTTTTACACCTCATCTCAAATGACGTCGGTCGATGCGCTCCCGAGAGGGACCCGAGGATCCTTCTTTCATGCGCTCGCCCGCGGCGAGGATTGTGGATGTCCACACCTATAAACTACAAGATTTTTTCTTGAGAATACATTGTTATAGCTTCATACACTCTACAATGGATCACATATTTTTAGATGACAATTTATGAGGGATGAAAATTTTTTAAGGTCTTATACAAAGAATTGAAGGCTTTAAAAAATTTGTGAAAGATTGGCTACTCCTAAATATGTATGTGAGAATTTTGGATCATGATTTGGAGAAGTTAAAAATCTTATGTTAAATAAACGTCATGAGTGAAGAAGTGGTTAGGCCTATAACATTGATTGAATGATGATACCGTTAAAAATTGATTATTTTAGGGGGGAAAAGTGGTAGTTAAAAATGATCCTAAAAAGGGTTTTGGTGATTTCACTTGAGTAAAACTTTGCTTTCTCCATTTTATGATTCGTTATCATAATCGAACTTAATCTTAGGCATCTCTCAATCATGTTCATTTTTTTATTCTGCACAAACGATATATTCTCTTATGTTCGTGGATAATACTCTCATAATGTTATTAGACTTTCACATATAATCTTTTATTGATTATGAATGTAGAGAGATAATTATAATACCATCATAAATCACCATAGGGTCCAAGTTCCTTCGAGTTTTGGTCCCTCAGTCCTCCTTCAAACCTTAATCGGAGAACAACTACATGCTCTCCCACCCTATTGGACTTTGTGAAATATTAAATTCGAGATTAACACACTTTCATGGAGCTTCGAATCCTCTTTACGGATGTCCAGAACATACATGAATCAGCCTACGCTTCACATCTTATGGCCGAAAAACCAATTATGCTAGCCTATAAATATGACACCTCACATGCCTGCAAGCATGTAGGAGTTTTCATAGCCACCAAGTCTTTCCAACTTGTTGGAAGGTAGGATAAAGAATCTGCCCTCCGGCATCCCCGATATCTCCACTAGTTTTTTCTTATTTAAGGAAACTATGACCTCAATATTCAAGGGTTATTAACCTCAAAATCACTGTGATAGCTTTTCTCAAATTCAACACAAATCATTTTAACCAAATTCTTCCAACATTACCTTATCTCATTCGTACCTCACCACTATCCTCTACTCCAACACCACTACCTACACTCAAAATAATCTTACAAAGACCAAAAATAAAATTCAAAGATCTTTGATCATCTAAACCCTTTTATTCAAATTTTTATCCAGTTTCACTTTTTATATATTTTGGAACTTTTAGCATATTTTTAGTAAGTGCTGATTTATTTTTCATTAATCTTACGCTTTTTATTACATATAGTCTTAAACTTATTTTTATAAATCAAAACCCCCCAAAAGAGGGTTTCTTCTTTAGTTTCCAATTTAAGTTTATTCCACTTTCTATTTTACTTTCACGACACTTTGCATATTTTTTTCAGAAAAGTAAGAAATAAACTCTTAATTTAGAATATGGACCTCATCTTATATCCCCTACTAACTACATGGACATTGATGCCATTTTCAGCTACATAGGTGTCTTGAGATCAATTTTGGGATTTTAGTCCTCTTTTATACATATCATTATTATTCACGTTATTGTATTAGTATTTCACACATATACTTATCTTATCTTGTTCATATAGTTAATTTCTTTATGTTTATCACTTCTTAGTGGTTCGGGACATTCATGCTCACTTGTCAATACTGGCACTACGATATGATATTCCTCCCACATTTTAGTTCGTTATGAACACTTTTAGTTAATTTATCTTCTTAGATTGACTCGTGCCCATATTTTCCATGATTTCGATGCGATGAGTTCATTACCTTATGCCTTTCCATAACTACTAGACACCACATTAAAATCCCCCATAATCTGTCAAGGTTGATCAATGTATATTTGGTGAAGAAATTTCCATAGGTCTCTTCTTTCAACTTTAGTTCCTATAGGATACACAAAAGTAGCCTTCACCCACTCATCCATCATAAAAAAAAGAGATTAGTTTTATGATCCATAGAAGACTCAAAATTACATGAGATACCTTCTTGGAAAAAACACCAGATCTTACTATTTGAATTGGCAAAACCCAGGTTAAAGCCAAGCTTTATTATGAAAGATTCCAATTTCTCCACTTCTTGTTTTGGTTCCAAAATATCAAAATTGCAAACTTTATGAATTTTATTCAATATTTTCAATCTCTATGATGCCCCCTTTTTTTACATACCTCTAATGTTTCATATGATTTATCTTATCATTAAGATTCAAGAGATGAATAGTTTTTGTACCTGACCTTAGATGTTGTTAATATGAGAAGACTAATCACTAGGACCTAAATTATTCAACAGTTTTTTCTTCACTTTAACACCTTATTTGGTAACTTTCTTTAGAGACAAGATTACCTCTGTCCTCTTGATTGCCTTGTTTCCTGCCTCTTACGCTAATTTTTTATTGATATTGAAGAACTTGACTTCTATCTGTAGATTGCATTGAATTGGAAGCTTTACCTTTGAGACTAGGAAAAATGGGGGGACTAAGCTACTTCACCTTCTTCCATGTGATTTTCATACAACCGGTAACAGTTTTGCAAATGTTTTCCTTTGGGATTTTTGTCATTGCCACTTTTTTATCTTTCCTTTCAACTCGTTTCTTGTAAAATCTTGTGATCTTGGGAGGTAAATTAGTCTAACTTTTAATAGGGTTTGCTACTATCTCTACTTCTGCTTCTTGCCTCATAGAAATATCAACATTGATTTCTTGATCTTACCCATGATCTTGGGTGATTGTTTCTCTCTTCTTGAAAGATTTCACTACCCATGTTTAGTATACTCCTTGTTATGTTTTTCATTCAAAGGAAAAGTATTATTAAGAACAGTACGTTTGTCGTTCAGATTCATATTCTCCTTGAATAGGCATTTAGCTTCTTGATGAACCCTCATTTCACAATGAAAGCAATATTTAGGAATGTCCTCATATTGAAAGTATTGCTAAAATCCTCTTTCAGCATCTTTGTTGGCAATCCATATCCATTTAGGCAAAGGCTTCAGTAGATCAATTTCAATACAGACTCTAGTCATACTCAATCGGTCCAATGATGCAGTTGCACAATTAATTTTTAGAGGGACACCCGCTACAAAATAATTAGAGAAAAGAATTTCTTCGTTTTAGAGATGGATTGGAAATAGATGGAGCCTAACCCATATAGGGGATAAAGTCGGCTCACAGTCAGGGTGAAATTCATTAGTCCACTTAAAGAGCTCATAGGATATCTATAGATATACCACGTAGATCTGAGTCAAATCCTATTATAGTCCTCTTCCTCGAATAACTATATCATCACATGATTCTGATTAATTAACCCTACATTAAAAGAGGCTTTCAATCCCGTTGAACTTAATTTCTTCCTTACATCTTCAATTGGTGGTCTCCCATGTGTAAATTTACTAACCAATGAATGCTTAAAAGGCTTAAAAACGTTATCATGGTAATCATTTGTTAGAAAAATGGTAGGTTCTCCTTTGAATGAAACAATCTTATTCAAGGTAATGTTTTCATGGGAAGTTTTACCAACTATGTGTTCAAAGGATTTATGGAGAGGAGGGTTAGGAAGTTTAGTAGGTGTGGGATTAGGTTTGGATATAAAATATGAAGAAGGATCAGGTGGATGAGCAGCCACCTCCATGTAGGAGGTGGTGGGTTCCGCCATTAACCCTAGAGATAAAGAGAGAGAGAATATATTTTGATGGGTGATTAATTAGTTATTTTCATGGGTGATTTAGCCTATAGGAACATGTTTAAGATTATGTATTGGATGAATTTATTTTGATCTCATGGCATTCCTTTTTGTGGTTATAAATGTCTTTCATCGAAGAATTCAAAATGATTTTTGATACAATTATGTTTATGCCTTTTGTTAAATAATACATTCATGATATAATTTTGTATATCAGAATGTCTTATTTGATCATTTTTTCTTATTTTAGAATATGATATGTGCTTCATGAGATGGGGTTTTATTATAAACTACAATGAAATTTATGCATGAGAATACATTATTATATCTTGATGAACTTTACACTAGACCACATATTTTTGAGATGACAATTTATGAGGGATAAGAAATATTTATAGTCTTATAAAATGCGTTGAAGGCTTCAAAATACTTGTGAAAGAGTGTCAACACCTAAATATATATTTGAGAATTTTGGATCATGATTTGGAGAAGTTAAAAAACCTTATGTTAATTAAATGTCAGGAGTGAAAAAGTGGTTAGGGCTATAACATCGATTAAATTATGATACCTTTAAAAATTGGAAGTCTTGTCCCTTCTTTGTGATTGAGTGATAGCCTTCATTTCCAAAATAAATTTAAACAAATAAATGTCTTAAATATTTCTATCTATCCTAACTTGGGTTACACTAAGGATATGATACAAAAGGTCTTAACGAATTGATAATTTCAGGGGGGAAATTGGTAGTTAAAAATGATTCTAAAAAGGATTTTGGATATTTCACTTAAGTCGAAGCTTTGTTTTCTCTATTTTACGAGTCATTATCTTAGTCAAACTTAATCATGGACATCTCTCAATCGTGTTCATTTTGTTATTTTTCACAATTGAGATATGCTCTTATTTTCTTGGATAATACTCTCATAATGTTATTAGACTTTTATAAATAATATTTTCTTGATTATGAATGTAGAGAGACCATTCCATTACCCTCACAAATCTCCATAATGTCTGTGGCCATCCTGGGTGGCGTCGGGAGGAGATGGATCCCTCGAGAAGACTACGCCACGGTCTTGCACCCCTCTTTGAACGGTTCTTTAGCCGTAGTCGGTGTGGGGGTGAATGTGAAGAGATGGATTCGCTAGCCTATTTTTCACAAAACAAGAAAAAAACATGTTTCCACTTTGAGAGAGCATCATTAAGGATAAACTGATACATACAAAACCAATAGTCCGAAGGTTTGGGGGCTAAGTTATGGAATTAGAAGGTGTTAGGCACCCATCCCGCCCTTTCGGTCTCTCGTGGGCTAGTTTTATTATTTTCTTTTATATCCCCGTGAAGTGTGTGTGTGTGTTTATATAATTGAGATCTAAATAATTCAACTCATACCATGGATAATGTAGAGTGAGGTCATCCATAGGAATGCTACCAAACTAACATATGTAGAAAGTATGATTTTCACGTTTATCACGATATTGATAGTTATTCGGAAATGATAATATGTGTTGGATGAAACGCAAACAAGCATGATATATATATATATATATATATATATATATATATATATATATATATATATATATATATATATATAGAGAGAGAGAGAGAGAGAGAGAGAGAGAGAGACACACACACATACACACACACACACACACACACACACACACTGGGGTATGTCCATGCCTGAAGGCACGATGACAATTCTCCTGAGTATGAATCATGTGATCAAGTCGAAAGTGAGATAATCAACAACTATGGTTAATCACTTTGTATACATCAGTAAAAATACATCGTAGTTATGTTCACAGAACAAACACGGACAATAAAAACATAAGCGAAAAACACGATTTTTTTTGGCACAGACAACGCTATCCCAATAGCATTCAGAACTCGTACCCTAAAGATGTTACATAATGACCAAACGATCCATAGTCCATAAATAAAAACTAAAAAGAGACTTGAGAAAAACTTTAGATTAAGTCAACTTCCTTTATCTTGATACCCTCGCTATCAGCATTTGCTTCCTCCAATGTTGATAATTTAAAATTGGATTGCATCAACAAATTGTAATCATAACAATTTAATCAACAATGAATACTTACCATCTTGAATTGAATCATCATTTTTATGCTAATAAATTTGTCATTTTTTCCATCCAAGTTAAATAATTAACGAATACACATTTCAAACTTTTTAACTTTAATTAGCAAATGTGACAAAACAGTTTGATCTCTAAATCACGAGAATAATCATAACATTCAGAGAATAGATAGTAAAATTATTCATTGCATTCTCTTTTACAGTAAGAGAAAAATTTTGATCGAAAGAAGAACCCCAGTAATATTGTTTTAGATGAAATTTCTTCCAATGGAATATAAGGCATCATCAAACTACTACACCATAAATGTATCATATAAATTATCCAACACAAAATTAAAAATAGTTTATCGAATATAATAATAACAAAAATAGAAAATAGTGTGTCCAATATATTTCTATCACGGGGAGACTCAAATAGAGCAAGTGCACAGATATAAGTTTTAAAAAAAAATCAGAAATTGAATATTTCAAAATCATCCAGTCGGGCCCTTAAATCAGTTATTTCAGCTTCAGCAGCAGACAACTTCATTTGCAACATTCACTCTCAATTATAGACCATGTTCATCTAACACATTTATCAAAAGTACCACTTGGGAGTGAGCTCTCTGTTCTGATTCTTTAATTTCCATCACATCCCTAGAACACAAAAAAGTTCAAAACTAAAATGCGTAGAGTATAAAGTATATTAACAACGAAAATTTTAATTACTAAATCAATAATAAACCTACAATAGCATATTGATTCAATCATGAAATAACCATGGACTGCGTCAACTCGGATAACAGGCAACAAATTGGGCAAAAAATAGGAACATGACAAGTGTAATAGGCAACATATTGGATATAAGACATTCAACATTTTGTTGAAAGAAATGGTTACTAAGAGCTGCATTAAATTCATAGGCTAACATAGTGAAAATTCAGAGTATAGACGTCTAAGAAATCCTTAAATATTTGCAAGAAAAAAAGGGGTGGGTGGGGGAGGAAAAATAATCTCAACCGCAGTGACTCTGAAAAGAGAAATTGAAACAAAATTTTTGTCACCACTTTGTCTAATGAATCAACGAAAGCAATCCTAGACAATTTTACACTGGGATGCTGACCTCCAGTATCCAAATTATAGCTTGAAGAGCATATAACAGAACTTGGGTGGTGGGTAAAGCATATATGATCAGCACTTATGATATGTATTTTTCAGTAACCTATAACTCCTAAGGTCTCAAAACAATCCATTATGAATGAATAAATAGCCAACAATTACGTTATGTTAAAATTTGAAATACTCAACCATGCCAAATCAGAGAAGTAAAAGAGTTCCCACAATAACAAATCGGCGTAGCGAGTGTATTCACCATGAAGATTTAACGTAGCAACTCCCAAAATCACATAAGACATAAGTCAGGAGATGATATCCAAAAACCAAAAATTTTGATTCAAAACTTAGGAGATGATCCTAAAGGAAACCTTAAAAAAAGTGAAGGAAAGGCAGTAAGATTCAGTAGGATCAGAGCAGAGAATTAAAAAGGTTAAAACTATATTAGAGTTAGCTAAAGAACTAAAAATTACGCAACTAAAAGGGATTAATCGTTAGTATAAAGTAAACAAATGATTCAATATAGCTGAATTTGAATTGATAGAAGATGAAGGGTAGTACATGAAACTTAAATATAGAAGATTGATAAAGCCTTCAAATACTTGTTGCTCACATTGAGGAAAATAGATACTGTGGCTATCAGCATTGATATTTGGCCAGTAGCACTTCTAATATTATTTTTATCTCTTCTAGTGTCACACTGCAAATAGGAAAAAAATAATTCATCATAACACCTTCAAGTTAGAAGTGTAAACTATTGTATGAAATAGTGAAAGAAAATAGATATAAGTAACAAAAATTAGGAGATATCAACAACTTTACAGTGACAATCTATATTAAAACTGTGAAGAGGCCAAGTCGATTCATAAATTGGGACTACAACTAAACTTTACAACTATTCCTATCCAACAGCATAGAGAACCGTACCATGAAATTGATTGAAAAAAATGAGTTGATTAAGGGAAGTAATCTAAATATTTATTTTGCAGTTTAGTATTTGGAAATTACTCTGCTTCTCTGGTTATATATGCTTGAATCTGCTTAAATTTTCTTGCTTGATCATCCCTTCAAGATCTGTGCCATATTTGAACATCTGTTACAGACTATACCTAGTAAAATCCGTAATTTACTTACTTAAATTAATTTTACAGTGTAGGTAGTATGGTCTCGTTAGTTTATACAATTCAATTATCTACTTCATGGCCAATATATATATATATATATATATATATATATATATATATATATATATATAACTGTAGGTATTGAGGTCTAGTAGTTGTAGTTGGTAAAAGACTCTCAATCTTATTATGATATATAGCCCCTTTTGCGCGAAACATATTTACACCCATTGATGTGATAGAGAACACAATATGTTTAAAAATAAGTTCATAACTTAAATATGTTTCAAAAAAGTCATTAGCTATATTTTGGAAAGAAATGTGTCCATCACTGAATTTGTTCCTTGCTACCTCTCAAATCATTCGAGAAATTAACTAACTGCTAAAAAAAATGAACTACTCCAACTACATAGGGAGACATGCCTGCTTCAATTTAAATGAAAGGAAAACATGTGTAAATCAGATATCAGATCCTGCAGACTCAGTCAAAGCAAGTACCAATTGATCTAACTTCCTCCCCATGTGACAGTGATCATGAATGAAATGCACATTGATAGCAATATAGAATCTGAAGATTCTTATGTCCAAACCCTTTTTGTTAATAGCATATCTAACGGTTGTCCCGGCCATAACTCGAAGAATCCAATCCAGG
The DNA here is from genome assembly GCA_949130495.1 of Sambucus nigra. Lineage (NCBI taxonomy): Eukaryota > Viridiplantae > Streptophyta > Magnoliopsida > Dipsacales > Adoxaceae > Sambucus > Sambucus nigra. The sequence continues at coordinate 580,568,890 of OX422212.1, read as the reverse complement.
CTACTTTGGCAGCCATTTTCGTTACAACCTTATGTCACGAGATGCCTCCAGTTGGGTTTCTAAATCAGTTTGTGTCGAGGGTTGCATATGGGTTTCAATGGGGGTTGCTGTTATGTATTGCCAACAATCGAAGCCTGATTTCGTGCCTCACACCTGAAACCCTTTTTCTTGCTTCCAGCTTGTGAGTTTCTTGAATAATGTCTTCAGTCCGATTCTCCACAATTGTAAGGCCCTCTTCAAGAGCATTGCCAATGGTTTTGCCAATATAATTAAAGGGTGAAGCAATTGCACCCAGCCCTTTCTGTAATGGAGGGCTATATATCTTTGAATGGATTTTAGGTGATTGATATGGGTCATAATACTGACCATTTTAAACATGCCACAGTCCAACTAAGAAAAATATTGAAAATGTTGGGCTCTTTAACTCAACTATAGATTTCTCAAGTTGCAAGTGGCAAAGGGTAAAAAACAACGCTCAGCTCATATTGATCAAAGATGGACATATATATAAGCTCGAGAGTACAACCTTGTTGTTTATATTGATCAAAGATGGACATATATATAAGCTTGACAAACTTTGGGATTTTTAACTCAATCATTAATTTGTTCATAGCCATTTTTCATGACATGCTCCATGTACAAAAAAACTGTAGCAGTAAGAGGATACAAACATTGTTGAATCTTTAAAAGTATTGTTGGAACACTATTTCCTCAAAGCCTCTTCCCCTTCAACTTTTTCCAATCATAGGTGATGGCCTTAGACGTTGAGAGAAATCCCAATGGTTAATAAAATGCAATCATCAGTAAGTAATAATCAGTCAAAAGCATACCTAGTCAAAAGAATATGAATGCTTATTGAAAATATTAATAATCACATTCATATATCTTGAATTGGGAGGTCAATTATGAGTTAAAGAAGGTGAGAGTGGAGATTGAGGATCTCTTTCGAACAACCCTCAAGGTTTACTTTTGGAGGCTATTCACTCTGCTAGTTATTCTGGTGCAATTTCCAGTCCACTTTTGGCTCCTGAGTAGGTTCTAAACAGATAAAATAGCAATGGGTTGGCATAATTTCTTACAGAGAATTATACTGCTCCTCGGATGGTTATGGTGGCATCTGGGGTTAAACATGAGGACCTTTTATCTATTGCAGAGCCACTTCTTTCTAATCTCCCTAGTGTGACATGTCCAGAGGAGCCAGCGTCTGTATATGTTGGAGGGCATTATCGATGTCAAGCTGAATGTGGGAGCGCACTCAAACTTTGCTCTTGCTTTTGAGGTTCCTGGTGGCTGGCATAAAGAGAAAGATGTCGCCCACTTTGAATGTTCTTCAAATGCTTATGGGTGGTGGTGTCTTGTTCTCAGTAGGTGGTCAAGGAAAGGTATGCACTCACGGTTCCCCCACTATAATCCGAGATCCGCCACTAGCGATCGGGTCTCCGCTCTCACTAATAATCCATCTCGATTTTGTGGCATATCTGATGAAAAACTCGAATTAAGTTCCAGTATTTCCCACACAGATTCTTTAACCTGTTGAGGTTTAAAACTAACAAATTTGATTAGTTTAAAACTAAAAAAATTAATTCCCATGTGAATCATTCCATCAGTTGCTGCAGTTGCTAAAATGTATTATTGAAATTAATGTATTATTGAAATTAATGCAGTTGCTAAAATGCATTATTGAAATTTTATTCCCACGTTTAATGCATTATTAAAATTAAGGCCATGTAAATAGCTCATTGCATATGTGGTAACTAAACAGACTAAATTCAAACTTGAATTTTTCATGGAACTTGTTTCGCTTGACTAAAGAGAGTAAAAACATGGCTCGGTTAAGTCGGTACTATGTTAACAATAATGCTTCTGGACAAAGAGTAAGAGAGAAAAACTAATCATTTGCAAACAGATCAAAACTAACCATTGGCAGAAAAAGTCCCTTCAACGGGGGAAACATGCATATTTCACCATAGGAAACCCTATTAAGAGAAAAAACACCATAATCAGAACAAAAAGTTGTGAAACCCAATCAAACCTAAAATCCAAAATTAGAAAATATCGAGTACATAGGAGGGAGTTACCTGAGTGCGTGGGATAGAAGTTTTAGAGAGAAAACGTTGTTGTTCTGAATTTTGACCCAATCTAAGAGTGTATAAATAATAAGAGGGTATAAATGATGACAATCTAAAATGCTCTTTAACTCTAAATAACCTAAATAGCAATATAAGTGCATAGAATAGCAAACAACAATATAAGTGAATAGAACAACAAACGTGAATCGAACAATAAAAAGAAAACGTATTTATGGACCATGAATCGAAACATTAAAAATCGACCATGAATCGAAACTGCAAACATCAACTATGAACAAAAATAGGGTATGAAGCGAACAATAAAGGATGAATTGACCATGAATTGGACACCAAATGATTAATACGTTTTAGGTTTAATCTTACCTGAATCGAATAGGTAAACATACTACAAACAGGTATAAAATCGACCAAGAATTGAAAAATTTAGAAACGATGGAGATATAGAAATCAATCGACCAACAGTAAAAAAAATAATTACCATGGTTGATAGTTGTTGGTCGTGGTTGTTAGTCGTAAAAAGGAGAGAGAGAGAGAGAGAGAGAGAGAGATGGATGAAGAGTAAAGTTAGGGTGAAAAATAAGAAGACGGGTTGGTTTGGAGAAAGAGTGGAAGGGGTATAATGGGAACAAATACTATTGTACCCTCGTGTTTGAATTTTGAAGAAAAGAGGGAAACAAATTAGAGTGTGTCAAAAGAGGGGGAACCCAAAATTTGCAAGGGTAAAATAGGTATTTAAGGAAATAATTCATCTCATGACATCATGTGCCAAACTTGTGACATACATAAGTTTCCTACTTTATTATATATATATATATATATATATATATATATATATATATATATATATATATATATATATATATATATATATATATATATATAGGAGAAGGCTCACCTACATCATGCTCTATACATCATCCATGCATCAGGCTTAATTACATGCCCTAAAAAATGTTTTTTTTCAAATTTTATATTTTTCCCTTGAAATTAACCTTCTAATCAACCCATATGAAAAAAATTAGGTAAAAATACATTTTGTAACTATTTAAAAAAATCCACGAAAAACTGCTAAAAATACATTATTTATAAGGGTCTGCGCTAGCAGTTTTTTGTGGATTTTTTAAAAATAGATACAAAATGTATTTTGACCTAATTTTTATCATATGTGTTGATTGGAAGGTTAATTTCAAGGGAAAAATATAAAATTTGAAAAAAGGTTTTCTAGGGCCTACAATTAGGTGTGATGTATGGTGTGATGTATAGTGCTTGATGTAGGTGAGCCTTCCTCTCTCTCTCTCTCTCTCTCTCTCTCTCTCTATATATATATATATATATATATATATATATATATATATATATATATATATATATATATATATATATATATATATGAAAGTGGGAGATCTGAGAAAAATAGGGAATTCGGGAAATTAAGAAAATTGAAAAATTCGACTCAAGTCTAGGATATTAATCTGAGACATCTACGTAGCCTATAAACGCATCAAAGTCCACGTAGTTCAAATGTAGCATAGGGGTGGGGTTTATACCATAGATTCGAACGGAATTTTATTATATGTGTATGTGTCGAAAATGTATTTTTTGGTTTTTGAAAAAAGGTGTGATGGATAATTCCGTTCAGAATTTATAGGTGTAACCCTCTTTTATTTGTTTTTGAGATTTCTGTAGAAAATAAAGTATGAGTAATACACTAATAGAAGTGTAGATATTAATGTGTATGAACTAAAGTAAGAACTAGATTATGAATCTAATATATATTATGCAAAACACAACGAATTTAAAGAGAGATGGGAGTAATTGGATCTTCTTTGAAGCTTGATCTTTGATCTTTGATGAACTCCCTTGAGTGTTAATGGATATTGATGAAAGAGAATGATATTTTGACAAATTGGGTATGAAAAGGATGGCGATGCAAGCTTGAATGAAACTTCACCTAAGGAACTACGCTGATTTCGAGGGAATGTTGCTGAGATCACTGATGATGATGGATCTGTTTTGTCTTAGTCTCTTGGTAGTGAGGTCATGCCCTCCATCCATAGGGTCAGGGGATAGCCGATCTTCCTACCCCAAGGGGTGCCTATCGGCAGGTGATCCTTGACACTGTGCCGTTAGGCAGGGATTTGGACCTGCCAATTGGTAGTCTCGTGTAGATTTTTCTAGAAAAATGGTCGTAGAATGAAAACCGTTTATCCGAATCATGCACGGGGCATACCGTTAGGAAGGTAATTCAGATAATTTAAAGATTCCTTTGGATCGCTCCAGGGTCCGGGAGATAACTTTAGGTCAAATGTGGCTCGGAAGCGCATGTCGGTCTTTTGGACGGGAGATCGTCGGATGAAAATGGATCGTTCATCCGCATGGTAAGTCAGAATCACACACGGGTCGGGCTGTTGGAAAGGTTATGAGATTTACTTCGACATTAGAAAGAGTTTTTCTTGGTTCAAAAGGTTGGCTTTGGTCAACTGGGGCCCGAAGTGCCCGGGAACCTCTCGAAGTAAAATGGATTTTTCGTCCATACCGTAGGTTAGAATCACGTATGGGGCAAACCATTGGAAAGGGTATTCTGTGACCTTCATAGATTCATTCAGTCTCATTAGAGATGAAGAGTTAAATTTTGTCAAACAGATCCCAAGAGTGCCTCATCGCCTCCGGATCGATTTTTAGGGAAAAACTGATGGGTCGTCTGAATGGTTATGCCATTTCGTGCATGGGTGGACCTTTGGAAAGGGGTTTTAGTGCCCTTAGAATATTTAAAGAGCTTTATCTCTGACGATGAAGTTAATCCCGGTAGCCTCTGAATCGATTTTTGGTAGTAAATTGGTCCATTCGTCCGAACTGTTATGACAATTCCTGCATGGGGTGGACCATTGGAAAGGGTATTCAGATCCCTTAAAGAGTCAAAGAGATTTTTCTCTAACGATAGAGTTTATCAGAGTCAGACGGGGCTCGGGAGTGCCCGGTGGGCTCTAGATCGGTACTCGGAGTGAGCCCTAGGGTTTTCAGTGAGATGGAAAGGTACTAGCGAACTAAGGGGAGACTTAGGGGGTCCTAGAATGTGGTTTTTATAGAGCCCCTTGATGGGTGAGCTTGGAATAAGTGATAGCCATCGAATAGACACCACATGATAGAGGTCGATTATGTGGACCTAAGGGATGAGGATGACCGATTCAGAGGGTCGAGGTCGATGCTAAGGACCTAAGGTGATGTTAGGGGCAGTCAATTCTCAGGACCTAAAGGAGGTTATGAGTAGGGAGGCAACCAATTCTGTGGGCCGGGGTTAGTTCTGAGGATTTAAATTATAGTGACCAATTCTGCGGGTCGAAGCCAATTCTGCTTGCTTAAAATAGAGATGACTAATTCTGCAACTCAAAGACAATTATGAGAGCTTAAGTAGAAGAGACCAATTCTGAGGGTGAAAGCCAATTCTGAGGGCTTAATATAGGGGTGACCAATTCTGCGGTCGAAGCCAATTCTGTGGGCTTAAGTAGAGATGACCAATTCTGCGGGTCAAAGGCAATTCTGCAAGTTTAAGATGGAGAGGACCAATTCTGCGGGTCGAAGTCAATTTTGAGGGCTTAAGATATAAGTAACCAATTATGAGGGTCGAAGGCAATTCTGCGAGCTTAAGTAGGGATGACCAATTCTTCGGGTCAAAGATAATTCTACGAGCTTAAGATAGAGATGACCAATTCTGAGGGTCAAAGCCAATTCTGAGGGCTTATTTGGGGTGACAAAATCCAAAGGTCGGAGCCAATTCTGAGGGCTTAAGATATGTGTGACCAATTCTGCGGGTCAAAGACAATTCTAAAGGCTTAACCAATTCTAAGGGTCGAAGCCAATTCTGAGGGCTTAAGATAGGTGTGACCAATTCAGCAGTTCAAAGCCAATTCCGAGGGCTTAATATAGGGGTGACCAATGTTGTGGGTCAAAGACAATTCTGCAGGCTTAAGATAGAGGCGACCAATTATGCGGGTCAAAGCCAATTTTGAGGGCTTAAGATAGAAGGGACCAATTTTGAGGGCCGAAGCCAATTTTGAGGGCTTAAGTAGGGGTGACCAATTCTATGGGGCAAAGCTAATTCTGCGGGCTTAATTTAAAAGTGGTCGATTCGAAGAGAATTCTGAGGGCTAATTTGGGGTGACCAATTCTGAAGGTTGAAGCCAATTATAAGGGATTAAGATAGGGGTGATCAATTCTATGGGTCAAAGCCAATTATGCGAGTTTAAGATAGAGGTAACTAATTCTGCGCGTCAAAGCCAATTAGACAGGCTTAAGATAGAAGCAATCGATTATTAGGGTCGAAGCCAATTCTGAGGGCTTATTTACGATGAACAATTCTGAGGGTTGAAGCCAATTCTGAGGGATTATTTGGGGTGACCGATTCTAAGGGTCAAAGCGAATTCTGCGGGCTTAAGATAAAGGGGACAAATTCTATGAATCAAAGTGAATTATGTGGGCTTAAGATAGAAGCGACCGATTCTGAGGGTCGAAGCCAATTATAAGGGCTTAAGATAGGGGTGACCAATTCTGCGGGTCAAAGCCAATTTTGACGGCTTAAGATAAGGGTGACCAATTTTGCAAGTCAAATCCAATTATGCGGTCTTAAGTAGGGATGACCGATTCAGAGGGTCAAAGCCAATTCTGAGGGCTTATTTATGGTGACCAATTCTGAGGGTCGAAGACAATTATGAGGGCTTATTTTTCCTTTGGGAAATTTGGTGACTACACTGGGGATGTGTAATTTCTCTCTAGGGGTTTGGGGAAGCATTTGATTTTAGGTTCCGCTGGGGAAAAGGGAATGATCCGAGGATTTTTTATTTGGGGAATTTTTAGAACTTCGGAGTGTCCTTTGGAGATATTATTGGGGAGAATTATTTTCTGGAATTTTGTTGGGGATGTTTGAAAAATGTTTTTCTTTGTGAAAAATGTTCTAAAATTAATATGGTAATTTTAGGAATTTTTTGGGATTTTTTGGTATATTTTTTTTGGACTTTTTGTATGGAACTTTAAAGGGGTTACTGATCGGCATAGATGGAGGGGTGCCAAATGACAGTGGAATAATATTTTTGGGTACCTCGAGCAGGTGGAGGGTCAGTGCCGATCGGTGGGTGGCAGGGAGATGCCGATGGGCATGCTCCTTAGCCTCCTATAAAAATGGGGCGGAATCTCCTCATTTATCACAACTTTCTAACTTCCTTTCTTCTGCAATTAACTTCTGCAAATCATTCTAATCTCCGATATGGGTGATTTTTCAACCAACACTACTCCCATGGCATGGCTTAATGTCGGCGATTGGGCAGGGTTGGAGTGGAGGGCTAGGGTGCCCCTTGCACTGGGCAACGAGAACTCATTCGACTCATTTGAGCCGATGGTGGATGATTGGACTCTTCTGTGTGTGCCCTCACATTATTGTTCTTCTAGGGTAGTGAACCCTGGTGGATATGTAAGTATTGAATGACCTTTGGTATTCTTTTCCTTTTTTCTTGGCGAGATTACTTTATTTCATGAATTTGCAATGGTTTTCTTTGTTTCTTCAAGAGTCCAATGTCACCAAGTTGACTATACGTGCCCGAGGGATGATAGGGCCTAGGGATATTTGGGAGAACCTTCCACCTGTGGTGCACGAGATGGTGTCATCATTCAATTTTTGAAGGCTAGCGTTTGTTCTAGATGAGACGCCCCATTCCACGGCTATTCTATGTGCTCTGAGGGAGGGGTGGTGGGAATCTACCCACACCTTCCATCTTGGCTTCAAGGAGATGAAGGTGACTCCCATTGATGTGCAACAGCTGTTGGGGCTAGACTGTGATGGTTTGCAGATTGAAGTGGATAGGACACTGAGCATGACGCTGAAGGCGATGAAGGAGGCATTGAGTGATATGGAGAGGGTGGTTTCTAGGTACTCTCTCCATTTTCCTTTGTTGAGGGAGTTATTTCTGAGGATTAGGATCGATGAGAGTGATGGGCAACAGGTGCATTAGATGGCCCTCTTGTTTATTCTACTAGTGCTGGGAGGTTTTTTGGTGGCGACGAGTGGCGATGTCGTGCAGTTATGATTTTTGCCATTTTTTAGGGTGTTCTCGGACATCCGACTTTATGATCGGGGAAGCCTGACTTTGGCGACCCTTTATTATTCTCTTGATGCATTTATCCGGTAATACCGACAGCCTTTTACTGGAGCCACATATCTTCTGGAGGTATTCCTTATTTTTTTTGCATTTTTCCTTTATGCATTCATATTTTCCTTCATGCTCTTTTTCTTGATTTCTTAAATGATGGCCTTTGACCTTTGCAGATGTGGTTTTATAAGGTGATTGGGTCTAACACCCAATTGATAGCTTTGAAGGATGAGTCTATTGGGGACTTCTGCCAGATGTACCGGTAGCGGAGGTCCAACCGACAGTCGAAGAGATCTCTCTCTTTGGAGGCGGTGCGTCAGGTCTTGAATGGCCTAATGAGCGAGAGGGTAAGACTTCTTTTATCTTGAGACTGTCCTTTCCATTAATGGTTTTTTAATTGATATTGATCTTTTTCCCTTGCTGGGGAATTGCAGGTAACCGTTTATTCTTGGGGGACGGCTATTCAGCACACTGGGGTGACAGGGGGACATTCGCAGATGCGGCGTCTACGGGTGCATGAGTTTGGCTACTCTTGGTACCTCGGGGAGAGGGTAGTCCGATAGATCGTGTAGGATGAGGTTACAGTGATGCCGACAAATCCCCTTATGTTCATGAGGCGAGTGCGGGAGATGTCAGAGGATTCTTGGGTGGCGGTGATGATGGGAGATCCGTATTCATTCTATACTGACACAACAGTGATGTACAAAAACATGGATTTCCTATCAAGATGGATGATGCCTCCCAGTGTATACGATGTGATGCCTCTTCCTCACGTGGGTTTAAGTCGGCAGGTGTGGTCCTCTCACAGTGTGAGCGGTGTGACGACGACGATGTCTTTAGAGGATCCTTTTGTGTGGATGCATTCTCCTGGTTACAACATCCGACGAGCTGATGGAGGGTTGGTGCGTATGATTCACTATCTTTATAAGATCTACCCAGAGGAGTTGGAATTGACACAGGAGGTCCTTCGACCTAGGGTATACTTTTTGCCTCTTTTTCTTTTGATTTCCTGATTTCTTTCGTTACCTCAAACTGACTAATTTGCTATTTTCTATTTTCTTTTGCAAGACATCAGGATGTCCACCACTTGGCTTAAGGATATTAGGGATTGGATATCTTTGGTGACCGCCCATATTGGATGCGATTCCATCTCTTTCTTGTTTGGTTTCGTCTGCCTCGTCCGAGGAAGGGTATGGCTCTAGAAGTGGTGGCACATCATCTCGCTGCAGGGGGAGAGGGTGTGTCGTAGGGATGGAGGCTTTTAGAGAGAGAGAGAGAGAGAGAGAGAGAGAGAGAGAGAGAGAGAAATTAAGTTCGGGTTGCGTCCCGTTGATTTTTTTTCCTAGCAAGATATCAATGTAATACTGAAAATTATATTCAAATAAAAATGAAGTTTTTATTAATTTATGCTTTGGTGATTAATGCACATGCTCTTTTTATTTTGCTGCTGAGATCGTAAAAAGAATTTGAAAATTGATTTGAGAAGGATTTTATTTTAAAATGGTATAAGTAGAAGCATAAGGAAATTTGGAATTCCATTAAGATAAAAATTATTTTTATTAGGTTTTTTTATTTTAACAAAACAGGAAAAAGGGAATTTTCCAAAATAGGGGGCTGGTGATCGGCATGACCCCTGTCCTGCCTATCAGCATATCAGTCCAATCCAATCAACCCAAGCCTTTGATTACACTTTCTTCAATTTCTTGGTACTTGGTGGGGCAAGTTTTACTCTGATTTTTGTAGGGTTTCTTGTCCTGGCTTGAGAGTTTTCAAGTATAAATAGGGGTTTAGATGGAGCTTTCTCCTCACACTTTCATTTCCTTTCTTTCTCACATTCTTACTTTCTTATTATCTCTTTGGTTTGCAAAATGTCTCTCCCTGGTAGCATTGAGTTTGCCAACAACCTTAAAGCCTTGGAGGCAATGTGTTCTTATAATCTTGATTATGATGCTTTTAACATTTGGCGAGTCTCTTTGTGGTGTAACCGGCCCATTGAGTGGAATATGCTGATGGCAGTAGTTAAGTTCTGGTATTCCGAGGATGATGTCTTTCAGTTTGGGTTGGATGAAATTTGTCCTACCTATAAGGAATTTTTTGCCATGTTGGGGATAAATCCTAGCGTTGCAGCGGCTTTGCCTGTGTTTTCCCTCTCTCCTAGGGAATTATTGGCTAGACTTCTCCATATCTCACCTTCGGTATCCAGGCCCTTAGTTACAGGAGGAATGATTTCTCTACTAGTGGTGCTGTGGTCCATGCATTCTCAGGATGTGGGCAATGACGGCTATGCTGGGGACGTTATTCTGGGCCTAGTTTCAAAGTGTTTTTGGTGACTGAGGAAACGCTAGTGGACCCCCAACTTACAACTTTTGTTTGATGTCGTACCATCGTAATCCTACGAATGTAATACTGGCAGAGACCGTGAATGGTTTGAATGCCTGGCGGGAAGGTCGTTCCGAGTTCCTAAGGTGTAGCCCTGTAAAGTTATTCATATGGATATCCCACCTGACTATCCTTTGCTGGTGGTACCAAACTTCATTTCGTGCAATTTCATCAGTGTGGACCTGGACATTAAAAGTCGGTTCATGGAGCACAGGGCTCGAGGCTTGCGTTGGTTGATAAATAGCTTTTGCGTATGGTCGTTGTCTTCAAAAGCCACTCTCAAAATTCCCTTGAGTACCTACAAAACTTGTCTAAAAATAACTCGTATTGCGGTAAGTACGGGTATCAATCCAACTTGCTAGGTGAAACAATTAACGTGAAAACGTGCAATTCAATTTTTTTTAAAAACAATTTCAAGGGAAAAATTAACTAACAAATGCTAAAAATTATAAAAAGACTAAATAAAAAAATGTGCAACCGAGTGTGAAATATGTGAGAAAGTCAAAAGATGGGATTACACTGCATTTTCAATTATTTTAATTTCTCAATTTATTAATTTAAAATCTTTCGACATAATATTAAATCGATAATCTAACTCTCGTTAAAATTATAAATTTAATAAAATCTTTTTCAGAAAATTAATTTAAAAATGTCACACGATGAAAAATTAGGACTACACTATTTTCAGAAAATTACCCGCTAGGATCAATTTAACGAAAACAATAGCAATCTTCAAATTTTAACACCGAATTAATATTCAAATTTCGGAAAAACCTATATCTAGTTCCATTCCTAAATTCAAACATTAATTCGTTCAATTAATTTACTAACTCTCGTTACATAAATTAATCGGTGACAGTTAAAAATTAATTTACCTAGAAATATAAAATTAATAAAACCAATTAATTAAATTAACATCATTCGCAGTGCATCCCACCCCTTGAACGGGGTGTTTAGCCAAATATTCTCATGTGTGCATAAACAACAATAAGTGATATGTCAAAAAGGATATAAATTGAAAAGAGAATATAGAAATACAATACGCAATTTTTTTCCACAAATTTGTCTTGAAATGCGCCTTGACATGCGTCCAACTTCTTCACAATTTTTAGCACTTGATTACAAAAAGAAGACTAAAAACTAAACCTAAAAAGTTATTCTAAAGCTATAATAATTTTTTTGTATTTTCCTGGAATTTTTTCATGACCCTAAATTGTACATAATATTCACTTTGTTTCTCTCTCTCTACGTCTCTCCATTTTTTCCTGATGAGAGTCTCCCTTTTTAAAGTGAGCTTCCTTTGTCTTTTAAAGTCCTCGACGCTTTGTTTGGATTGTTGGATGAGAGATTTAAGGGATTTGGAGATTGGGTTGGAGATGGCATGGGATAAGATCCCTTTTTGTTGGGATTTAGGAGAGCTCTGAAATGGATTTTCGGGTTGGGCCTTGAATGGGTTGGTTTCGGGTTTTGATGCTAGCGGGTATACCCGATTTTGGGTATTGGGTTCAGTGGGCCGGAGGTGAGGAGGTAGAGGTTGACGAGGGTGCGCCGGGGTTGGCTGGGGCATGGGAGGTGAAGGTAGAAGAAGGCTGGAGCTCCGGCGAGTGGGTCAGGGTCGCTGGGTTTCACAATGTGGGTTTTGGGTCGCGGGTCCTCTCCAGGTTGCGGAGGTCGGGCTATGGGGTCTCGAGTTCTGGTTGGTCCAACCCTCGCCCGCAGCTATGGGGCCAAAAATGGGAATCACAAATGGGTCGCGAAGGGTAGTGCTCGGAGGTCCGGGTAAGGTTGGTTCCGGGTTGCTATTTGGGTTTGTGGAGGTATGCCCGGGTTAGGTGGGTATCGGGTTGGATTGTGTGAGTTTCTAAGGGGGTTTGGAAGATGGTTTGGGGTTTAATGGAGGAGAGAGAAGAAGGTTTGGTGGGAGGTTGAAGAAGATGTAGGGTGTGTTGAGGTGTGGTGGAGGTTTAATAGTTTGGTTTGGATGAAGGGTTTGTACCTAAATAAAATTAAAACTAAACTAACTAAAAAAAAACAAATAAAAATTAAAATCAATGAAAATAAAGTTTTAATCTTAAAATAAAATAAGGACCCAAATAAAATAAAACTAACTAATAAAAATAAAACTCCTAAAACTAAAAATCTAAAAATTAAATTCTTATTCTAAAAATAAAATAAAGTCTCAAATAAAAAATGAAATTAAAAAGAAATAAAGAATAAAAATAAAACTCTATTAAACTAAAAACTAGAATCCTAAAAAAAAAATCCTAATAAAATAAAATAAAATAAAAACTAAAAACTAATCAAAATGAAAATAAAACAAAAAATACAATAATAAAAATAAAACATAAAAATATGCAAATAAACTCTAAAAATCCCAAATAAATCTAAAATAAATCAAAAAAATAAAATGACTCAAAATAAAAATCTAAGAAAATATAAAAAGGCACAAACTCAACACACGTCGGGATCGGGGTATGGACTGGGCTCGGTTTGCGCTAGGTTAAGGTTACGGGACTGTTTTGGGGCATCTGATCACATCTCGGCATACTCAAATTGGACGCCAGACTTCGCGATCTCTTTGATTTCTTCGTTGCACGCTTTTGACAGCTTCTGCATCGCAATTGTCTTGATTTAGCATCATTTAACACTGCGACTGCGTATTGACCTGAAAAATAATAAAATACGACATAAGGCCATTTTTAATTAAAATTAGTGACTAAAATGTATCTATTCGGGCTATAAAATAGACACTTTTGGGTGCTTATCACACCACCCCAAAATAGAACATTGCTAGTCCTCGAGCAAAAATTAGAGAGAACTCATAGATACGTAACCAAAAGTGTGCCACTTTCACAGGCACTGGCGATTGGACTTAGCATGTGCAACAAGCCGTTAAACCTATAGGTTGCCCTACAGGACGAGTGGTGTCTCGTGAGGGTTTGTAGTGAATGTACCTGCAAAATTAAAAAACTTATTTAAATGTTGTGTCTGAGTAGATGATGAAATGCTATACAACCCAACTTAAAAAGACATCATGGAACATCGTATTCAACTATCAAAATGATATATTAAATTACTTAATACCAAAAGCGTAATCCTTCCTAAAACTTAGCATGTGTAGGGTGAAGTAATCTTAAGTATCATTAGAGTAATTCTAAGATCGCCTTTAAAGAATCAAAGCTTTGACTTCAATTCTCACTGGGGATATCTCTCTGAATCGAACTCTCTGAGAATTGGGTAAGTGTATCCCTCTAGTTTGTGAGGAGGTGAGTAAATGTACACAATTTCAAACGTCTCACACACTTTATTGAAAATGACATATACAAGAAAGAAATTTGATCTCATGAACGAATGCTAACCACTATGTCGAGAATGTCGAGTTATTCACCATATAATCTTTTCGTTTATCCGAACACTTTACTAAAGATGAAAATGGGGTTTATGTAAGGTATAGAGGGATACTGAATTGAAGAAGACGAATGATGGGTTGTTTTGAGAAGAGTGAAACACACTTTGACTATTGTCTTCATTATTTGAACTTATGATTGCATATTTCTTTTTCTTCTTTTCTATAATTTTTTTTCTTTCTTCGCTTTTTTTTTCTATTTTTTTTATCTTTTTATTGCGATACATTTTTATTTTCACAGCACAAATGAATACAATTTACATGGAAAATTTCAACACTCTTTTTCTCAAAAATGATGGCAATGATGGATGGTATTTGGGACATATGGATAAGGGTAATATGGAAAATGATAATGGGTGGAGTGAAGGGTAAAAATGGTAAGTGTATAGAAAAATCGGTTTAGTGTATGGGACAAACTGCAAGATACATGTTTCTTACAACTCGAAAGTAATGTCATTCTCAGTGATTTAGCCAAAAGTGAAAAATAATGAGACCATGCAACGACTAAGTGTAGTATCCAAAGAAAGTTGAGTCAACTTGTGACTCGGAGATACGTAAAAACCCTCAAAAAAGGTGAAAAGCCCAAATCTCACGGGTTTAAGTCGCCACTAGTGATCGTTTAAGGATCTATTGAGAATATAATTACTCTTCAACCTTTGATTGTAAACATGATAGTGTAAAAGTAACGAGTTTAGGAATTCATAGTGCAAAAACGCTTTAAGAGTTATTAATTAATTTAATGATAAAAGTGTAATTTTTGGGTTCGAACACGGATATTCCTAGATTTCTAAAAGAGAGATGATAGACAATTCATGTCATAAAACTTTATTTTTAACTGCACAAAAGGTTTAAAATCACTTATTTCTAAAAAATTTCAAAAGAGGTACGATTTTGATAAATTTTCCACCCCCATACAAAAGAGAACATCGTCCTCGATGATTAAAACCATATATAAAAATGAAAGACACAAGGGAGGTAAAATAGTACCATAATGAACCACTAGTGAAATGTACAGCACTCTGGATCATAGATGAAACCTGAAGAATAGATGTGATACAAAAATATGTACAAGTCTATAAAGTATGTGAAAATCATTGGGTGGTATGAAACACCACCCCCAAACAGGATAAGACTCATACTCAGAAACAATGAACAACGGGCTGCCTCCCGGTAGCGCTAAGTTTAACGTCTTCAGCTAGACCGAGCCGTTCTCACCCTAAGGATAGGAACTAGGAAAGAACGGGTGGCAGAAAAAATTGGGTGATGAGAATCACCCCCAATCAAGACTTAAGAGTTAGTCTTGTTGGATAAAGGCCAAAAGTGGTCAATGCACTTGCATGGAAAAGTGCATCACTCGATGCAAAGCATCGGTGGACCATGGGCGGGTGGGTATCAGGGTAAGGATGAGAAAGGCACGGGAGAATAAGCATCGATCACGGGCCTTATTGAGCCGAAACATGAGAGCAACAAGGGCCCTGTAAGAATGGTGCTCCAATTGGATAGGGAGGCAAAATGGTTTCACAATAATAATGGGGCGGGACTCGTAGAAAGTGCACAACCATTCTATAAATGGACGATGATAATGGTCACGTCGTGACACACCAGGGATCAATAGATGGAAAAATTCAACACCACAAGGAAGTGTTGTGCATAGAGTAACAAGCTCGGTGTCACGGAGGATTAGAGTATCATAAATACTCTCATAGATATTGGTGTCGATGAAAAATGCACAAATGTGATCGTTGAGTACTAGGGTGGAGGATGGATGTAGGTGAGGACCTAAATACGTAGATGGGAACAAGTGAGGTTCAATAACAAGGTCCAAACCAAGTGGTGGGGTGGAAGGGACAGTGGGTGGATGGGGTGGGATAAAGGGTGAGGGAAGATGAGCTAACTCATGATTAGGATACACACACTCCTCATGAGGCACAGAGTGATCCTCAAAGGCACTCGCAGGAGGAAGTGTGTAATTAAACGAGGGACTGATCAACTTATCCACCATTACGTCACCATCCGAGGTAGTGAAAGGGTCTAACGAGGCTTTAAGATCCAAGATAGATGAATCGACATCAATATTTGGCTCAAGGGGAGCCAAATATGATGGGGTAGGATCCATATCAAGAGAGGTGGGGACCAACTCTGATGCTATTTCGGGACAGTGGGAAGCACTCGTAGCCGAAACTAACCTAGGATGAAGTGGTTCCTCAGGAACACACACAGTGAGATCAATAGGTGTAGACTCCGGCATAAATAGGGAAGCTGTGGAAGGGTAAATGTGAACGTCAATTATGGGTTCGAAGGGATATGGTGGTGTGGGATCAGTCTCACAACTAATGGATACATCAACACAATTGTCAACTTAGGGCCTGGACCACGGGGTGGTCTCAACATCGAGATTCTCAAGATAATAGGGTTGGTCACACTCAAAATCAGTGGCACAAGATGACACATCATCATCCAATACGGGAGCAACAATGGTTTGACTTGGGGTAAAATTCAACTCGTTCGCACACTCAAATGCAGTAAACCTGTGTTCAAGCTATTGAAGGGCTTCATTTTGAGATTGAAGAGTGTGCGCAAACTTTTGCAAGAGGCTTTTGAGAGCAGATGTGCAAGGTGGTGGGGAGATGTCGGTGGGTGGCAGTGGTGGTTGAGGTGGACACAACTCACTATAGACACCAGGATAGAGAAAATACTCATCGAAAGTGTGTGGAGCAGGGTCAGGTGCAGCGTTCACGGGAGAAGCATCTCCGTGAGGGACAAAAGTGTGATCAACATGAGGATCATATGAAGGGGACTGATAGGTATGATGTGCACGAGGTGGCGATGACGACTGTTGAAAACCATAAGGATCCACAACATGGCGTTGGAATTCATATTGCATGGAAGGATGATCAGGCCTGCATGTATATCTTAGGTACTCATACCCCTCGACATTAGATATGTTGTGACAATACGTCGAGGGTGGATCCAAAATAGTGTCATAGGGATACACATGTTCCAAGGTGGATTCAGATGGAGAGAATATAAATGGACAATCATGGGACAAGTGGTCGCTAAGAAAGCAGTGTGTGCACGGCGAAGCATGTGATGGGTTGACACTCATCACTGGAGGCGGTGGAAGATGAGATGTGTGCATGGATGAAACAGGAGTATCAACGGTGTGCGTTTGAGAGTTAAAGCCATGAATTAATGAATCAAGGGTCGATTCGGGCTTATCATCAAACAAACTTCGAGAGAATGGAATGGCCAAAGTATTCCCGTAAAGGACGTTCTTCGGCCATGATAAGAGGAATATGTTTCGGTTTTTAAATATTTTTCAAAAGAAAATAAAATCTTTTTGTGATTTTTGAAAATAAGAAAAGGAAAATATTTTTGGGATTTTAAATATGGAAAAAAAAAAGAAAATCTTTTTTGGATTTTTGAAAATATTTAAAAAAAAAGAAAATATTTTTGGTATTTTTTGGAAAATGGGAAAAATTGGACTCCTAATTTGGTCGAACTAACTATAACCGACAACCTAAAGAATGGAATTGGACACACACGAGTCAAGAAAAAAATTTTAACGAGCACGTAGCCAATTATTATCTTCAAAATTAGTGAGAGGGGTAGTCAAATTTTAATTAAGTCCGCGGGCGATGAAAATCACGGAATTTGTCTTTGTGATCGCCTCGTGTAAAAATGTGTTCCGCCCGGGGATAGCTAGTTGATTGATTTTAAATTTAATGACAGTTAGGGTAGCACACAATGGATAAGCGAGTGAGTCGGATTATGAAATCCCTTCTCGTTTCAATGACCGGGTTCAGGTTTTACGTAAATTAATTCATCAAACCATTCAATTTAAGTGCGATGCAGAAATTAAAAGCACATAGGAGCAATTAATCACACAAAAAATGAGCTCGCTGGCAGGAGAGTTGTGAGGGATAAAAAATTGTACCTCCCACGGCTTTTACACACGTGGGGTGAAGACCGAACTCAGTCGACCGGGAGGAGATCTCCCCTATCTCAGTCATCCCCGGGAGTCCTACCGACCCAAAGTAGAGAGGCTTCAAAAATCCTCACCTTGGACGCCCTCTCTCTACCTTCTCCGGTTTCTCTTTTCGATTTTTTTTATGAATACATATTACAAAAAAATCGGTGTCAAAATGCACCCAAATAAATACACAGCTTCAAAAATCCTATACAACTAGTCTAATGAGGAGGGAGGAGGAAGAACTACAATAAAAAAGATTAATAAAATTACAAGTCTTCAATCATCTCTCCACGTCAAGAAAGCGACAACGACGCCATTTGATAAGAAACTTTTTGCGTATGGTCGTTGTCTTCAAAAGCCACTCTCAAAATTCCCTTGAGTACCTACAAAACTTGTCTAAAAATAACTCGTATTGCGGTAAGTATGGTTATCAATCCAACTTCCTAGGTGAAACAATTAATGTGAAAACGTGCAAATCATTTTTTTTTTTAAATTTCAAGGGGAAAATTAATTAACAAATGCTAAAAATTATAAAATGACTAAATAAAAAAATGTGCAACCGAGTGTGAAATATGTGAGAAAGTCAAGAGATGAGATTACACTGAACTTTTAATTATTTTAATTTCTCAATTTATTAATTTAAAATATTTCGAGATAATATTAAATCGATAATCTAACTCTCGTTAAAATTATAAATTTAATAAAATCTTTTTCAGAAAATTAATTTAAAAATGTCACACGATGAAAAATTAGGACTACACAATTTTAAGAAAATTATCCGCTAGGATCAATTTAATGAAAACAATAGCAATCTTCAAATTTCAACACCGAATTAATATTCAAATTTCGAAAAAATCTATCTCTAGTTCCATTCCTAAATTCAAACATTAATTCGTTCAATTAATTTACTAACTCTCGTTACATAAATTAATCGATGACAGTTAAAAATTAATTTACCTATAAATATAAAATTAATAAAACCAATTAATTAAATTAACATCATTCGCAGTCCATCCCACCCCTTGAACGGGGTGTTTAGCCAAATATTCTTATGTGTGCATACACAACAATAAGTGATATGTCAAAAAGGAAACAAATTGAAAAGAGAATGTAGAAATATAATACGCAATTTTTTTCCACAAATTTGTCTTGAAATGCGCCTTGACATGCGTCCAACTTGTTCACAATTTTTAGCACTTCATTACAAAAACTAAACTAAAAACTAAACCTAAAAAATTATTCTAAAGCTAAACTAATTTTTTTGTATTTTTCTGAAATTTTTTCGTGACCCTAAATTGTACATAATATACACTTTGTTTCTCTCTCTCTACGTCTGTCCATTTTTTCCTGATGAGAGTCTCCCTTTTTAAAGTGAGCTTCGTTTGTCTTTTAAAGTCCTCGATGCTTTGTTTGGATTGTTGAATGAGAGATTTAAGGGATTTGGAGATTGGATTGGAGATGGCATGGGATAAGATCCCTTTTTGGTTGGGATTTAGGAGAGCGCTAAAATGGATTTTCGGGTTGGTCCTTGAATGGGTTGGTTTCGGGTTATGATGCTAGCGGGTATACCCGATTTTGGGTATTGGGTTCAGTGGGCCGGAGGTGAGGAGGTAGAGGTTGACGAGGGTGCGCCGGGGTTGGCTGGGGCATGGGAGGTGAAGGTAGAAGAAGGCTGGAGCTCCGGCAAGTGGGTCAGGGTCGCTGGGTTTCACAATGTGGGTTTTGGGTCGCGGGTCCTCTCCAGGTTGCGGAGGTCGGGCTATGGGGTCTTGGGTTCAGGCTGATCCAACCCTCGCCGGTAGCTATAGGGGCCGAAAATGGGAATCACAAATGGGTCACGAAGGGTAGTGCTGGGAGGTCTGGGTAAGGTTGGTTCTGGGTCGCGATTCGGGTTTGTGGAAGTATGCCCGGGTTAGGTGGGAACCGGGTTGGATTGTGTGAGTTTCTAAGGGGGCTTGGAAGATGGTTTTGGGTTTAATGGAGGAGATAGAAGAAGGTTTGGTGGGAGGTTGAAGAAGATGTAGAGTATGTTGAGTTGTGGTGGAGGTGTATGATAGGTTGTTATGGATGAGGGGTTTGTACCTAAATAAAATTAAAACTAAACTAACTAAAAAAAAATACAAAACTAATAAAAATTAAAATCAATGAAAAAAAAGTTATAATCTTAAAATAAAATAAGGACCCTAATAAAATAAAACTAACTAATAAAAATAGAACTCCTAAAACAAAAAATCTAAAAATTAAATTCCTATTCTAAAAATAAAATAAAGATTCAAATAAAAAATGAAATTAAAAAGAAATAAAGAATAAAAATAAAACTCTATTAAACTAAAACTAAAATCCTAAAAATGTAAAATCTAAAAAATTAAAAATAAAATAAAAGAAATCATAAAAAAATAAAATAAAATAAAAACTAAAAACTAATAAAAATCAAAATAAAACTAAAAATACAATAATGAAAATAAAATATAAAAATATGCAAATAAATTCTAAAAATCCTAAATAAATCCTAAAAATAAAATGACTCAAAATAAAAATCTAAGAAAATCTAAAAAGGTACAAACTCAACACACACCGGGCTCGGGGTATGGATTGGGCTCGGTTTGGGCTAAGTTATGGTTACGGGACTATTTTGGGGCATCAGATCACATCTCGGCATGCTCAAATTGTACTCCAGACTTCGCGATCTCTTTTATTTCTTCGTTGCACGCTTTTGACCCCTTATGCGTTGCAATTGACTTGATGTAGCATCATTTAACACTGCGACTGCGTATTGACGTGCAAAATAATAAAATACGATATAAGGCCATTTTTAATTAAAATTAGTGACTAAAATGTATCTATTCGGGGTATAAAATAGACACTTTTGGGTGCTTATCACTGGTCTTTGCCTTGGTGGGTTGAACTACTGCCCATTCTAGAACTTGGGGAGTACCAATATGTTCGGTTAGTTGGCCTCAAGCAGACCTCTTTCTGCTTCCCCTTGCGGCTGCTGTACCAATTTGGTTGGGACCAAAGTGTTCCACCACAAACATTAAACGTCTTTCTCGTGGAGGATCTGAGAATGCATATGCGTGACCGATTTCTTTGTGGGAGAATCGTCATCTGTCGACCCGTCCTTCCCAATCGGTGGGTAGAGTCTGGCAGGTCTCTGAGGACTACATGAAGTGGTTATGAAAGAAGGTAGTGTCCAAGATGCTAGCTGTGGAGACTGGGAAAAGGTGGTTTGCCATATCTGACACCATGGAGGGAGGTGTTGTGTTTTCCCCAAGATAGTCCGGGCTTATTTCTCAATGGAGCGTCTGTCCCACTCCATTCAGGTAGGGGAGTTTTGGGGACCCCAGGACGTGGGAGATGATGGGGTTGGTTCCTCTGGAAGCCGCGGGTAGGATTTTGTGAAGCTTTTTTGTATGGGGTTTAGTTCTGTGTTTGGAAATAATTTGAGGGTTATTTCAGTAGTAGTAGAGCTTCTTTTATTTTGGTTTTAGAAAGGTAGGAGTAGGCCTGACAAGGGAAGTCGTTTGACTCCCTATGCTTATGTAATCATACCAAAATTTTGAATAATGAAATAAAGGAGTTTTTGATCATCTAGTTGTGCCTCTCGATGACATTTGCATTTTCAATTTTCTATACAAATATCTAAGGCATACATAATCCTTTTGTTCATGTATATGTAAAAATGAACCGTCGTTCTCGGGGATAAGAAAAGAATGGCATTTTGGGAAAAAGAAGGGGGTCATGCTCATGTAAGGCGGATGAGCTGCCTACGTACCTCTGAGGGTTTTGAAAATGTTCTAAAATTCATTTTTTCAAAGAAAAAAATGTTTTATAGGATCAATCCCCACGTAGTTCTGAATATGACAGGATATTCTTCACGATATATGGGCCACTATAATTGGGGTTGAATTTCCCTCTAGGGTCCCATATGGGCTCTACTATTTTTTTAGGCCTAAGTACCACTCTCGTACACAACGATCCTTGAATCTCTTATTGAATGATCGCACTATACGACGATGGTACCCTTGTATGTGATACAGATCTCTCAGCCTTCTTTCGCCCAAGAAGGGCAGCTCGTCAAGACGTCTTTGGTTCCAATCTTCTTCGTTAACCTTGCTTTCTAGCATGACGTGTAGTGAAGGGATTTTCATCTCCATGGATAGGGCTGCTTCCATGCCGTAGACTAGAGTGTAAGGGGTATCCCTTATAGAGGTTAAAACTGAAGTGAGGTAGCCCCAGTGGGCGTAAGGGATCCTATCATCCCCATATCGATAACTCTCGATCATCTTACTGATAATGGTTTTGAGGTTCTTATTTGATGTTTTGACTGCTCCGTTGGTTTGAGGTCGGTATGGGGAAGATTTATGTCTCTGAATTTCATATTCATGTTCCAATTCTGTAACTTCTGCCTCGAAGTGTAACCCGTTGTCTGATACCAGCCCGTGCGGGACCCTATATCGGTAAATGATATTTTTCTTGATGAACTTGGCCAATTTCTTGGCATTTAGAACTGCGTATGACTCGACTTTGACCCATTTGGTGAAGTAGTCAATAGCGACTAGGATGAACTCATGGTCGTTGGATGCTTTGGTGTAACTTTCCCTATGATGTCAATGCCCCATATGGAGAACGGCTAGGGAAAAGTCATATTATACAATTTATGTGGAGGAAAGTGTTGTAGGTTTGAAAACTACTAGCATTTGAGCCATCTTCGAACGTAGCTATGCAATCTTGAACCATGGTAGTCCAGTATTTACCATATCAGATGATCTTCTTGGCGAGCATATGGTCGTTAATGTGGGGTTCGCATTCCCCTCTGTAGATTTTCTGAATCATTTTTTCAATGTCAGCTCCTGCAATACAGTGCAAATGGGTTCCATCGAAGTTTCTCTTAAACAGTGCTTAATCACAGACAATGTACTTCCAATCTGCGGAAGGTTGCTCAGACTTTCTTGTCAGATTCTTAGGGATACCTACCATGTTTGAGGAGGCGCCAAATATCATAGTACCAGTAGTCAACTATCTCAGGATCTTCCTCCTTGCCAAGATCAATGTGGTTGCGGTGGATTGGTTTATCTTGTTTTTTGACAAGGAAATGGGGCATGGTTATTCCTTCAGGCATGTCAATGATAGAGGCTAAGGTAGAAAGGGTGTTGGCTAGGTTATTCTTTGCTCGGGGCAGGTAGTGGAAGGTAATTTCTTAGAAATGGGACGCTAGCTCTTCTAGGTGGGTATGGAAGGGTAAGAGTTTCTCATCATTGACTTTCCATTTTCTAAGTACTTGAGCGACGATAAGGGTTGAATCCCCATATACATCGAGGTATCGAATTCCTTTCTTGAGGGAAACTTTGAGGCCTACCGTTCACGCCTCATATTTTGTCATGTTGTTGGTGCAAGGAAAATCCAGCTTGATGGAAATAGGAGTGTGAGAGTCATCCGGGACAATTAGGATTATCCCATTGCCATACCCTTTTTTTTTGGCAGCGTCGGTAAAGAACATTTGCCATTGAAGGTCTTTTTGGGAGGCATAAAAGATATTCTCAACAGGGAACTCAAAAATCTAGACATCGGCCTCTTCCACAGGGTAGTCAACAAGGTAGTTAGAGATGGCTCTTCCTTTGAGGCTTTTGGTGTGAAATAGGTAATATCAAATTCAGCTAAGAGCATCAAACAGCGGACCATTCAGCTGGATAGTGTGAGCTTCTCGAGTAAGTACTTGATACGATCCATTCTGGATACAATCTTGATGGGGAAGGTGATCATATAGTGCCGCAACTTTTGGGTAACCCAGATAAGGGCGACACATGCTTTTTCCAGGGAGGTGTAGTTAACTTTGTAATCGGCCAACTTTCTACAAGCATAGTAGATGGCTTTCTGTTTATGGGTTTCTTCGAGGTATTTGGCTAGCAAAGGCCTAACTACAGTATCGGTTACGATTTGGTATAGGAGTGAGGGAAGATCAGGCTATAACAGCATGAGCACCGGAGGTTGGGTTAGGTATTGCTTGATTTGGTCGAAGGATTCTTGGCAAGCTTCATTCTAGACTTTGTTTAAATCTTTTCGGAGGAGTTTAATGATGGGTTCATATATGGAAGTCAATTGGTTAATGAACTGGATGATGTATTGTAATTTTCTAAGGAACCCTCGGACTTACTTCTCCTTCGAGGTGGTGGAATCTCAAGTATATCTTTTAGCTTGGCCAGATCTGTTTCTATCCATTTCTCACTAACCATAAATCCCAAGCGTTTTCCTTTAGTAATGACGAAGATGCATTTCTGTGGGTTAAGCCGCATCTGGTACTGTCGCAGTCGTTCCAAAAACTTTCGGAGAGTGAGAACATGGACTTCCCTAGTCTTGGACTTGATAATCATATTATCTACATAGACCTTGACTTCCTTATGTATCAAATCATGCATAATGGTTATGGAAGCCCTCTGGTAGGTAGCCCCTGCATTTTTTAGACCAAATGGCATAACGGTGTAACAATAGGTTCCCTATGGAGTAATGAATGCAATTTTCTTGGTGATCTCGGTGCATCTTGATCTGATTATATTCGACAAACCTGTCAACGAATGACTTGAGGGTGTGACTGGCCGTATTGTCTACAATCATGTCGATGTTGGGTAGGGGGTAATCATCCTTAGGAGGGGCCTTGTTCAAGTCTAAGGATGAAGGTAATTGGTGTCAAATTGGGGCCCGATAGTGCTCGGTGGCCTCCGAATCGATTTTCGATAGTAAAATTGTCCATTCGTTCGAACCGTTATGCTGAGTCATGCACGGGGCAAATCGTTGGAAAGGGTATTTAGAGCCCTTCAAATATTCAAAGAGATTTTTCTCTTACGATAGACTTGTTTGGAGTCAAACGGGGCCCGGGAGTGCCCGATGGGCTCTAGATCGGTACTCGGAGTGCGACCTAGGGTTTGCAGTGAGATGGGGAGGTTTTAGGGACCTAAGGGGAGACTTAGGGGGGCCTAGAATGTGGTTTCTATAGGGTCCAAGTCCCTTTATGTCATGGTTCCTCGGTCCTCCTTTAATCCTTAATCGAAAACCAGCTACATGCTCTCCAACCCTATTATACTTTGGTCAAAGATCAAACTTGAGATTATTTCAACAAATTTTCATAGAGATCTGAATCCTCTTTCCAATGGCCCTAAACATACTTTAATCGGCCTATGTTTCACATTTAATGAATGAAAAACCAATTCTGCTTGCCTATTGATAGGGCATATCACTTGCCTGCAGACATGTAGGAGTTTTCGTGGACATTAATTCTTCCTAACCTGCTGGCAGGAAGGACAAATAGTATGCCCTCCATCATACCCTTGTACACCTTGGACATTTTTCTCCTTTGGGTTATTCTTATTTTAGGAAACCATGACCTCAATATTCAAGGTTCGTCAACCTCAAAATCAATGTGATAGCTTTCCTCAAATTCAACACATATCACTTTAATCAAATTCTTCTCAAATTACATTGTCTCATTCGTACTTCTCCACTATCCCCCACTCCAATACCACAATCTACACTCAAAATCAGCCTACAAAGTCCTAAAAACAAAATTCAACAAGCTTTTATCATTTAAACCCTTTCATTAAATTTTCCATCTAGTTTCCCTTTTTATATATTTTGGAACTTTTAGCATATTGTTAGTTAGTGGTGCTTCATTTTTCATCAATATTACCCTTTTTTGTTACATTTAATCTTAAACTTGTTTTTATAATTCAAAAACCCCAAAAGAGGGTTTCTACTTTAGTTCCCAATTTAAGTTTATCTCACTTTTTGTTGCACTTTCACCACACTTTGCACATTTTTTATAAAAGTAAGATATACACACTAAACCCAGACTATGGATGAGACCTTCTCTTATATCCCTTACTAACTACATGGACTTCGATGCCATTTATGGTTACGTAGGTGTCCCGAAACTAGTTTTGGGATTTGAGTCCTCCTTTATCCATATCATTCTTATTCTTGTTCATGAATTAGTATTTCACACATATACTTATCTTATCTTGTTCATATAGTTAATTTGTTTATGTTTATCACTTCTTAGTGGTTCCATGACATGCGTGATCACTTGCCAATGGTGGTGCTACGATATGATATTCCTCTCACATTTTAGTTATTTACAAACACCTTTAGATAGTTTATCTCCTTAGAATAAGTCGTGCCCGTATTTTCCATGATATGGATACGATGATTTCATTCCTCACACACACATACACATGTTCACAATTCATTCATATTTTCACTTTTCATACATGACATATTTTACATATTATATACATGTTCACCTTCCCATGAGAGATTGAAAGGGAGGAATGGGTGCCTAACACCTTCCCATTTCATAACGTAGTATTCGAGCCCATACCTTGTTTGGTTTCTCATGCACTAATAGTATTTTATGTCTTATATTTGGAGATAGATATCTATTTATCTGTTTTGAGTAAAATATACTAGTGACTCTGATCTATACACATTCACACATTTCACATCATTAATGACAACCAATTTTACAGCCCCCTTTATCTTAAGGAAAGCCCGGACGAAGCCATTGGCACAAGAGGGTGTCCAATGGGGTGAGGTGTCAAGATGGCCATAATGGCGACCCAGCTAGGGAATTTTCTTGAGGACTAGACTAAGTTTACATGTGTTTTCTTTTCTTTCTCTTACATCACTTTCTATCTGTGTATAAATTCTCTCACTTGTATATATTCTTATTCTACTATTGTGTTCACATGTTTTATTTTCCAAGCTCATATTACACTACCCATGTATATTCTCTCCTTCTCATGTACATACTTGTTTCTTCATCACATGTATCTCCCACTTTTTCTCTATCGCATGCTCCATATCACTTGTATATGTCCATGAGTTACTCACTTGTATATCTCCATGCTTTACTCACTTCTATATATCCATAATTTACTCACTTGTATATGTCCATTATTTACTCACTTGTATATCTTCATGCTTTACTCGCTTCTATATATCCATACTTTACTCACTTGTATATATCCGAGCTCTACTCACTTGTATACATCCACGATTTCACTTGTATATATCACATGTCTCATATTACTTGTACATTACCTCCACATTTCATCCGTTTGTATATATTACATGCCACTTAAACAAATTCCACACAGCTCACCTCATTTGTGTAGTTAGTTTTTTTTCACATGTCACTTGTATATATTTCCTTCTTTGTACTTTGTTCTTAATTGTTGTACATATCCCTTCTAGCATACATAATACTTTACATACAGAGACTAATTAAGATTCATGCATTTTCACACTATGTCTCTTGCGTATTGAGTATTTACCTTATATTTGTCCCATATTTAGGAGTAACTTTGGGATGGGTTATTGATTCTGCGAGGATCGGTTAACCTAAAATATAGGCCCCCACATTCCATTATCCAAGTATCCTCGACGTTTATCAAAGTACTCCCCCGCATCATACCTCTTGGCCGCAGATATGATAAGAGGTATATAGTAGAAGAAACTCTTTCATTTACGTCGAGTATATTAAATTATATCTCACACATACTATCACCACAAGGTATATCGAGAGGTTTTTCACATATACTCGGGTATATCAAATGGTTTCTCCACACATATTGATGAATGATTGCCCCGATGGGCAAGAGGTGTATCGTAAAAGTCATTTCCAAGGGGGGGACCCTTACTAACCTCTTATTGATAACCCTCATATAGATGTTAGTCCTAGGACACTTATACCTAGATTTCTAGTTTTAATGTGAAACTCTTCTAAAATTTTGAGTAGTCTTACCGCATAATTTTATACTCTTTTGCCCGTTTTTGAAACATGACCACATCCTTGATCCTGGAAACAAGTCAAATTGCATCTTGAATTCCACACCCTATTTTCTCCTAAACAAGGGTCATATATGGTATTTTGCTTGCACCCTAAGCGGAACATACTACAAAGGGATCATAATAATAATAACAACTTATAAGGATATATTTTTTAATGGTTGCAATGGATATTAAAAATTGTATACATCTGCTTTATCGTATTAGATAAAACTGTTTAAGTCATAGGCTAGGTGCTTATGTTTTTATCATTAAGCATATGTAATTGAAGAGTAGAAGTGGCCCTTAAAAAGCGATATCAAATTCATTACGAGTTTACATCTTCATCTTTTGGATCTAGAAAAGATATAAAAAGATTATTATGTTGATTTCTTGTTTTCGATTTGGGTGTTTCATTGTTATTGAGGCTAGTTTATGAAAAACTCTTTTAAAATATATATATATATATTTTAGCTTTGGAGGCGTTCAAACGAAATGAACTTTTCATTTTAAAGAGTTGTGTGATCTCGTTCAAATAATATTTTTTTTGGTTCGAGTGACACTGTGTATCATTTGAATGAGATTTTCATGGGCTTCTAACATGACCTTTCGATTCGCCTTTCAAAATACGATTTGATGCTCGTTCAAAGGTCATTCTAACAACTTTCAGTTTGTCTTTTGTATTACTTGTTTTTTTTGAATGAGAATCCAATGTCTTCGAACAAGAACTTATTTTCGTTCATGCGACATAAAAAAACATGCCTTAATTTTTGCTCTATCAATTTTACATGATTTCAAGATAAATACAGGAGAGGTAGTTTAGTTTCATAAGTGTTTTTAATACGACAAAACTATAGCTCCATATACACTTGTTTACACCCTATTTAAGATATCCAAGAATACACATAATAATCATGTGTAGAGATATCTTGTTTTCATCCCCAACTGAGTTTACTCTTCATTGTTCGAGTTGATTTGGAATGATGGATTCTATATTGTCGTGTAATGGGGACTAGTCCAAAGATTGATGAATACTGAGACGCGTGAGGACAACATTGTGTTATGTTGGTGGATTCCTGTGGTTGTTGTTAAGAAGGTTCCAAAAGTGAAGATTACATTGGGATAGAAGAAAGTAAAGTGAGGGAGTAAGTCCTTTTTCTTCCTTGTATAAAACCTATATGAGAGTGGAATTGTGTAGGCTAGGTCGTCTTAGGTTTTTCTGTTGTGGGTTTTTCTCGTACATCGTGATGTTATGTGAGTTTTTTATTATGCGTGTTTATTTTAATCCTCCACGATCACATAAATAGGGTAAATATCACATAAGATTGTTTGCGTCGTGTTTATATAAAATTGGTGTAATTGCTCGATTGGTAATTAATTTGATTAAAATTAAGACTTGCTCGTCTGTATTGGCTATCTCACTAAACATATAGAATATCTCACATTTTTCAGGAAGGAAACGTGGTTTCATGTCAACCTTCTAAAATGTAATAATAAAAACTTTATGTGGTGGCGGACAGCCCCACAATAAATCTATAGCCTATTTAGTAGGGTTGCCTCTCATTTTCCAAATTATAGATCCCAAAATTACTTTTTTGGTTTTAAATTTTCTCGAAATTTGTTGAATTTAGAAATAATAGTTTCTATTTAGTTTTTAATATTGGGCTTTGTAGACAGTTTGCTTTATTGACTTTTTTCTTTCTTCTAATAATATATCCCCTTCTTAGGTCCTTCCTAAGGTATAGTTCCATTAAAAAAAACTACATCGGGAATTGTCCTCCCATTTCCTCTTTCTTCTTAAAGATACCAAAAATATTCTTCTTTTAATTAAAAAAAGAAAAATACCTTTCTCCTCTCAGGTGAAACCGCATTACCCCTAGCTTGGTCTAGCACCCTATTAGATAAAATACTATATGAAACCACCTTGGAGCTCTACTTCATCTTCACCCACTGTGGTAGGAACATAACACTCTTGTCTCATGGATAAACCTACTCAGGATGCTAATTCCCAGCACAATTTGATGAATATGCTTGCTCAACTTACTACTAAAATTGATAACCTACAGTCAAATGTACATAAGTTATAGAGGAATAAAGACCAGATCTAAGAGATACTTGAACTAAATTTCGTGCTTAATCCAAATGTTTCCTTTCCACCTTTCATGGGACCTCAAATTCCTAAACATACTCCCTCTAAGAATACCAACATGATCAACACGTAGGAATGCCTCTATGCATTCTACTAGTAAACGAACTGCCTCCAACTCATTTGCCTACGTCGAATCTTACTTAGCCATGGTCTAACTTGATTATAACCATCACCAAAGATCTTAAAGAAGAAGAAATAACGGGGTGAAGGAAGACCATAAGATGCTCTCCCAAAAATTTGACCAAGTGAAGCATTCAAGTGATTATGTAGACCATAACCCACATGTCTCCCTATCCGAAAGTTCTATTTCCTAAGAAATTCAAGATTCCTAACATTGAGAAATTTGGACGGAGTGGGATTCCCATTATGCACCTATGAAACTACAGTCGCACCATGACTCTTCTAGGGGCTACGTAATATATTGTGTCCCAGTTTTTAGCAAGCCCTCAAAAAAGTGCCATTTGCTTGTTTTTGTCGCTACAAGATTCATGAATCCTAAGTTGCGAAGATGTATCTAGAGTGTTCATGGATAAATAAAAGTATAAAGAAGAACTTGAAGTACCACATTATGACCTTATTATACACAAAAAAAGGACCTAAAGAATCCACCAACAACTTTATAACTAGTTGGAGGGAGAAAGATCCCAATATGATCGATCGCCCGTCAAAACTAATTAGACAAACTAAGCATGTTGAGGACATATTTCAATTTCTTTTATTGAAAATGACCCAATCTAGAGTCGTCCACAATAAGTAGTCTTCCCTCGGTATCTACTGATCATCCTTTCATTCTTCAGTAGTGAAACCATAGTTCCACAATTTAGCAATAAAGATTTCTCTGTACAAAGGTTTTTGAACTAAAAACTTATTCTTAATTTTGTAAAGCGATCTTTATGATTGCAAGGGATTTGTAATGATTATGGAAGTGTTTGATCACAAAGAGAACTAAAAAGGGTTGAAAAAAGCTTCCAAAAAGAGTTCTTTAAGTCTCAAATCTCGTCTTTCCTTTTATAATGAGGTATGTTACAAAAAGACAATTATTAAAGATTTGGAAAAGATTTAATATAGAAAACAAAATCTCCGTGGTCGTTCGAACGAGAAGTACCTCATTCTAACGACATTCCTGTTTTCATTCAAATAGGTATCAAACAAGACATCGAACGAGATTCCAGAGAATGACAAAAGTTCTTCGTTCGATCTAAAGAGAGCCTCATTCAAACGACCCTGCCATTCTCGTTCAAACGAGATAATTAACTCGTTCTAATGAGGCAATGAGTTTTCCACAATTTTACTTTAATTTTTTTAAAACCATTTTGAAAAAAACTCTATTAAAATTGTAAAACCCATGAAAAGATAAAGTAAATCTTTACCAAATGAATCCATAACTCCTTCTAAGGTTATTGATATGTATGATTCTTCAATCTTCCAAATGCCTTCAACTTTGTCTTCGAGTCCAAAGAAATCATGTAGGTGCAGTGTACGTGTAATGGAATAAGCAAAAATAAAAATAAAACTTGAGCAAATATAAAACTTTCTCTTACAAATCTCCCCCTTTGGCTATTCCAGTACAAAACAAACCGAAGGCAAATTGAATCATAAAGACTAATACAATAATTACCCTCCCGAATCAAGAAACGAAAAATTTATGTAGTGTCATCAAATGAAATTGATCATCCACTTTGGCTAGATTTGTCTTCATCTTATGTGGGTGCAAGTGATCATAATGTGGACTAAACGTCCAACACACATTAGATAAACAAAATATCGTGACGCATATGAGTTTGACCAGAAAAATAAACTCCCTCTCAATTTTTTTCTACCTCTTTTTGTCCGTAATAGACAAAGGAGTAGAAACTAATCACAAAACATAAGCATCATATTAAGAAACAAGATATCATTATAAAGATTTTAAATAATGCACATGAAATGAAAATCTCAAAAGGCTTATTTTTTCCACAAACTATTTTCGAAATTTCCAAATATAAAGTATAGAACTTGCAAATACAACACACCATTAATTAACACAAAAATATTCAAATCATGAATGAATAATGTAATAGTGTGAACATTTTCCATAGGTATACTAACATAGACATTTATAACATAGGTGCACGAAGTTTTGATACACTTTTAATGAAAGAACTCGAAGTCTACCTTAGG
This sequence comes from Sambucus nigra, assembly GCA_949130495.1. Taxonomy (NCBI): domain Eukaryota; kingdom Viridiplantae; phylum Streptophyta; class Magnoliopsida; order Dipsacales; family Adoxaceae; genus Sambucus; species Sambucus nigra. The sequence goes on along the minus strand of OX422212.1, from coordinate 580,536,780 downwards.
TGTAGACATAGTGAACTCAAATGAAATTGACTAAACTTAATCAATATGTCATGAACTTAAATGATTTTCACACTAATAATGTCAAACTACTTAATGTTTTTCAAGATAGTTCATTGTACAAACCCATTGATCTTGTACTTTATCTCCCTCAAAATCTCACATATCTAAGAATTAACTCTCAAATATTTTTGAAGAAATTAATGCTCATTTGTAGTGAAGCATTAATGACTCCATACTAAATGGCCTGGAACTTCTGTTTTATGTTCCTCTAATCTTTTTTGTCTCTTTTATGCAAATGGTGGGTTTTAAATATTTTGATCTTTTGTAGCCCCTTTCCATTCCTTAACATATAACAATATTATCTCGAAAAATAAATGAAATATGTGCAATGGTTCTTATTCATAACATATCTCTTTTTATATTTCTTTCATCATTGAGCACAATTGAGAAGAAAATGTCGTATTCGACAAATAACAGGTAAGCACATGTTCATAAAGCTCGTGTGCGTCTGCAACAACGGTGACAATTATTCAAACACGTAGAAAGTAGTCATCAAAGATCAACTTAATGATATCCACACATTATTAAGCACATTATTGAAACAAAGTCATGTCTCAAAACACTATGAAAAATCACATGTATGGATGGTATTCAGCGGTGATCCGGAAATCTTAAATATTCATCCATATACCGCGAAAAATTGAAAATACAAAACTCTTTTTGAATTTTTCGAAATTTTATCAAAATAAAAACTTTTGAATTTTTCATCTTTTTTTAAATCGAAAATCTTTTTATCTTTTTCAAAAAATTTCCAGAAAAATAAAACTCTTTAGGATTTTTCTAAAATATCAAAAAGAAAACAGATAAATACAATGAAAATACAATCTAGCAATAAGAATATAAGATAAGAACATGATAAAAATCCTAAACTAGATAATGTACCCCAACTCAATAAACAATTAAAATAACTAAAGACTTTCTAAGATCCAAAAATTGAAGTGTAGTTAAAGGTTTCATGAAGATGTCGACCAATTGACATTCAGTGCTCACAAAGCTCAAGGACACAACTTTCTCATCAACGAGATCACGTATAAAATGCTCACATATCCTAATGTGCTTTCTGCATAATGTTGGACCGAATTACGGGAAATATGGATCGCACTCGTATTATCATAAGAAATAGTCATCGTACCTTGTGAAATCCCATAATCTTCCAACATTTGATTCATCCGTAAGAGTTGCGTGAAATAACTCCCAGCAATAATATACTCATGATATGTCATAGAAAAAGATATGGAGTTTTACTTCTTGCTCAACCATAAGACAAGAGCATTCCCAATGTGAAAAAAAAAACCCTGAGGTGCTCTTACAACCATCAACATCCCCAGCCCAACCAACATTCGAATAAGCAGACAAACGGTCATCGACATCAAAGGAACACCAAATACCGTAGTAAAGAGTTTCACTCATATATTTATTGATACATATAAGTGCGAGCAAATGTAAATCTTTCAGGGACGCTTGTTATCGAACACAGACTCCAATAGTAAAGGCAATATCAAGACGACTAACAATCAAGTAGAAAAGACTAACTATCATACTCTGATAAAGGGTTTTCTCTACATCCTTGCCTAAAGTGTCATTTCGAAGCTTTGTCTATGAACTCATAGGGGTGCATGAGTGCTTAGCGGGGTCTAGATTAAACTTTTTCACTAGGTTCCTTGCATATTTAGATTGAGATATTAATATCCCATTCTAAAACTGATGATCCTGGAGAACTAGGAAACACATAATATCACCAACCATGCTCATCTCAAAGTCACTCTTCATCTTCTCCTCAAAAGTGAGAGTATTTCCGGAGCACGTGGATCCATAGACTATGTCATCCACATACACTTAGGCAACAGAAATAACACCACTTTCTCTCCTCATAAATAACGTCTTATTCACCCCTCTCTTAAAGCCACGAGAGAAGAGATAGGAAGTGAGCCTCTCGTAGTAAGCATAGGGTGCTTGCTTCAAACCATACAAGGTCTTTTTAAGATAATAGACGTGTCATGGGTACTTAGGGTATTCGAACCCTTTTGGTTGTTCCATATAAACTTACTCCAGTAAAATTCCATTTAGAAAGGCACTCTTGATATCTTTCTGATATGACTTGAAGTACAAATGACATGATATGGCGAGTAGTAGGAAGGGATCCACTCAAGACTAGTAACACGAGCGAATATCTCATCAAAGTTTACACCGTCAATATATGTGTAGCCTTCAACGACCAACATAGCCTTATTGAGAACTATGGTACCATTCTCATCCCTCTTATTCTTATAAATGCACTTAGTACCTATCACATTAGACTCTTTAGGTCGGAGGACTAACTCTACGACATCGTTCGCAACTTATCTTCCATAGAGGATATCCAATACTCGTCCTTGAGTGATTCTTTCACATTTTTTGGGTCTACTAAAGAGGTGTAGCATAACTAGCTAACCATATTCTCGAGTTACGCAAGACTCTTGACACTTAGTGTGGGACCACCAAGCATAGCGAAAGGGTCGTGACTCTTTCGAACCCAAGATAATGGATCCTCTAAATCAAGAGTGGGGTATACCGTGGTAGTATGAGTAAGGATGGTATCATCACCAAGGGGTGAAACATCCTCACACAGAGGGATAAATTAAAAAAATGCTAGCGGCTTGTCATCTTTACTCATGACGTTTATTAACTCCATCACCTTAGATCTTGCAAGGTTAGACACTTTATAAGACCTAATCGATGATGAATAACCTAAAAATATCCCCTCGTTGCTCCGGCAGTCTAACTTCCCTAAGTGCTCTCTATTTCTTGAGATGTAGCAAGTACTTCCCAAAACACGAAAATTTGATAAGTTGGTCTTCTTCCCTGTCCATAACTCATATGACGTGTATAGCATGTGTGGACGAAGATATATCCTCTTCATCCTATGACATGTATTACTTAACACCTATTCCCCAAAAGATCTAGGCACGTTTCTCCAAAGAATCATGGATTTATCCATCTATTGTATCATTCGGTTCTTCCTCTTAACTATCATACTTTGTTAAGGAGTATGAATGGACAAAAACTCATGTTTGATGTACACTTAATCACAATAGCTATCCACTTTAGCTTCTTTAAATTCAGTGTCATTATCACTACACATCCGATTAATAGTGATATTGTGTTGGTTTTGTAGGACACGACACTTGGTTGTTAGTAACTGAACCGCTTGGGACTTTGCTCTCAGGAATCCCACGATAGAGTATCAAGAAGAATCATAAACCATCACAATAATGTATCTCTTACCACCGAAGCTCTCTGAGTGAGTAGGACCCTTAAGATCCATGTGAATCAACTCCAAAACACGGGGGGCGGGGGGGGGGGGGATAATGGTAGTTCATTTTCGATGGTAACTTCAAATTTATTTTGCTTATTGGCAAGGTTCACAGATTGAGGAAGTTGGTTCCCCAAGTGATGGTAAGCCATGAACTAGGTCCTTTTTCACTAATCTCTCAAGATCTCTAAAATTCACATGACCTAGTCATTGATGCCAAAGGTCCATAGAGGAGACCGTGGCACTATTGCACATAAAGGAGGACTTAGGCAAAATCCCGTAATAATTATCTTTGGTCCTCCCTCCTTATAGTAAAAGTTCACCGGATTGTTCTTAAACATTACATTCAGATGGATCAAACTTTACCTCAAATTTTGCATTCCATAGTTGGCTTATTCTAATCAAGTTCGCTTTCAACCCTTTCATATACAACACATTATCTAGCTTAGGAAATTCGGGTATCTTAACACATCCACATCCTAAAATACTAGACCTACTCCTGTCTCCAAAAGTGAATTTACCTTCGTTGTGATTGTCAAGTTGGGTAAAAAATGATATGTCACCAGTCATGTGACTAGAGCACCCATTATCAATATACCATTAGGAAGCAATTTGAACCTTGAGAGCAACGTGGACAATAAGGGCTTTATCAACTTACTTGGATACCCAAGTGGAGGTAACCTTTTGTTTTCCCTTATCATTGTTAGATATAATCGGAGTGTTGGAAGAGCTCTCAAATGGAAAAGACATACATTTAAATTCTTACATTAATCATTTCAAAGTAGCGATTAGAATCTCAACTTTCTCTCTAAGACTAGCAAAGTCTCTAGAGTGGTGCACGGGAGGATATATACGTTTAGTTCTACCAAACTTGTAGTAAAAATCTCTAAGGTGACCTCTCCTTTTGTAAAAAGTGCAAACATATACTTTTCTGGTTCTGCCTTTGTTCGGTTTCTTAGTTTTAACTCTCTTTTGTGGTTTAGGTTGAGGCCCATAAGCATTAACCACAAATTTAGGAACCAGTTCCGGTGTAGCAATTCCTCGTCTCTCACTAAAACCTAAAGCGGGATCGAGGAACATCTTTCCTACCTTATTTGATGTATCCTTAACCTCTTAGGAACGTTCGAGAACTTTATTGAGTTGGGATATAAAGGCTTCAAGTTTCTCACGAGTCTCCACATATGCTTGAAGATCTCTCATGAGAGTAGACACCTCATTGGCCAAGTTGTCATTTTCCATCTCATCTAAAATAACACTCTCTCCCAAAAAACTCTCATCGAGGACTATGTCTCTCTCTCGCCTCTCTTAACTCCTTATCTAAAGCTAAGACTCCAATTGCTAAACCTTTGTTTTGTTTCTTCGTCTTAAAGGACTCAGTGTAAAGATCAACGTAGGTGTGTTGAAGGTCACTTTTGGACTCACTTAAAACATTCTTTCCCTCACTCTCTATAGAATGACTAGACTCACCTTCATTGGTGTAAAGTTCACTAGATGTACTAACATGACTAGCCATGTACGTAGTGAAGTTACGTCCATGCGGTCATTAGTCCCTGGAATCCACTGACTCAACCTCATTGTCACTAAGTGTGGAATTTAAGGAAATTTTACCTTTTCCTTGTCTCTTTAACGTCGTCGGACAATCATGAGCTTTGTGACCCTTACCCTCACACTCATTACATCTCTTTTCATTTTTGTTTGGGTGATCTTTCTTTTTTTTTTCAAATTTTTTCTTGCTCGATTTATAATTTTTATCTTTCTTAATTTTTTTTCCTTTGGAAGTATTTTCTTTTCAAAGATTGAGAAATTTTTTGAATATTTTTACAAAAAGGGCTAATTCATCCAAGTTAAAATCGTATTCAGAGTCAGATGACACTTCCTCTTTTTTTTTAGATTGTACTTTCAATGCAATTCTCTTTTCCTTAGGTTTAACAGTTTTAGGGAATATATATATCCCATACGTTTGAAGGTCTCCTATGAGTTCTTCTAACCTAAGAATATCTAGTATCTTTAATAAATTTAGCACGGTAACCTTAGGAATAAGGCGGGTCGATAGTGATCTTAATTTTTTTTAACTACATATGTCTCGGGGATTTTCTTACCCAAATTAAAACTCGACTTTACAATATCAGACAGATGTGCATAAAACTCATCAAAAGATTCAGACTCAATCATAGTGCTCATTTTAAATTGTTTGGTGAGATTTTGAAGCTTAGAAGATTTTACAACATTGTTACCATCATGTGTGAGTTGGAGGATATCCCAAGAGTTTTTATATGTGGTGAACATCATAATGCGAAGGAACTCGTCAAGGGTGATGGCTCCTGAGATGGAACTCAGACCGAGTGACTTAAATTTGCTCCATTTAAAATCGTCCTATATCCATGCAGATACATGCTTTGGATTGATGACATTATCAACTGTCATTGTGGGTGTTACCCATCCTATTTCATAAACTAGCAAGACACGTTAATCTATATATTTCAAAGTAGACCTCATTTTACTTTTCGGTACGCATAATTAGACCCATCAAAGATAGGCAACATGTTATGCAAATTATACATCAAATTAAAAAAATTTAAGGTCAATAATTTTTAGAAAAAAATTGATATCATCAAAAGTTTTGTAAACAGGATCATATAGTAATTTGGTGCAACTGGCTCGGATACAAGTCTTAGAATGTTGGGATTCAATGGATTGATTTGTTTATTAGTTTTCCACACACAAATCCAATTTTTACCAAATTTTATTTGGTGTGCATGCAAAGAAGTAGTCAAATTTTAAGGCAACAAATCAAGCATGCACTTACCCCAAATAAGTGAGCAAAATCCCTTAATAGGACAAGACCTATATTCATCACTACAAAATAACAGAAAGATAATCGACTTACTAACTACATAGACAAACTAAGTACGAGAGTCTTCAATTTGTTTTATGGGAAATGACCCAATCCAGAGTTATCCATAGGAAGTAGTCTTCCCTTGGTATCCACCAATCATCATTTCCTTCTTCAACAATGAAACCACGATTCCATAATTGAACAGTAAAGATTTCTCTCTACAAAGGTTTTAAAACTAGAAATCTTTTTCTTGATTTGGTAAAGTGATCTTTGTGATTCCAAGGGGTTTGGAATGATTATGGAAGTGTTTGATCACAAAGAGAACTCAAAAAGGTTCAAAAAGAGTTATTTATATGGAGGTTTGTTATAAATAAATAATTATCAAACATTTTGAAAAGATTTAATCTAAGGAACAAATTCTCCCATGGTAGTTCGAACAACATGCACCTTATTCAAATGGCATGCCTATTTTTCTTTGAACATATATCAAACGAGACATCGAATGAGATTCTAGATAATGATAAAATGTCTTCATTCGATCTAAAGAGAGTGTCGTTCGAATGACCCAACCATTCTCATTCGAATGAGATAGCTAACTCATTTTAATGAGGAGGTGTGTTTTCCAAAAAAAATTCTTTAGTATTACCAAATTAAAGAATTCGGTGAGACCTTAAAAGATGAGTATTTTAGAAAGATACCAGCTGTTGGAAAAATCCTAATTAATGAATATAGGAATTGGCCAGGAGTAGTTAGAGTTAAGAATAACTCCCTTGGTGAAAGAATCAATTTTGCCAAAGACTATATCATAGCTAAAAGACGAGATATAACTCAAGGTCAAATAATTGTCTTGAAATAAGTAGGATACACTTATTTTGGTCTAGTATACTATTAATGGAACTGGTAGTGACTTGTCTACTGTCTGTATGTTTAGCTGTGATACGTTATATGTGCGAACAACCGTCACTTTTATAAAATTATTTTGTAAAACAATCTTTATAAAAAATTTAAAACCCCTGAAAAGATAAAGTAACTTTTTACCAAATGAATTCATAATTTTTTCTAAGGTTGTTGAGACGTATGATTCTTTAATATTCCTAAAGTCTTAAAGCTTGTCTTTGAATCCAGAGAAGTCATGTAGATTTAATGTATGTGTAATGGGATAAGCCAAAATAAAAATAAAACTTGAGAAATTATAAAACTTGCTCTTACAAGATGAAATCCACGCGAGGATGGATGAACTAGATAAGGATGGTGGAAAACACATAAGAGAATCAAACAGTTCGAGATGGAAATCTCATAACAAGTAGAAGGAGATAAAGGGATGCTACTATTTCATACATGAGAAAAGTGGAAATAGAAGTGAAAAATGGAAGAATAAAACCTAAAATGCATTATTTAACTTTGTTCGAATGAAATCTAGAGTTCGTTCGAAAGAAATTTATGCCTAGTCGAACGTCTATCGAACATGGATGAAAAGAATATGGCTTTGGAAATAGGGATAACCTCATTAGATAGTCTTTTGAAGTCCATTCCAATAAACGACATAAAGACAAAAAAATCAAAATAACAAAGCAAAAGAAAACGCCACATATTAATGTGAGATAAACATTTGAAATAAAAAAATAGAATATATGGGTATGAGCCTAAATCATAGGAGAATCAATTAATGAATACATGATAGCACACGATGGAAATGGACAAATGAAACTAGTCAAGTTCTCAAATCAACCTTAGAGAAAAATAATATTGAGAATCACAAGAGGATGACGCAATTATGCAAATATACTAAGAACTCGACGATTTGCAACCTAATATAGTCACTTAGGAAATATGGAATAACATTAGAGTTGTGAAAACCCATTGATCTTGAATTAAACGCCCACATAACATTCATGCTTTTAATTGGAATTTCTCAATATATGAAGAGCGATGAATTTTCCTTTTTTGTTTGTTTTTTGGTATATGATTCACTCTCAAATTGACCCTTAATAACATAATTATTTTTTGTTTCAAGAAATCGTCTTTTGCCAATTTTGGATTTCCAACCAAAGGAAAATTTTCTCCAATCATAGCCCAAGAAATTGCACACTCATACTCACAAAATATATAACATAATTGCACACAATGGTTCTTACATTCACAACAATCCCAAAACAATTATATGGAAATGAAAGTACTGGGAGGAGAACATCTCACTTAGCGCATGCAAAGAACACCAACACTCGAGAGAGGTCGTGAAATGTGTGTGTAATAAAGGTGATGATAAGAGGCCAACATAGACAATAGAGTCCAATAAGAACATCGCTATTCTCTAAAAGACATATTTATGTCTATCACACCCTGATAAGTCGCGTGGGAATGGAGTGAAGGATTTTTCAAAAATCTTAATCACGTCGCAAAACAAACAAACATGAAAAATATTTTTGAATTTTTCATGAAAAGAAAGAAACAAAAATGTTTTTGTTACGTAAAGGATTGAACTACTCAAATGAATTCATCAATGAGAATATGATATAGTGGTTTTGTCACATAGTCATATCAACAAAAGGCGTAATCAAAAGTATTACGTGAAAATAATACTGAATAGGAAATCACCTACTTGTTGTTTAGTGGTTTTCGAAAACGTTCCTTGCAGTTTGTTTAGGTCAAGGTGGAAGTCCATGTAATTAACAAAGAGATAATGTATTTATATGTAAGAATAAGGTTCGTGGAATGTTTGAAGTGCGGTAAACTTGTAAAATTGCGTTGTAAATAAATGTTGTGCTTTAAAATGAAAATAAAGTTTGGTTTTATTATGTAAGGTTTCTTAGCTTTTTAACATTGGTCCTAATAGAATTTTTTTATACCTAATTATGTCAAAAAGCATTAGGAAAAGTATGAGGTGAAAATAAATAAGTTGCAAAACTTCAGGGGTTTATGTGCAAAAATACTTTAAAAGTTTTAAAATTCATTTTATGGGTTGTCTTGAATTGTCTTTCTAGTTATCCAAACATGGTGTTGTAATATACCATTTTAACTAGAATAGTAAAATAATTTTTTTGGAATATTTTCCATAATTTTTTGATTGGCAACGCGCCCTCACGCGCGGAGTCAAACTTCACACGCGCTGCCTTTGACCCTAGTCACACGGGTGGCTTACACTTCATATTCAACCTTTCTAATTTTAACCTTTAGGTTTGAAACTTTGACCTTTAATTAAATCCACTCAGAAAACCTTTTGAGGGTCCATTTTCCTAATTTTCAAGGATTCCAAAATATAACTTTTATGAGTTGAGGTTAACTATAGATCCTTCTCTATGAAATGTAAAATCTTGAAACTCTCAATTGGATATTCTTGGATTTAAAATGAAATTCGAACCATGGTAGTGACATGGTTTGGGTTTTGTGTAAATTTGGAACAAAATGAATTTGGTTTGAAGTTCTAACTCATAATTTACATAGAGAATTTTGAATTTGAAAATTTAATTGCCGAAATGTAAAAACTCGATTTCTAGTAATGTCAGTATACTCTACTAAAATTAAACAATTATGGTTGAGTTGTTATGAGTCTAAGGACAAGTATTCCCACCTTAAAGTTGGTTCGCTTTGATGGTATTTTCTAAATTTTGAACCTTAGCTTGGTATTTCTATGTCAAAGTCTACATTTAAAAGCATAAATGAATCCTAAACTAGTGCAAAAACTATTTGGAATGTAAAGAACTGAGCTTTCAACATAAAATATAGGTATACCCGAAAATATAAAAATTTTGGTTTGGAGTTTAAGCTACTGTTGTACTGGCTTGTTCTGCACTAAAAGGGTCTTTTTATAGGAGAGGCTGAGGGGGGTTTATTGATCAAAATAGGGATAGGTTTCGGTTGGTCTAATGGGATTAATACTTGAAGAATGTTTAAGGTGTAAAACGACTATGTTTACCCTAGGCTACTATTGGCTCCAATGGGGTTTATGTGGCATCCTTGTTAGTCTACCTGATAAGGAAGATGATAGATATTTAAATTTTAGTCCCTAAAGTTTTGGTTGAGTTTTAAGGTCTTTTTCCTTTATTTCCAAACTTTTGGGGCTTTTGTGTAATTGTAGAGTGACGAGTTAGGATTCTAGCGATCCCGATCATGTGTCTTAGACTGTTACTTCTCGACGACCGACGACGTAAGGTAGTAGTGTAACGGGAGGGTTCCTTGTCTGGATTTCGCCTCGGCGAGACATCCCACGCACGAAACTGAGAAAATGTCGGGAGTTGGGAAAGGTCTTGGACACTAGGGATATAATTAGGATAACACTTATACGCCTAGATCTAGATAGATAGATTGACTTTAGGATTTTAGGACATAGTGCCTTAAGGCAAGTAATATTGATTTAGGAAGGTGGTAGGGAGTTGACCACAATAGGTTTGTAGGTTAACTCTAAGGGGGATTCGGTCCCTAGGACGAAGGAGTATAGGATCTTAAGAGATTCGGAATGATAGGCCTTAGAAGGTGGAGCCTTTTTCTAGATAAAGCGTTACGTTGATAACCTATCTTTCGAGAGTTGAAGTATGGATTGACTTTTACTCATGCACTCGTGTTATGATCGAAAGTGGATTTGACAAACGAGTCTTTTCCAGGAAGGGGAAGTAGCAATACCGGAGCATGAAACCTTTTATTTATGCGTCTCACAGACTCAAACTCCGTGAGAGGTATTATCCCTCGCTTTAGAGCTCGTAGCTGTAGTTTTTGCCTGAGTAGAGGCACCACTTCAGGGGCAGGAACTAGGTCTTTCGCGAATAAGAAGTTGGTGTTCGTAAAGGACTATCAATTGGATATTCCCTTTCTGCTAGAGAAATGAGAATGGGAGTAGTTAATGCACCAAGTAGAACGAGTTTCACGGGAGGGACGCTTTAACAAGGGCGTTCATGTCCGTGATTAACCAACTCACCTACTAATGGGAAGAGAATAGTGGTGGGATGAGGAAGAAGTGGAGTAGTAGCTTTTCGGAATCAAATTTTTGTATGATGGTTCGGATCAAGTCTTGCGAGGAGGGTACCAAGAATGTGGTCTAGTGTAGTTATTCCCTAGCAGGGGTATAACGTGATTTGGGAAGAAAGGCAAGGTATGCCGAGATGTGTAGGTATCTCCTTCCGTAGTAGAAAGGTAGGATCGTTAGTTCATGAGGAACAGTTGGGTGATATGTTAAAGCACGGAGAATGTAGACTGAGATCAAATAGTGATGACCTTAGTCCAAGTCCAAATAGGGGACGCCGCGCTACCAAGGGGTTGCTAGGATTGATAGAACGATAGTTTAGTAGTATACCTTTTATATGATTAAGGTTATACTGTATGCCTGAATTTTGAGGGAAAAATTCCCCTCTAAAGGGGGGAGTATGTAAGTACCCAAATTTTTGAACGACTCTTTATATTATTTTGCCCGATGGGCTAATTTTATAAAATAGGGGATGTTGGAGTAAATATTGTTTCCCGTAATATTAAGGGATAATATTTACTATGTTTGTTTATTTACCGTATGAGAAGGTAAATAGCATCCTATTGTGTATTATCGCGTCGTTATATGTAAAACGACGGTTATGACTCATGTTAAATTTGGAGTATAATTAATGAAATAAAATGAAATTGGAACGCAAAAATAGTTCACGCTTTCCCGAATGACAAAATAGGGGGTGCGGTTGTTTTTGGAATAGTCAAGAGAGTTGAATAAGTTCCACGTTGTATTTTGGGAGTTTCGGGCACTTTTGGGGTGTTATGACTCAATTATGCAGATACGAGTCATTTTAGTGGTGTATTAGCAAGGAAAGTGGGGAATTATGTTTTAAAACCTGTATAAGTTCCCTCACCCCTCTTATTTTCTCATTTTTCATGTTAGAAGCCAAGAGAGAGAGAGAGAGAAGAGAGAGTTGGGAGAAATGGAGAGAAAGGGAGAAAATGAAGATTTTGGGCCGGATTCCGTTGAGATCGGAGGAGGATCAGAGACTACGAACCTTGAGGCAAGTTTCTTACTTGCTAGATATTGATTTAATGTGATAAATTTGCATGTATAGTTAATTTTGGAGGTTTAAACCATAAATGGGTTTTTGGTTAATTTTGGTGTTAAATCCTTAAATTTTGTAGATTGTGTGGTTTAAGGTTATTATATAGGTTTATTTTGGGTGTATGATTGTTGGGATAGTGTTGTTGGTGGAGGGTAATGAAGAAAGTAGAGGATTTTGGGTTTTAGGGTTCAGTTTTGGCTTTGAAGAAGAAGGGTTTTTCGTGGATCTGATAGGCTCGGTCGACCGCGATCCAAGGACCGGTCGACCGGTCATGCCAATACGAGCTTACTGCTTTCTTTGGTATGCAAAATCCTTAGGGGCGGTCGACCGCGGTCCCCTTACCGGTTGACCGGTCCCCTATTTTTCACTATTATTTTCTTTAGTTCTTCTAGCGTCTTTAATTTATGATAGGAGCTTAGGAACCTTCCTTTGGGAAGTACTTGAGAGTCCTAGAGGGTCGTTATGGGTAGACTAATGTCCTAGGATAAAATGGGAGGTTTGGGTTTACCCCGAGGGCTAGTTCTTTAGGTTAATGTCCGTATAGAATTGGAGATTAACCGAAAGATAAAAATAGGAGATAAAAAGCGGAAGTTGAGACTCTTGGGAGATACTCCTTGAAGGAGGCTTACTTTGAGGGTTTATGAAATTTTATGAACTCTTGGAGACTAGTTTGAGGATTATGGTACTTCGGGTCTTAACTTTTAATAAAAACATGACACTAAGAATAAGAAAAACATATGATAATATGTGGTATTAATGAGTAAGTACAAATGATTTTGAGAATGTAAAAGTGGAAGTTTTCAAAAGGAAAACGTAATGATTTTCATAAGTGTTAACTTATGGTTACACACCTCCCTAAATCGCTATCATAAGGGAAGTTGCGTACGTGTGGTGAAGCCCCCTGACTAATGAACGCAGGGTGGATATAGTCCCTAGGCCATATGGGCATTTTGTATACTGCGCTGGTTAGGAGATTCTGGGTGTGGTCTTGACTTTCCCGCAGGAAATATGGCCGCTTCTCGACGTTGATAGGTTCCCAGGTTGTCTTGTATAGATAGGCCCTGGAAGATGATAGCCATTTAGGGGCGCGTCCAGTGGTGAAACCCGGAGGGACGGTCTTAGATTATTAAAGCAATTCATGTTAATGAATTGGCTTTAATTACATTTCCTGGATGGAAGAAGGGAAATGGGATATATGGTACAAAAGTATTTTTATGCTAATAAAAATGACTTTTGATTTACACTTCCTGGATGGAAGAAGGGAAGTGGGATTTTATGAGAAAGGTTAAAGCATTTTTTTTATGTTAATAAAACTTGCTTTAAAAATGTATTCTTCCTGGATGGAAGAAAGGAAATAAAATTGGTAAAGAAAGTGTATAAATGAGATTAATTGGTAAACATTTGATAAAATGTTGTACCATTTATGTATATTCCAAAGAAAGAAATAGGAATGGTACATAAAGAGTTATGAGATTGAAATGGTAAACATTTGATAAGATGTTGTACCATTTATATATATTCCTAAAGAAAGAATTAGGAATCCTGCTTTTCGATGGTAAATGGATTTACTTTTATTTCCCCTGAGTAGTTGTAAATGATATGCACATATATATATATATATATATATTAATTATGTGCTTAGGGTCTAATGGATCTCAACGATCAACCTTGCCTAAGTAGTAGTGTATCCGGGGGGGGGGGGGGTTCCTTGTTTGGATTTCGCTTTGCGAGACACCCCACGTACAAATAAGGCATAGGGTTGAGAATGGGAAAAAGTTAGCCCTTAGTACTTAGGGTTAACTAGAACATCTCACGATATCGCGCTAGGTTGCTGCTAGATTGAGAGGTGAGATTTATATTATGTTATATGAGAGAGAATTACATGCTTAACTATCATGCATTTTTAGTCACATGGTAATCATATCAACCCGGGTCCTGACCCGTATATATTTCTTGTTTCTGCATATACTACTTTCCGTACAGGTGCTCTACCGTATGGACACCCGTATTTACATTTCCATTCCGGATGTCAAGGAGCTACATCACATTGCGGATGTTGTAGGTTATTTATTTTAGACGCCTCTATCTATTGTACTCTAGTTATGTTCAGATAAATTATTCGGGCGTGTTGCCCAAGTGTTGCACTTATTTATTATACTGTAAATATTGAAATGTGATACTCGATGTACTATTTGTATTGGACTGTTCACCGACAGCTTATTCGATGACATTTATATTATTGTCATTTTTCATTCATCGATTTTATATATCCACCATTTTTACAAATGGGATTATCTAAGTGTTTTTATTTCATTTACTAAATTTTCTAAATTGACAGTCCGTTTTCTAAAATGATTGGTGGTTATCTCATACTATTATGTTAATCGACAGTGATGCTGAGAATGGACCATCTATGATTCCTGTGCTTATTAGAGTTTTGGGCTGGCCACCTATTATTTTAGTAGGCGGGTTGTCACAAACTAATGCGAAAAATTTGAGAATATGTAGATGATCCGATCATTCTTCGAGAAGCTATTAATCTTGCATGGAACGATGTTCACTCGCCACCCCCACTCTATCCCGAAGCTACCTAGAATGGAAAACTCATTGAGATTTCTTTAGGATCTTCTAGTAGGTCCACTAATAACGATCCATATGAGCTCGGTGACTTTGAATTCATATCTGAATATGATCCTTCAAAGACCAACACTGATGCTCCAATTTAAGGAATAGAATATACCTGCCTCCTCCTATCCATAACATATTTAATAAGTAGTTGTAAATATTGTGAAAACATTATAAAAAAAAGTGAAGTAAGCTACTAAGGTCTATATGAAAATCAAAATGTTTAAGATATGCTAGTACTTGTAATAACCCATATATATAATATAAGTTACTTAGAGTTGCTTCTATATTCTCTATATTTAAGATTTTATTCTTATAAATCTTCATTATGTAAATGTTATATTATGCTTTAGGATGGTTAAAACTCGCATTCCTTCTACCGAAACTAAAACTGAGCGGATTTATACCGAAGGAATTATGATAGCCTTCAATAATTAACATCTCTAGCTAGACAACAACATGCACCACACCCAGTTCAAGAAGAAGTTATTGATGAAACACGTCAATGAATGCTCTCAAAGAATTTCTGAGACAATGACTCCTTCCATTTATTGGGAATCCAGGAGCAAGTGAGGCTGAGAAATGGATACGTCAAATTACAAAGGTATTGAAGTGGGTAGGAATTACTACAAATCTTTAAGTTTTTTTGGCATCTTATATGTTTGAAGGTGAAACCGATTTTTGGGGGCAAACTGTAACCTGAAGTTAAAATGTAGCCGCCTTAAAGTGGAAAAAATTTGAAGAAATATTCTTCACAAAGTAATTTTTCGAGAGTGAAAGAGACTAGTTGACTGTAGCGGCCGTAACCTGGGAATAGTTTGAATCCATATCCCCCTCCCTTTTTGTGATACGCACGGATCATATGTTTGCTTATATAATTTTATGGAAGGATATTAAGGAAAATGGGAGCAAAGAATGTCATTTCTCAATGACCTATGTTATTTTCTAGCTTTAGGAATAAAATATAACATGAATAATTCATCCTCGTAGTGGTAGTACAATATATGTAATATTATATTAATGAATAAAGTTCTGTTTTTCGCCTTAACATTAGTTTCATTTCTTTGTTACTATCTTATACATTTGTATAAAAAATAGGGTGTGATACAACATCCGGCTCCCCCAATCATAAGTTCTTATCCATATGCAATCCCATAGAAAAGGGAGAAACTAGAGATGAAAAGCATTATTGCTCGTTGCTAGCAGTGTTCTCCCCAGAAGAAACATAATAAAAAGGTCCACCTCCTGTAGCACCTACTGACCATCAAACAAATTTATTACTCTCCCAAGTAAGGTGTCCTTTAGTATGGACACACTCACCGACTCTTCTAATCCTACCATTGTTATCGTCACCAAGGCCACCTAGATTTCCACATTAGTCAGGTGAAGACACCTGTCCACCATAAGTTGTGTCCCGTTGCACACTAATCCCAAGATCTGATAGATATCCACCAGCATCACCGTCATATTACCGACACCAATGTGGAAGGTATTGGTGGTGTCCGACCATCTCTCCCCGAGGGTTCACAACACCGTCAAAGATCATAGTGTCTCATCTAAGGACACTGCTAAATTGCCAAAGACCACAATTTTCACCACTCCTCACTTCACTAGGGAGGTATTCCCAAATGGCCTTCACTCCAGTTGACCCCAAGAATGGATAGTCGTCGAGGATACTTTCTCTATAAGACATACATTCCAAATCAGTACAAAATGTTTCTCAAAAAGTCAGGAAAAATAAACAGATAAATAATAAATTCAAGTCAAATACAAAATAAAAGGACAAAATAAAAAAAAATATTAAAATTAAAAAAAATAGCACTAGGTAAGCATAGCCGAACAATGTGTCACAGCCTCCCTTATGGAAACCCGCTAGCCTGCCACCGTTTTGGAGCCATGATAAACATTCTATGCTCCCATGGGAATCCCCTCATATTCAGCCCATTTAATATCGTCGCAGTCTTCAACATTCAAAATATTATCCATTTATTTCAAAAACTCACATAATAGTGCTCATAATAATATTTTTCTCGAGAGAAAAAAGAAAATTCAAGTTTGAGGTGAGAATGAGGGATGCCCTCACCCCTATATATATTGGGGAAAGGGATATTCCATTCGAAAACCTCCTCTTCCTGCCTACTGACAGGTATCCCTTAAGAAACAATGAAACCCTTTGATTCTATGCCACTTGCCAGTAGGCACACACCACCCCTTTCAAATTTGTTATAAAAATTCCAAAAACATATTCCAAAAATGTCGAAAATTTCCCAAATAGTACAAAAAAATCCCAAAATTATAAAAACTCAAAATCACAAGGAAATATACTTTTTTAATAAAAATCATAAAAATTGAAAATTACACAAATATTCAAAAATCAACAAAAAAACACAAAATCCCGCGAAAAAATACGAAACTTTCTAAAAAACTTCCCATGTCATCACACATCATTTAAACATCCAGCACACACTCTGTAAGTCCTCAGAATCACACACTCCCATACACCCTCATAATCAGACTACATTACTCATAATACGGTCAAATATTTAGAATTAAACCCTCAGAGTCATGCTGCATTCTTCATATACACTAAATCCTTCATAGTTAGGCTTTTCATATTTCCAAATCCCTCAGCATTACGCTTCATTCATCCTTAACCATCCCAGCCCTGAAAATCAAATTACAACCCTTGCATATAACACATAGGCCCTCAAAATCAGGCCTCCAGTTCTCCATCAAGATCGCTTCGCATAGGAACTCAACAAGCATATAGGTGTCTATCTTTGGATGGCCTTCAATTATTCGAGGCCCTCTCGTTGAGGGGTTTTGTAGACACGCCATTCTAATACCCATAACTCTCCATAGGGTATAAACAACGTCCCTTCCAGTCTTAGACCCCTGCTCATCCATCAAACCCTAATCGGATAACAATTGCATGCTCTCTAAGTCCCATTTGATATTGGTTAAATCTCAAAGCTAGGAATATTTCAACATACTTTCATATATCTCTTAATAATCTTTCCAATTGTACCATACGTGCATGAATCGAACCTAAAGTTCACATTTTATGACCAAACAACCAAGTTTACTTGCCTATTGACACGACACCTCACCTGCCTATAGATGGGTAGGAGTTTCTTTGTCCATAAATTCTTGAAACCCAATCGGAAGGGTAGGAGAAAGAGTATGTTGACCAACATATAACTAGGGAAGTTTGGTCATACGTACCAATTATTTGATTGAGTAACTTTCATGCTTGTATATTGTCAAGATTGTCCACTTACATGGGGCTCCATTATCGATAGTATCAGATCAGGGCCCTATATGTGTACAACACTTTTAAGAGAGTTTTCAATGGGTTATGGGGACTCAGCTACACCTTAGTACGTCATACCATCCACATATAGATGGACATAAAAAAATCATAAATCTGGCATTGAAGGACATGCTACGTGCGTGTGTGATGGATTTTAAAGGCAGTTGATAGACACATTGGCCTTTAATAGATTTTGAGTTAATAACACTTCTCAAAAGTCCATTTCCATGGAACCTTACGCAACCCTTAATTGGAGATCATGTCGATCACTAGTATGTTATATTAACACAGTGAAGAAAGACATTTGGGACTAGTGTTCATCCAAAAGGTGACCGAGAAGATCATATTTATAATAAAGAGAATTAAAGTTTCTTAGAATAGACATAAGATTTATGCAAACCAGAATATGATGCCTACGAATTTTGAGTTTGTAGAGTAGGTTCTACTTTGGGTGTCCCCTATAAAAGCTTTAATCAGAAATCAAATATATCCTTCTTCTAATCATTGAGGTTGCTCACGTGCTAATTGAAGGTTGATCGTTTTGAGGCTAAAAATGTGGTAACAACATAAGATAAGATGGATGCCATGCCTTGAAGTCTATAGCCCATGACCGCATTATTGGGCCTCACAAAATCAGTAGAGAAAGTATTTGGATGGGAATCAGTTATTCATTCTAGCACGGTAGGGAACTTTGATTGTAAAGGAAGCTTCGAAGAACCTGCCAACACAACTCATGAGGTGAAAAATAAGTCATGGGAACACGACAACAATATTCATTTTCTTCCCTGTTCACACTGGTCGCAGAACCATGATCACTTTTATTAGAAGAATCTGTTTGCGAAGTAACTACCGCAATGGGATCAACCTCCATTATTTGAGTAGCCACATCAACATTAAGAAGTGCCATTTGAGGTGCATCAGGAGGAATGTTCTATATCACAGGTTGCACAAGAGGAAGCACAAAGAATAGTTAGCCAAATTTCGATAAATTTCCCCTTTACTAAAAAAGAAAACCATAAAAATATTAGCAAAGAGTTAAGCTAAGTCACCAAGAAAGTCCATTTTCTTTTAATAATTATATTCCCAAGCAGGGTACATCACCATGCAGGTGATAAAAGTAGAATTGTTTTCCTTTATGATTTTTACTCAATTAAACAAACAAATCACGAAGCATGTATTATTTTAAAGAAATCTTTCCCAACCAAGGGGAGTCACCAACATGTGTTTATTTGAAAAATATATATATATATTGATGTATGATAATATCATCAACAAGGTGTGATAGACTGATATCAACTGATCGTGTAAGGACAAGATCGTTGGTTAGTTTACCACATCAGTGCAAAGACATAAATAATTACCACACTTGTTTAATAAGTATAGTGATGCATAGGGTATCATACCCTCCGAGAACACTATCTAGAATTTAATTGACTTATTAGTTTAAATAAAAGTAAAAATGACAATTTTTTTATTTTTAAAACTTTATATAATATAACTAGTCTAGGTCAGTAAGGAAAGTAAATTAATTGAAAAAATATAAAATCTATAGTAAGAGAATTAAGTCCTTTATCTCGAAATATGTAGCATAAATAGGTACATGGTTAGAAATGCTTCAAATGCGATTAATTCTCATCCAAATTATTATTTAAATCCAGAGTGTCACTACCTAAATTTCTACAAAAGTCTTAATATGAGTTTGGCATAAAAACACATTCTCAAAGTTACACACATAAGCTAGCAAATATGGTGCATACGTGATATACACCATTAAGGTTCCTAGGTGTAAAAGTGAGAATAATTAACCCATCAATACGGGTATGTTCTATCATACCATAGCGAAGCAACTATATACCCAAGGTAAATTCATAAATCCCACCCTAATTTAATTTAACTAGAAAGCATTTTTAAATTATTTAAATAAAACGGTGTGCAAGCGAAAATGATTTTTTTCAATAAAAACATTTTTTGAAACAAGTAAACTATTTATTAGAACATTTAGCCAATTTAAAATGCAAATAAATAATTAAAGAAAACAAATTAAATAAGAGAACGATTTATTAAGAAATATAATCATATTACACGCTATAAAATAAATTAAAACTGGGACTAATCTACTATACACTGTAAAATATAAAATATAAAATGTCTGTGGTTTTGTAGATCCGGGTCCCTTTTATACGTTTATAATTGATATGAGGTGAAATATCATAATAATACATTGGGATTAATCAGTATAGAAACATGGAGCGAAAAAATGGACAAAAATATAAAGGCATATGGGAGGAGCAAACAACAGTTGTTGTGGAAAAAAGGTTTCACATTTGGGTATAAAGGAGTTGAGTGGTTGTTTTTGTTCGGGACGCACACATGGGGGAGGAATTTAAAAAATAGTTTGTTAGGAATTTAATTAATGGAGATGGGAGTTGGTGTTAGTTTATCGCAATTCGCATATAATACAAATTATATCTCCTCTCTATATTAAACATTGTGGAAGAAAACCCATACGGACAAAAGGGAGGGTAATAAGGCAAGCTAGAAAGTAGGAAGAGGAGCACACGCATGTGGAAAATAAGTGTCAAGACAGCTTGGGCTACCGCACAATACTAGCAAGAGAAATGGGGGATGGACATTGTGTTGCCAGGTGTCCTATTTTGGACTATGGGATAAGTAGGTCCATGCAATGTGCGACCTAATTTTCAATTTTATTTCTTTCCTTTCTTCCATGTTCCAGAAGGAATTTGTGCCTAAGGAATTTCTAAACCTAAACCTTACTCTCTCATGCTTACTTCCAACCCGATGAGCCAACTGCACATTCGTTAACAATAATACTACCAGAAATATATGTATATTCAGTTGATCCCAGTTTCCAATAATTTCTCATAACATGCCAAAACATTGTATCTTCCACATATAACCTCACATTTGTGTACTGCTTGAACCGCCTCAACCTTGGTTTTGAGGCCGACATATTTCCACCAGTGCCCAAGTTATAAGGTTTGACTTTGGGGTTGACTCAAAGCTTTTACTTTTGACTTTGTTTCATTTCAAACTTTAACAATTCATAATTTTTTCATCTAAGATCGAATTGATGCACCGTTTGAACCCAAACAGTCCTATATTCGAGGTGGACAACTTTTTTTGAAGAGTATGAGTTCGAAATCAGTCATTTGAATTATCATTTTACCCCTGAAAATGCATATGTGAATGTTTCTTATGTCGATTGCTTCCCAACTTCACCATTAGCTTAACAAAACTTGTGCATAATTAAACCTTGCATAAACGATTAACCATGAATATTAAGGTTACACATAAATAAGTGGATTTTAACAAACATGGAACTGTAATATTAGATTAAAAAGGGGTAATAAAATACAATATTTGACATTAATCAAGGTGTATGTTTAGAGAAATCTTGCCCAAGCGGGGTGAGTCACCAGGTGTTATGCACAAAAATAACCATGGTCGAAGAGGGTATATCGACAAGCAAGTGTATGTTTAGAGAAAAAGCCTTTCCAAATTGAGTGCAATGCCAAGAATGTGATAGTAAAACTTTATAAGAATCCAAGTAAGATATCGCATTTAGCACAATAGAAGGAGTAATGAGATTAAATGAATTGTCACACACATGATGATGGGGTACATTTTATCTTATTCATATGTGGTTATATTTAGAGTTCAACTTGAGTTGGAATAATGGCTGAAGATAGAGGTATTGTTGCTTCTTCGAATAAATATTGAACATCACCAAGGTGAAGAAGCAATATCCACTAGGATCAGATTAACCCATGTGGAAGAAAATTACTACTCCCTCATATCACCACTGGCAAGATTAAACAACCCAATTCGATGAATCTTAGAATCATTTCACATATGAGAAGACAAAGTAAATATTTT
Organism: Sambucus nigra; assembly: GCA_949130495.1. Lineage (NCBI taxonomy): Eukaryota > Viridiplantae > Streptophyta > Magnoliopsida > Dipsacales > Adoxaceae > Sambucus > Sambucus nigra. The sequence goes on along the minus strand of OX422212.1, from coordinate 580,514,740 downwards.
AAACATTTTGTCACAAAGAGAATACCTCAGTGAGGGTCGAACAAACCAGTATAAACTTATCCTTAAGTACTACGGTAGTAGTTATTCTAAATGGGAAATATAACTTCATAATGGGCTTCATGGGGTTGCAAGGAATAATCTCCTCATTGATTGACCACGCAAGGTTTGGAACATATACTTCAGGACCAAAACGTGAACGGAGCATCATAGAGATAATGAAAAATCACATTGATTATCACAAACTTGAATATCAACAAAAGGGTCAAGATATGTTTACATGAAAATTACTTATGTTGGATAAACTGGATTAACCATAGTCAGAGGCAACATAGGAGAAGATATGGGAGAAATTGAAATTGAAATTTCAAGAGTCACACTTGAATCACTTTTATATCTTCCCCCATTGGAATTTTTGCCACCTTAAAAGCATGTTTAGATGGTGCATGCCTAGGCGAAGCACGTCTCGATGAAACTCATCCAATCATTGACAAGGGTGATAAATAAGTTGTCTGAATAACACCTTCTTCAATAAGTGCATTAGTAGAACCTTTTGGGGAAGTGTGTCATTAATAATTAACACAAACTCCATTTTGGATGATGAAACATTCTTGGTCAACCCGGTTCAACCCGATCATTAGGTGTGAAGTGCAATTAAATAACCTACATAATGTTGCCAGTCCAGTTTTATTGAATTAACATTTCACTTATTTAGCTTGTGATTTCCATCTAAATTAAGCTATGTGAGGTATCCATGGTAAACGTCCCCAAAATCCAAACATATAGAGATACTAACGTAAAATAAACTTGTCGTAACAAAGATGAAGGAAGGATCCGAATGCCCAGTGAGAAATTAGAACAATGCAATATAAAATCGAACAACATAAAGGAGACTCTATCATGTTATATTTATGTGCACATGCAACTACCTTATATATACATATATCCTTTAATGCATGAAATTGTTTTATTCCAAAAACGTCACTCATACCGATTAATTTAGCTTAAACTTACGATCTTCCTTTTTCACTTGACTTGGCATTTATTTCTTAATTTAACAAACTCAGTTAAATAATTTAAACAGTACCCTTTGTTTAAGGAAAAAGGTTTCTGTCATTGAAATTGCCCCTTTGTTCATACCTTCCCATTAGTATTTTCATTGAAAATTATCCTTTTACACATGCAAACAGTACTTTAGAAAATACTTGTACTCTTTGAAAACCTTTCATAAACACACTTTTGTGTTAAGTATATGTTAAACCTCTTAGGTTGCGTAACTACCCATTCCATCACTACACTTTTCCATTCCTTTACTTTATGGACATTAATTAATTTTCACATTTACTTGTCCAGACCGGAACATTTATTATTCATTCAAGTTAGGTTTGCGTTTCTCATATTCATCCCACAATCCATTTTTTGACATGTTATACTTTTCATTATCTTTTTCTTGGAATTTTCCAATATTCGCAAACTTTAATGGGCTCAACATCTCCAGTTATGCTATCATATTCTTTGTCCAGACCAAGGCTTTGGTCCCTCCTTAATTATTTTGGGGTCATCCGACTCCATATAAATGTATTTTAATATTTTTTAAATGTCCACATTATTCCACTTCTTTTACCCGCCGAAGCCAAAGCCCGGGGTTGGACCCCAAATCGTGTTACACTTTAAAATCACCATTTCTTGTCCTTCGTATACTTATATTGATTTTATCCCAAAATTCACTTTCATTTAGCACCATTTTGTGTAAAACCTTTTTCCAATATTTTTATTTCATAAAAAGGGTCCATTTTACATAAAATTATAATTTTACCATTTCTTTCTAAACTTTAATATGAAAACTCCAATCCTTTACCCTTTGGAGACTACCTCACAAGAAAATTCCATTTTCCTTTTATTTCTATATGTAGTCTTAAATATTCATTTATCACTTTTCCACCCCTTTTTCACACTTTAACGGCTGAAAATTGTATTTTCTTTTGTTTCATGTTTAAACCCAGTAGAACCCTCACTAAACTTGTTTATATGTTCATCATAAAAATTACTACAAGTTTATGTACACGGAAATGTGGATTTTTATGTTCAAAATCCATTATATGGGTCTAATATATGGTTTATTATAGAAATTTCATAATATTGGTAAAACATGCTTTTCAAGCTAGAATACATTTTTATTTCTCCAAAACTTGAGTAAATGTCTATTTATACAAAAATACAAATTTTTATAAGAAAATTTTGAAAATATTTGTTCATAAAACATTCCCAACATTTTTATTCCATAAAAATATTTAAACACCAAGTTTTCTTGAAATATATCATTTTGCTTGAAATCCTTGAAACCTTTTGTAAACCCATTTCATAAAGAGTAGAGTTTTTCCCACCTCTAATGAAGGCTCAACAATTGTAGGATGAAGATAGAGGAATATGAAAACCTCCCACCTCCTAAGCTTGCCTTAAAGGGGTTGTCTATCTCCATAAATCTTGCCTCCATGAAAGATCTAAGCAAAAACCCCTTCAAACTCCATTAATCGTCTACTCTTCTTCCTTAAAATCCCCCAACAACATCTACAAATTTCTTAGCTTTGCCCAACAATGGTGGAAATGGGTGTATAAGGCTTATATATCGTGAAACATGAGGGAAATATGGTGGCATAAGGTTGAAAGGTGGTGATGCTCAGGTGGTGTATGGTGTTTTGGGGGTGGGGGAGCTCTCAAGGCTATAGAGAGATGGGAAATTCAATGAACAAATGATCTAGAATGGATAACTCAAACTGAAATACCCCCCCCCCCCAACCCTTAAGGGTGAATTTACGCAAATGCCCATAATCCCATCCCTTTAAGGCATGGGTAATCTAGTATTTTATCCCACATTTGATCTGGGCCACTAGGAGGTTGACACATCATCAAATCTGACGACCCACATCTTGACAACACATTAAAAATGATAATATTTTCAAACTCATCTTTGGTCATTTGAACGACCCTGAGACTCGTTTGAACGATATTGTTCACTCATTCGAACGACTTTTTCAATGAGTTATTCTAACAAGATTTCATCACACGCGGTGAATGGATCACACCCAAGTCATTAGAAGTTTCGTTCAAACACCGTTTGAACGTCTCATTCAAACATGATAGACCCCTCGTTCAAACTACCTCTAATATCCTTGGTCCAAGCTTCGTGCTTTAAAAAATTTGATGCGACGAGCACGAAGGCCACGAAGTTACCTAAATTTGGCTTATGATCCACCTTAACAAGTCTTAAGCCTAATTGGTCATACCAAATCATCAAATTTGACAAGTACGATAAAATTTTGAGGCCGAGTGTTACATTCTTCCCTCATTAGGGAATTTCATCCTCGAAATAATTAATCCATCGATTAAATAAACTCCTGTGATTGTCAATTCTTACTCTAAGCCACAGGGATCTTTTTGGGCTAAGTCGTCTAAGTCCTCAATCAACATATAATTTATCATATGCCTTTCCAAAAGGGGATGTCACTAAAGAACCTGATACGCACTATGTTCTGACATTCACTAATCAGGCTAGCCATTAAGATTTACATAATATTCCTTGCGTATCCACTTCTCAACGATTAAGTTTAACCAAGTCCTAATGCTTCTCTGCTAACACCCGAGCATACTGGTGCCTCTACTGGGGGCAACACTATCTAAGGGTCGACACTCACCTAGGCACAAATGATATGTAACTAACCACAAGATAAAAATAACTTACAAACATATTATTTGTTGGCAAGTCCAAACTGGGCTTCCCTTCATAGGGGTAAGGCTTACCATTTACCTCCTTGACATATACGAACCACTCCGATAGGCGAATGTCCAATGCTTTTGTCAATGTTGACCTTGTCCATCTCTCTAGTGGCTTCGTGACCAACCTAATACACCTAGATATTTGTCGATATTATTATACCATGATCGTGTCCCAAATTTATACTTAGGAACTATCGCGTTACTGAAACCTTCACCTTATTCTAACGTCTAATATTCCGGTATCATCCCGAGTCCATATTAATGTGTTTTAACATTTTTTAAATGTCCACATTATTCCATTTTCTTTTATTGATCGAAGCCAAAACTCGATATTTCACCCCAACTCGTGTTACATTTTAAAATCATTATTTCTTATCCTTTGTATACTTGCATTAATTTTATCCCAAAAATTACCTTCATTTAGGACAATTTTTTGCAACACCTTTCCTAACATTTTTATTTCATAAAAATGTTTCACTTTATGTAAAATTACCATTTTACCCATTTGTTTCCACACTTGCCATTTTCTCCATTTTCACATGTGTTATTTCTCAAAAGCATTTTTAAGTTACACACACTAACTTCTTAAATATTTTTAAATCATTAACACTTAATTAACACATTGGAATAACATGCATCTCAAGTTGGAAATCTCTTTATTTCTTTACGTTCTTTACTAAGAAAACTCCATTCATTTACCCTTTGGAGACTACCTCACAAGAAAATGCCATTTTCCTTTTATTTCCACACGCAGTCTCAAATATCCATGTATCTAATTTTCCACTTCTTTTCCACACTTTAACGTCTGAAATTTATATTTTCTTTGTTTCATGTTTAAACCCAATAGAACCCTCCTTAAATTTATTTATATGTTCATCATAAAAATACAACAAGTTTATGTACATAGGAATATGGATTTTTAAATCCAAAGTTCTATTAAATGAGTCTAACCTATGGTTTATTCTAGAAATTTCATATTATTGGCAAAACATGATTTTAAAGCTACAAGACCTTTTTATTTCTCCAAAACTTGAGTAAATGTCTATTTAGACAAAAAACCGAATTTTTAAAAGAACATTTTGAAAATATTCGTTCATAAAACATTCCTAACATTTTTATTCCATAAAAATGTTTAAACACCAAGTTTTTATATCATTTTTCTAAAAATATTGAAGCCTTTTGTAAAACCCATTTCATAAGAAATATCATTATTTAATCATATATGCATTCTACTCCTAAACTCTACATGCAAGACCAAATGCTAGAAAAATATAGTCTTAAATTTAAGAGTAAAGTTTTTTCCACCTCAAATGAAGCTTCAACAATGGTTGGATGAAGATAGAGGAAGATGGCAACCTCCCACCTCCTAAGGTGGTCATAAATAGGTTTCCTAGATATACAAATCTTGCCTTCATGAAAGCTCCATTCAAAACTACCTTCAAACTCCATTAGTCTTGTACTCTACTTCCTTAAAAACTAGAAACAACATCTCCAAATTTCATAGCTTTTCCTAACCATGGTGGAAATGGGTGTATATGGCTCATATATGGTAGAACATGAAGTAAATATGGTGGCACAAGGTGGAGAGGTGGTTGTCTCGGGTTGTGTATGGTGTTTTGGGTGTGGGGGAGATCTCAAGGCTAAAGTGAGAGGAGAAATTTGATGTATAAATTCTCTAAAATGGCAAACTCACACTCAAATATCCCCCAAACCCTTAAGGGCCAATTTCTCCAAATGCCCCTGCACCCAACCCTTTAAGCCAGGGATACTCTAGTATTTTATCCCACATTTGATTTGGGCCTTTGAGAAGTTGACACATCATCAAATCATATGACCCACATCATGACAACACATTAAAATAGATAAGATTTTCAAACTCAGCTCCGATCATTCAAACGACCCTAAGCCTCGTTCGAATGAGGTTGCTCATTCGTTCAAACAACCCTTCCAACGAGGATTTCTAATGTGATGTCAGTATACGCGATGAATAGACTAGACCCGAGTCATTAAAAGTTTCATTCAAACATCATTCGAACGTCTCGTTTAAACCAGATAGACCCCTCATTTGGACGATCTCTAATTTACTCGTTCCAAACTTCATGCTTTAAAAATTTTGATCCGACAAGAACGAAGTCCATGAAATGAATATTTTTTTTGGATGGATCCTCAGAAATAACAGAATCATGAACTAGAAGTTGCCTCCCCATAATTGTTAAAACTTTGCCTGAGCTAAAGGAAGGGGTTCCATCTTACTTAGAACATCAAATGCCATTAATTTCACCTTTTCAGTAAGAGTTGGGTCAAGGAATGAGTGGCATCAAGATGAATATCACCAATTCTAGAGGTAGCTATGGTGGACTTGGACTATTTTTTAGACATTGGGCCATTTCCCGTTAGATGAACCTATCAAAGAGGCGACCTATATTTTTATTCCACCAGTGGCATAGTTAATGTTATTTTTTCCCCTTAGGGATTTAGGAGAAATCTTGACAGTTGTATTTAAAGGATGAAACTCATTAGGATTTGATCTATCAGGAGGAATGAAGGTGAATATAGATGATTTGATGGAAACATTTTTAAACCAAGTTCATTTGCCCCAAACCTTTCTATCTCAGCATAATTGGGCCCCGTCTTTATTTCAAAATACGCAAAAGACTCAAGTTGGGTTCGCGAATGGTGGAACTGGTAACCTAGTGAAGCATCTCCAATGATGTCCTCATTGAAAATAAATAGGTTTTGCCTTTTAACACACTTTGAAAAACCACAAACCTCCAAGTAAAATCCAAATTGGTAGTCACGAACAAGTGATCTTCCCTTGATGAATCACACTCAGGTTTTGTTATTTCTTGGTAAAAATGAAATTGTCTAGCATGCCTGTGTGGGTTATATACTTCACTTTCATATTTCAACTTAGTGTGCGAGGGAAAACGACTGGGGTTAACTTGAAGTACCATAACAAGATACATGTTCTCTTAAAAGTTTCCTCACCTTCCTTAACAAGTTGAACTGATGAAGTTGTTGGCTTTAAATGACCATTTTTTAGCAATGAATTTTCATTATAAGGACGAAGTGAAAAACGCTAGAAATCATCAATCTAACGAAAGATCGTCTCCTTGCATTGATTCTTAATCCAATGAGTTATACATGGTTTGGTTATAGGAATCACGGGAATATAAACAAGAGCAGGAGAAAGCCTTGGGAACTTTTCATAAAGGAACACCATCAATAGATAATATTAGCAAATTTGACACATCATTATGGATAACTCATCGTGCAATGTTTAGATGCCATCAATCCATCTAGGCATACAAAGGTCATAGAGTTATATCTACCAAGGGGATGCTCTCTCCATGAGGCAACCTAATAGAAATATCTACTAAGTCCTTACGGGATTGATCATTTGGCTTGCTATGGATAAAAATATAGAAAGAAGATAGAGGATGTAAGAAGCTAATTAAGAGTCATCGCCATAACCTGGACCAAATCATCAACATGTATAATTTTTTTTCTTATTCTACTCCTGTGTAAGTTTGAAATGAGGTTGGTAAAAGCACTTGATCAAGTAGCCAAAAAATGTACTTTTGGGAATAATTTATACATTCATGAAAAAGCTAGTCAAGGGTGGCACATTCTTTTTCCTCCTTAATATCAAGTGCCGAGGGATCAAAAGGGTCATGGCCACATAAATCCATGCCATAAAGTTCATAAACATCCTCCAAGGTATTCTAAATTCTCCCAATGTAGCCATGAAAGTATGCTTGGTAACACTCTAATGAGATACTAGCAGATGAAGAGTAAGATTATTTTTGGATAACGTGAAGTCTTGAAAAAACATAGTGCGGGAGAAAGACCAATATCATGAATTGTTTTCTTATATTTTTCATAAACATATAGGGAACATGTTATAAGACCATTAGGAGCATCACCTGGTGCCTAGAAATCAATGTGGAAATATGAAAATCTCCCCGATCAAGCCTAAAAAGAAGAATAGAGAAGGTTGTGTCATACTCTCTGGCAGTGGCATTTTCTAGTTCATCCACTATCAAAGTTGGTTTATTAACACACTCAATAGTGTTATTTAAAAATTTAGCATGTTGGGCAAGCCTATCCTTCTCCAGAAAGTAGGGGTGATGGTAGGAAGAGAAGAACTTGTTCCTAGCCAAACTAACGACATTGTCTTTGTTAGAAACTTCAACTATTTTTCTTGAAGAAGACATTTTTGGTATTGGTGATTTTTCAAACTAAAAATTAGTGGAAAAGGTTTAGAAGGGGAGATAATGAGAAATGATATGGGAAATTGGCTTTAAACATGATTTTTAGGAGAAATTTGGTGGACAATTAAACTTTTCCTCTCTTAAAATGCCCCGATTTTGAGTTTTAATGGTATAAGTTAGAAAATGTTTGTAATGAAAAAGACGAAGTGCAGTTAAATGGGTTGGAGAAAAATAGTAATTAACCTAGACGATTCAATCTCCCATGGATCGTTTTGAAATAGGGGGCGAAATATTAACTAAAATTGACAAAATAAACCCTGTGTATCCATGTGTCAAAAATTGGTAGATAATGGAACGTCCACATTAAATGATGAAAATATCGAAAGATTTGGGTTGAGATAGGCAGAGACAAATGGCTTCAATTGTAGGTGTTTTGAATAGAGGTTTATCGGTCGAAATTGTCTCTAATTAAGTTTCATTGGTTAGATGTGATATGAACTAATATCTGTCGATATAAGGTCGTCTTTGAATTATGGTTTGCCAAAGCAAGGTGTTTCGTACATAAATTTCTCACACAAATAAATTTCTCTACGGGAGGACATAAATAGTTAGGGCCCATAGGTTAACTCCTTACTTTGAGATAAACTTCCTCATTAAGAAATTAGATGAGAAACTAGAGAATGGTTCATTATAGATTATTAACATCATAAAGGAGTCTGAGGACTCGACGAAACTAATTCAGGATCAAGGAAAAATAGTAGCTCAATCGAAGACGAAGTAATTTGTCCAAAGGAAGCTAGTTAGATTCACCATCTATTTTATAATTTCGTTATATGTTTAGGAGATGTATCATAAATTGGAGTTATATTGATGAGTAAGACAATTTAGAGGGTTTTGATGTTTACCTCATGGTTATTAAAGAAGAAATTACTTCCAAAACTCATTTAAGTACTATTAAGGAAGAGGAAGATGATATTGAGTCCGATTATGTTAAGGTTTTTGAGGAATTCATAAACCTCGAAAGGCGAAACATAGACCTCTCAACCATGCTAGCCAATTCTAGAAATGAAAATAATATGGGGAGTGAGACTAATTTATGGTTTTTTATGCTCAACATGTGGTGAGTAGTGAACAACATTTAGAGGGTATTAATGACTTTCTTCATCTTGAGGTAGAGTTCCTATGGAAATCCTTATATGAGAGTCAAAACTCATGGATACACTTAATGAATAAAATATCTTTCCTTTAGGTTGAGTTATTATACGCATTCACTCTAAAGATAGTTATGTCGGATAGATCTCAATAGTTGGATAATATGCTACTTGGACCCAAACAATCATTAAAAGATAAATGTGATTTAGGTTTTGTTGATGGTGAAAACTCTTCTTCTAGCTAAACCATCTTTGCATCTGATTCCTTTTAACCATCTACCCTGGGTGATTCTTCTTCTAGAGATATGTCCACGAATAATAAAGGAATGTGAAGTTCTTATGTTCCCATTGTAACAAAGGACACCCAAAAGATTTTTTGTTTAAACTCAGTAAGAAATTACTCAAGATCCCTGTCAACCCTATAGAGCCAAAACCATTTAGGTGTACCCATTGTAGGGCTGTAAACGGATATTAAAAAATCTGCATCCGTCTGATATCCGAATCCGAATTTACGAATATTTATCCGAAAAAATGGAAACTGATACCAATATGGATACTCTATAAAAATATCTTAGAAAACGAAAATGGATACGGATAGTACTAGTATCCGACATGGATAATTCGTATCCGATGTGGAGTATCCATTTTACCGGATATTCGTATCCGTGAAATATATGCTTATAATATTACTAATAATATTAGTATTAGTATTACTAGTAAAAGAATATTAAATAAAACATTAATCATTTATTCCCTAAAACAAAACAAACACATACTCCACTCAAAACAAAAACATCTTAAAATTATTATTTTATGGAGTTTATTATAAAATGTCATGTATTATTATTTTATTTGGTATATTATCATGGAGATACTGTTTTTTTTGGATGGCTTTAAGCTTATATGGTTGCAAAGTATGGACGGATTTAAGCCACATTATCATTATGGAATGCTACTATTATTATGGAAGTCATAATTGTTGATGTTAGGAGGTAGTAATTTTGTTATATATTTATTTTGATTGGATTGGATTTCATTGGATTAGATATTTTAATAGTTATTTTTTGCGATGGCTAAACAATGTAAACAGATACGGATATTATTCGAATCCTAGGTATCCAAGCGTATATGGATATGGATAGTTGTTTTAACTATCTGGACGGATACAGATATGGATAGGGATAGTACATCCAGATAGCGGATACGGATATGGAAAACATGGTATCCGATCTGTATCCGTCCGTTTACACCCCTAACCCATTGTCATAAGTTAGGTCACCTTAGAGAGTTTTTCACTTTACTTCAATCCTTATTACCTTCAGGTGATTTTAAGAGTGGTAGGCATGTCGTTAGGAAGAGGATGAAGAAGAAGAAGCCCCCCCAAAAATATTTCTAAGGGAAAAGAAACTAAGGTCGACCCTTCTAAGATGGTATCAAAATTATATTATTTAACAATTAATAATAGTTGGATTTAGAAACATATCATTGATAAAGCTGAGTTAGAAACCTTGAGAGATCATCCTAGAGCAAACTCTTCATCCACTACTATATAGAGTTTGGATTTTAAGTGATTTAGAGTGTTTGGTTTCATATTTTTCAAAGTCATCATGCTCTTAATTTTATCTATTGAATTCTTGGTGTGTTCTTTGGGATCTTCATACTTTGAGATTTTTACCATGTACAATATTGGTCTTCTATGGTTGTAGCTATAATTTTATACCATTTTCTTAATTCAAACCCACATGCTTAATTATTGTACATGAGGTTTTATTTATGATCACTTTTATACTTCATGTTTGTAAATTCATTACTTGGAATATCTTGGTAAATTAAGCTTTCTATAGTGTTTGTCATAACTCAGTCACTTTAGACTGCACTATAACTTGATCAATTTCCAAGCAAAATGTAATGATGGTGTTTTATCGTAAATAGGGTATGATACCTAAATAAATCAGAAGAAGACATCTGGACTCATTATAGTCCATAATAAGGTCGACTCAAGTAAATAATGAAATTGGCCTAGGTAGCAATATTAGCCTTAGGCATTCTGGCCATCCTTACTATCCTAGGCAGCGCACATATAGTTCGACTACTAATGATTTGGATAAGAGGATGACAATTCACTCACGAACTAGAAAAAATGAACATTCTTTTACACGTATTTTCTAACTCTATAATTAATCATCTACTACCTTATAAAATGGTATTTGTTTACGCTTTAAAGATAAATCCCCTTTCATATTCTAGTGGATCAGATGTAATTGTCCAAGGAAAAATACTCCCAAGACCATATTTAAGGAGGCATGGAGAAATATAGAAGGGACAGCGAATTGAGATTACACACTATCATTATATAAAATTAATACTACCTTTATTCGCACCTGAGGACATAGACACCGCCTTGGGCCGAACCTTGTAAATCAAGTTTCATCTATCTTTATCTCATCTCACTCTATAGAAAGTTCTAGACAAGTATTTCACTAATTTTCATCTTTTTATCTATTATGGTTTGTGATTGTCTGCTTTAGCTTAGATCATAACAGTATACTAGTTTTAAGCGATAAAAGATTGGCACCGTCTGTGGAAACGCAACAAGCCTTTCATTATTTTCTACCCTTATTTTCTATTAAACCCGAAGATACTTGTTTTCTAGTAAACCAGTGGATTACTTTTCAATTTACCTGGGTTTTGACTATCATTCAATTTTCAACAAATATTTGTTATACTTTGTTTTCTAGTATTATAATACTTGGAACATGGAGAAAAACCCAAAAAAATCGAACCGCTAAACATATTCCCTCCACAACACCTATCTATAGGTAATTTAAATGATCCTACTGAGGGGTCAAGAGGTTATGCAGGAAATAGTTAAGCAACTGACATGGAGTTTTTTGAATGGGAAAAATAATCCTAAATTAGACCCCGTTACCCCAACAGGGGGTGGAAACCCTGATGGGAGACGACATAAGATACCCCATATCTCCTAGCAAGAAAAGGAGGCGGGTTCATCACGACCGAGAAACCAAAAATAATAGATGAATGGATTTGGACTCACGAGGCGAAGGTAACATATCCAAACTCCCTGAATAAAGCTGGGATAACAGATCCTATCACCCATGGGAGACCTCCATATTCAAATCATAAGGATATGATAACGAGCAAACCTATTCCTTGGAACGTCTAAGATTTTTAGGAATACGAAGAAAAATCTCCACATTTGATCGGTTTGGCCCAAGAGTAGCAAGGTCATATCAATAAAGAGGGGGAATAGATAACCCAAGAAGGGTAAAATTCTTAGGTAGATCACATACTTATGTATGAGGGTCGATAAAGACCGAGCATACTTCCCGATAAAAGAGCTCAGACGAAAGCCTAGGCTGATCCAATAAAACCACTACAACAAAGGATAAAAAGGAAGAACCACTGTGGAAATGATCCAGTTGATCATCTGAATCATATTATTTGTGTGGAAGATTTCATCTCAAGCCTCATCTCAGAATATTTATCAATATCTTTCAATAACAAGACTCTAAAATCTATTACTCGGTGGCTCGAGGGAGCTCAGAAATATATGAATGCTGAGGATACGACCCCTCGTCAAGGAAAGAGAAACGATGTGGTTTCATACCTTCGAGAATCATCCTAAATCACTAATCCCAAGAAAAAAAACAGCGATGTCAAGAAGAATTGACCTCCAGAAAATAACACTTCAATTCGTGCATAACCACCGTAGAATAGGTATTTATGGTGGGAGAAGCTCAGGATCTTCGACATCCAACCAAGCCCATGCAAGCTACAAATGACTAGAGGGATAACTAGCTATTGCAGGTTTTATAGACACCTTGGCCATAATTCCAGTGATTTCTTCAGACACAAAGAAGTCATCAAAGGGGTGATTAAGAAGGGATACCATAAGGAATTTGTCTCCAAAGATGTCGGCAAAGGTCAGTGAAATAATAACCAAACACTAAACTATTTTCCTCAAATTTTTCAACTCCTTGACCATAGAAAATTAGATTTATCATGGTCAAGGACTGTGACAACTCTGGGAAAGAAAATAAACCATGTCACAATCAAGGACCCTGATAACTCCCTTTATCATGGCCCTTTTACAATAACGAATCATAAAAAAAGGTAGTGACCTAGAATTGTCACGGTTCTTGACTGTGACAACACTTGATTTTTCATGGTCTTGTAACATTCATAAACCTTGCCAAGGATTCCCTTGCCACGGTCTTGTCACGATCCATGACCGTGACATATTCAAACAATATCATGTGCACGGGTTACTTTTCAACCTGCACATAATGTGATTCAATGGTGATATATGACATCCTCTATGCGCACAGGTACACATTAAAGCCATGCACACTGCTTTTATTGTTGTCACAATTTTGTCACGGTCCTTGACTTGGAAAAAAAGTAGAAAATGAAAAAAAAATAGTTGGCCAATGCCATTGCCCAACAGTAATCCTATTTAGAAAATGTTGTATGACCCTTTTTCTTTCAAATGTGTTTTATGGATGATAAAAACCAACTTTCTTTTTATGAAAACCCTTTTTTGCAATTTTTCTAAACTACACCAAGTTGTGAACCAATTTTAACATAACCAAATTTTATCTTCATTACTGCTAAACATACATCTAGTGATTAAAGCAAGTAAAATATGGAAAAGAATGCTCACAACATCGGATGTACGAGGAAACCACAAAGGAAAAAAAAATTCAAACGACCCAAGACAGACAATCACTAAAATTGTGGAATTACAAGGAACAGACGTAAGTCTTACTCAAAGACTTGATCCCCACAAGGCTTGATGCTCTTATGATCTTCAACCACTCCTCCACAGTGCCCATGCAAATCCTTCTACGATACCTGTCCACAGCAGTTGCCTCTACGAATGCCTCGATGTCCACCGATGTAGCTTGGAAAGTCTACAAAATCAAAACATGTGTAGAGGGGCCTTAAAGCTCAGCGTGGCAACTCAAGCGTGACATCTTGGTGAGGCAGCTCAGCGTGGCAGCTTGGGGAGGCAGCTCAGCGTGGCAACTCAAGCGTGACATCTTGGTTAGGCAGCTCAGCGTGGCAACTCAAGCGTGACATCTTGGTGAGGCAGCTCAGCGTGGCAGCTTGGGGAGGCAGCTCAGCGTGGCAACTCAAGCGTGGCAGCTTGGGGAGGCAGCTCAGCGTGGCAACTCAAGCGTGAAATCTTGGTGAGGCAGCTCAGCGTGGCAGCTTGGGGAGGCAGCTCAGCGTGGCAACTCAAGCGTGGCATCTTGGCGAGGCAGCTCAGCGTGGCAGCTTGGGGAGGCAGCTCAGCGTGGCAACTCAAGCGTGGAAGCTTGGGGAGGCAGCTCAGCGTGGCAACTCATATTTCAGCTTGTTGTGTTAATCATATTGTGCCTTTGATTACATTCACTGTAAAGCTGTAACGGTTGTAATGACATAACGATAATAATGATACAGTTTGGGTGAGGTCAAACGGTACTCACGAGAGACCAGTCATGGCAGGACCTGCGAGGGCTTTCATGCCCTATCGAATGACCTCACCATGGGAAGTTTAGAGGGACTTGGTTTGGAGGATTGAGAAGTAAGGCACCGTTGGGGCTTGTCCTGACCATCTTAGATACACCTGGTAAAACACCGAAGAACCCTGACCGTGGAACCTCAAGCAGAGCAGCTTGGAGTTCCATCGGGCATTGAGTTATGGTAAAAACGACCCTCTACTTAATGTCACATCTACTGTGGGTGATGTCACTAGCCATCTAAACAATGTCAGACATGCACTTGAGTAAACCGCTGTGGTATTTGGGGCTGTCAGGCCACCTCTGCGACAACAACCCCCTGACACACAATGGTTAGGCAAAAGGCATGTCTTGGCATTTAATGTTTATGACGTGGAGACAACTAGTGCATCAGGCATTTAATGTTATGACATAAAGTATGAGGGAGGTCTTTCATAGTCTTTAATGACTGAGTTGCCTCAGGGGTGGTGTGGGGGCTATTTAAGGACCCCAACCACCTTTGAGGAGAGGGATCCTCTCTTTGAGAATTAAAAAGAGTTATTGCAAACTAGAGAGCTCACCGACTCACAATTGTCATTTATTACGAAGCTTTTAATACTTGACAGAGATTCTTCAGGGTGTTGTGTGTGTTTTTACTTGCCCGCCAGGGTGTATCTAGGGTGCTTACTTCCCTCTCCCTCTAGCTAAGCCACTTCTAAAATCCATTAACATGACCTGAGTTATACACGAGAGTTTTTGTGAGTTTAAGTTGAGTCTATCCTCATTGGGTTCATGTTTATGTGTCCTATCACTAATCCAAAGCTTTGGCCAATTAACTTGTGATTACCATACTCAATAGGGGTTACGCCTTCGTATATAATCTAAAGTACCCTCTTACATTTGGCGACTATGTTGGGGAGGCATCCTTCTAGAGAAGGAGTATGGCTCACGATAATGCTACTAGAAGACTCAATTTCGATGACATACAACATAATGAAGAACAGGCTGCGAGGGAGCAGGAGGCCCTAAGAGATGGGGCTCCTCGAGTAGAGGTACCGCTGGCTCCAACAACGATAGGCGTCCCAGGGGCGGCACAACCTTCCACGAGCGCAGGGCTGGGACCTGCCCAGATAGCGCTCCTCATGAGCAAATTTTACGAGTTTTTGCAAACCGCACTAGCTTCAACTATGCTGGGAGGATTGGAGACTAATGCCTTCGTTACACCAGGAGTGGCCCCAGGGGCCCCACTAGGGGCAGGCATTACAGGAGCGGTCCCAGCAAGTGTACCCTCTGTTGTGAATCCCACTGTGGGTGGCTCAGGAGTTTCAACGGCGCAACCGATAACGTTCGCTCCGGTTGCAACAAGCGCTCAACCGTCTGCCCCGTTGCAGGTGGCCCCAGTGGCCTCACCCTTGGAAGAGATGAAAAAAGAGATTCAGAAGGAGATGCTGAAGTTCATGCAGTCTTCCTCACAGGCTGTGGGCGAGGTGGCAGCGGTCTACGACGACTTTCGGACACCCTACCCCCAGGAGTACAACGACGAACCTTACCCGAAGGACTATATTCCCCCTACCTTTGAAAAATACTCAGGGAAGGGCGGGAACCCGAAGGAACACATTAAGCGTTTCGTTGAGCACTTGGGGGCGCATTGCAATGACAAAAAGCTTAGGCTGAGGGAGTTTTCCAAATCCCTGACTGATAAAGCATACACTTGGTACTCTCACCTGCCGCCCAATAGTGTCTCCACATGGGAGGAGATGCATGTATTGTTCGTCTGAAAGTTCTTCTTGGCAGAAGATGAGTTCACC
Organism: Sambucus nigra; assembly: GCA_949130495.1. Lineage (NCBI taxonomy): Eukaryota > Viridiplantae > Streptophyta > Magnoliopsida > Dipsacales > Adoxaceae > Sambucus > Sambucus nigra. Next base: position 580,498,292 of record OX422212.1, on the reverse strand, counting down.
TTAACCCAACTTGACAGGGAGAGGCAAAGGCCAGGGGAGGAGGTAGTGGCCTACATCCGAAGGTTTAGGGAAAGGTCCCTCGACGTGAGGGAAGAAGCTAAGGAGGCTAGGTCACTGCAAATTTGTTCTGAGGGATTACTTCCTGAGTATATCTGTCACCTGATCAATGAGACACGCGAGGGAACATTCTCAGCATTTTTAAAGTCCGCGAGAAATATATCTTTGGTGGTACGACCTAGCCCGGTAGTAGCTCCCATGATGTTCAGACAGCTGATACAACCCATCGGGGGAAGGTCTCAGGCCCCACGGGTGGGATATGTCGAGGGAGAGGATGGGGGCAAGGCCCAGAGGAAGGACAACAAAAGAAAGTTTGGAAGGGATAGAGAAGACCCTCCACCGTTGCCTTGTACGGTGGAGGAGGCTGTGAGTTGCTATAACGCAATGGTACAAGGCGGAACGGTTTATGAACCGAAAGGCGTCCCGGAGGAAGAACCCGACGCCGCAACCAGGGCCAATCCCAAATATTGTCAGGTTCATCGAATGGTCCAACATCCAACAGAAAGCTGTTTCACGCTGCGAAGAATCATCGACAAGTACATGAGGGTGGGAATATTACAAATCCCCCCGCGGAACGTTAACAATAACCCGCTCCCGGCGCATGGGGCCAATGTTGTAACGGCCTATGATAAGGAGGCAGAGCGGGAGGGGGGAGGGGCAACAATGGAGTTTGATAAAGCACTGGAGTATTGCACTAGGGGAATGTCTAACGTAGTTCTAGCGTACGATGAAGCAAGTGCTAGGGACGTAGAAGACTTCTATAGCGTTGAGGGCGAGGAAACGGACCCAGTCATAGAATATAGTGCAGTTTCAAAATCCTCAAAGTTCGCTTGGTTCTTCGATCAAGTGGGGATACCAAAGGAGAGCAGACTGGAAATAACTCAGGCGGTCCTAGACATCGCGAAGAAGGACGCGGTTCCCTCGTTAAAATGGAGGGGACCCATGGAGAGGCTGGTGAAAAAGTTCCTATCAGAGGTGACCTTCAGCGATGCAGATAGAGGTGTGAGGTTCCCTCATAACAGGCCCTTGTATGTGACGGCCAGTATCAACGGGGTTAGTTTTGCAAGAACGCTTATGGATGGGGGTGGGTCCATCAACATTATGCCGATCAACTCCTTCCACGCAGCTAATATCCCAGAAGAAAGGTTGGTCCCCATGCCTCTGGTAATCTCAGGGTATGACAACCAATCTTCCAAATCCATTGGGTATGTGAATGTGGGAATTGTAATGGGAAATCTGAGTTCCCACATCAAGTTCCATATAATAGAAAGTGCAACTTCCTATCATTTACTAATAGGAAGAGTGTGGATGCACAATCAAGGTTTAGTTCCTTCAACATATCATCAATGCGCCAAGGCGAATGTCAAAGGAACAGAAGTGACCATTAGGGCCACAAAAAGGCCTTTTGCTATCGAGGAAACTCACTTTGTAGAGGCGGCCTTTTATACGGAGTTGGAGGAGGATGCTCGAGTCCTAACGAGAAGAATGGAAGGGGCATGGGTTCCCTCGATCAGAGATATAATGGGGCCTCTGAACGAGCAAAGTAAAGAGGCCGCGAGTAATGAAGGGGTGAGGTCCAAAGAAGCCCATCAGGTGATCCCTCGAACCCAAAGTACCATGAAGCAACTCAAAAACAAAGTAAGGCTTAGAGTGGATCCTGTGGAGCATGAGGTCCAACGGCAAAGCGTGCTGAGTCGCTTTTCAGGGGGAAGAATCGCTGAGGCTTCGAGAGAGAGGAAGAGGAAGGCCGTGGCAACAGTTACCAACAGGAAATGCAAGAAGGTGGTCACTGAAGAGGGGAAGGTGGTATATCATTTATAACGATGTGAGCGGGCGGCCGAAGAGACCGAGGACGGGGCTGACCCGTTATATGAGTGTTTTTTGGTGGATCAAAAGGGCCAGTGTATGGTGATAGACAACTCCAACATACAGGAGTTCATGGAGGAGGTCGCCGAAGAACCAGACTACATGGCAAATCAACCAAAGCCCCTGGCATAAGAGTTGGAGTAGTTGAACCTGGCAGGAGAAGGGGAAGACCCAAGGCCCATCTTCATCGCGAAGGATCTCGGTAAGGAGAAATGAGAAGCCTTGGTTGGGCTAATCCGGGAGTTCATAGATGTCTTTGCATGGAAGTATACCGAAATGGAAGGGCTAGACGAGGAAGTGAGATGCCATAAGCTAAACGTGATGCCTTCAGCCATCCCGGTGAAGCAGGCAACAAGGACTTATTAACCTAGTTGGACTTGAAGATTAAGGAAGAGGTTCAGCGTTTGTTGGTAGCAGGATTCATCAAACCAATATAACATCCCCTTTGGCTATCTAGCATTGTGCCAGTAGGGAAGAAGGACAAGAGTCAAATAAGGATCTGTGTGGATTTTAGAGATTTGAACAGGGCTTGCCCCAAAGATGAGTTCCCTCTACCCTCCATTGACAGCTTGATAGATGCCACGGCTGGGCATGAGATGTATAGCTTCATGGATGGGTACGTAGGGTACAACCAGATCAAGATGGACCCCGCGGACGCAGACAAAATGGCATTCAGAACCCCGTTGGGCAATTTCATGTACAAAGTAATGCCGTTTGGACTTAAGAACGCGGGAGCTACTTATCAAAGAAAAATGATGGCCATTTTTCATGATTTCTTCCACAAATTTGTAGAATTCTATGTGGATGATTTGGTCATCAAATCGAAGAAGGAGGAGTCCCACCTAAACGACTTAAAAAAGGTGTTTACTCGATGTAGGAAGTATAAATTAAGGATGAACCCATTGAAGTGCGTCTTTGGAGTAACAAGCGGGAAGTTTCTAGGCTTTGTGGTTGATCGATAAGGGGTGCAGATGGACCAGGATAAACAACGCGCGATCTTAGAGATGCCGTGCCCAAGAACGGCGAAGGAGCTAAAAAGTTTCCCCGGTAAAGTCTCCTACCTCAGAAGATTTGTACCGGGATTGGCCGAGGTAACACACCCGTTGATGCAGCTGCTGCGAAAGAACACAAAGTTCAGGTGGGAAAAGGATCACCAGGAGTCTCTCGATGATTTGAAGAAGCTGCTCGCTTCACCACAAATCATGGTTCCTCCACAGGCAGGAGTACCGTTGCAGCTGTACCTCACCTCCACTACAAGGTCCGTTGGAGCTTTGCTGGCACAAGAGATTGACGGGAAAGAACGGCCAGTGTATTACCTCAGCAGGATCATACATGGGCCATAGATTAGATATAGCAGCCTAGAAAGGCATTGCTTGGCCTTAGTCTTTGTGGCACAAAAACTTAGACATTATATGCTGTCTTTTACAATTCATATCGTAACTAGATGTGATCCTATTAAGTATTTATTGGCTAGAACTATCTTGATTAGCAGGGCAGCTAGGTGGTTCCTTATTCTCTCCGAATATGATTTAAAGTGTGTGGTTCCTCGTGCTATCAAGAGCCAGGTGTATGCTGATCTGTTGGCAATCTTTCCATCAGGAACGTTTGAACCACCTAGAGAAGACATTCCGGGAGACGACTTACAAGCCAACTATCTGGATGCAACTGATGAGGAATGGACGATGCAGTTTGATGGGTCTTCGGCAGAGAAAAAAGGAGGGGCAGGGGTCATCCTTTCAAAAGGAACGGAGGAGATTTTCCTTTCCTACAAACTAGATTTCCCTTGCTCCAAGAACGAAGCAGAATACGAAGCGTTGGTACAAGGGTTACTGGAGGCTCTTCGAAGGGGAATTCGTTCACTCTGGATCAAGGGTGACTCGAACTTAGTAATTCAGCAAGTTAACGGAGAATATGAGTTGAAGCACATGAGTTTGGCACCGTACAGAACGAACATTCAAAGGCTCCTCAGCCAGTTCCATCGAACCAAAATCAGAAGACATCCCAGAACGATGAACCGTCATCCAGACGCTTATGCCACTATTGCTCAAAAGATGGTCATGAGGAGCGATACGAATATCGTTACGATCCAATGAAGAACAGCTCCTTCGGTGGTGCAGTCAATACTACCGATGGAGGGAGACGCGGATTGAAGAAGAGAGATCAGGAAGCAACTGGAGTCTGGCGAAGGAGCTATGGGACTAAGAGAGTTAGACCAATACTTTACAAACGAGGGAAATATTTACTTCAGAAATGCAGGGGGATGGTTATCGAGATGCATTGGGCCAGAGGAAGCAGAGCGAAGGTTGAAGAAAACACATGAGGAGCACTGCGAAACAACTGAGACACCTCTTTATAGGAGAATTCAAAGAGGGGGATATTTTTGGCCTAGAATGAAACAGGATGCGGCAGAACTACAACGGAATTGTGATAAGTGTCAGCTATTTTCGAAGCAGCTGAGTGCCATTTCATCGAAGCCCAAACGGACTGGAGGCAGCCCTATATCGACTTTATTCAAGATGGAATTGTCCCAACGGAGAAAATGGATGCGATGGGACTGAAGCGAAGGGCCTCGAGGTTCTATATCCAGGAGGGGCAGCTTTATCGAAGGGGGTACTTCAACAGGCCATTGCGTTGCATCACAAAGGAAGAAACAACTAAGGTCCTCAAACAAGCCCATGACCCAGCTCACATAGGAGGGGCCAAGTTATATGATCAGCTGATGACGTTGGGATATTATTAGCCAACGATGGAGAAAGACTCTGCCGAATTTGTTCGAAAATGCAAAGCTTGCCAACTCCATGGAAATATGATCCATGCCCCATCGGTGGACTTACACTCTCTGGCAACGCCTTATCCTTTCCACACTTGGGCGTTCGACCTCGTGGGGGCGATACATCCTTCGTCGAGGGGCAAGATATGGATACTGGTAGCAACGGAGTGCTTTACAAAATGGGCTGAAGCAATACCACTCAGAAGGGCAACGGCTGGGATAGTGAGTAACTTCATCAGAGAGTATATCATTTGCCGTTTTGAGATCCCAAAGGTTATTCTCTCAGATAATGGGACTCCCTTCGTCAACTCAGAAGTAACGATGCTCACAGACAAGTACTCCATTGTTCATCACACTTCAACGGTGGCATACCCGAAGGGGAACGGTCAGGCCGAAGCAACTAACAAAACTCTGGTTAATATCTTGGCTAAAACGATGGAGGACTTTCCAGGATCGTGGGATGACAAGATACCATCAGTGTTGTGGGCCTATCGAACGACTAAGAGGAAGCCCACAGGGTACACTCCGTTCTCCCTTGTCTACGGGGCTGAGGCAATCCTTCCAGTGGAGTTGGAAGTTCCCTCTGCTCGATACGCCTTGCGAAGTAGCATGCTTCCTCAGAACAGGCATGTGCAGTTGGAGGCATTGGATGAACACAGAGACAACGCGATGCAACATTTTCAAATGTATACAAAGCATCTCTCTAGGGCATATGACAACCTGGTAAGACCAAGGAGGTTCGTGAAGGGAGATCTCGTTTTGAAAGCAGCGGTGAAACACATTAGGGGACTTCCTCTGCCAAAGTTCGCAGCCAATTGGGAGGGACCTTTCGTCGTGAAGGAAGCTCATGATTCAGGTTATTGCTTAATTTCTAAGTTGGAGGAAGATAAGCCATTCAAAATTAACAATAAATGGCTGAAAGTCTATCATGTGTAAACAATTAAGTTTGTACCATCGATGTGTCTAGTCTTTGATTATGAATATACAAGTTTTATTGATGACGTGAAGTATAGATATTGATATGAAAGCAGTCATAACTCAGAGATAAACTGGAAAATATACATTCTTTCATTCATTAAACAAGAGAGAATTACAAAAAATTGGGAACTATTGCCCAAGAATTACATGAATGGACGAAGAAAGAAAATATATACGAAGTAACTACTCTAAAAGAAAAGATAAATCCAAGGAAGAGAAAAAATCCCCAGGCAGGCCCGAAGAAGCTGCTGTGAAAGACCTTTGGGCGTTAATGGAAACCTCCAGCCTCGTTTGAACTTGCGTACGTTCAATCAGGAGTCGCTCACGCTTCAGTTTGGCCAGGCACAAAGCTTCTTCGGCATCCTTCACCTCTTGATCCACCGCTTCCAAAAGAGGTGCCAACGCGATCAACCTAGCCTCCGTGGCCTTCTGGTCCTCCTGGTGCTTTCGTAACACCTCCCTCTGGCCGATCAGTTGCTGATTCTTCAAGGTCTTCAGATATGTTATAAGCCAGTCAAAGTGGAAACCATCACGTCCCAACTCCTTCAGAAAACCCAGATATTGGTTAAGAAGGGATCTGGTAACACTTGCAGTAGGGGTACCGGCAATTTCAGCAACAACGATCGCCATCCCTTGCAGTCTATGACTCATCACATGAATATTGGAGTGCAGGCAATCTGGTGTAAAGGTCTCAGGATGACGATTCACCAGTTGCTCGATCACCAAGCGATGGTTGACAGGCATTTGAGGAGACTGCCGAAGCACCATGAGGCAGAAGGCATGAGGAGCCAGGTCGGGAAGAGGCAGCTCACACCCAGACTCGCTCTCGGCTGCGGCACCAGTTGTAGAACCTTGATCATCATGAATAGAATTTTTCGAAGCATCAGGTTCTTGGAAGGGCGAGCCTACAGGTGAGAAGACTGGGAGTGAATCCTCCCGAGCAACCTGAAAAAAAAACCCAAATAATGGAATTATGAAAAAAAACTTAACAAGTGTTTTCGTTGTTAAGTCACCGTTATAAGGTGGAGTTTGTGGAAAAAAACTTAACAAGTGTTTTCGTTGTTAAGTCACCATTATAAGGTGGAGTTTGTGAAGAAAACTTAACAAGTGTTTTCGTTGTTAAGTCACCATTGTAAGGTGGAGATTGTGAAAAAAAAAAAAAAAACTTAACAAGTGTTTTCGTTGTTAAGTCACCGTTATAAGGTGGAGTTTGTGAAAAAAAACTTAACAAGTGTTTTCGTTGATTAAGTCACCGTTATAAGGTGGAGTTTGTGAAGAAAACTTAACAAGTGTTTTCGTTGTTAAGCCACCATTGTAAGGTGGAGATTGTGAAAAAAAAACTTAACAAGTGTTTTCGTTGTTAAGTCACCGTTATAAGGTGGAGTTTGTGGGGAAAAAAAACTTAACAAGTGTTTTCATTGTTAAGTCACCATTATAAGGTGGAGTTTACGAAAAAACTTAACAAGTGTTTTCGTTGTTAAGTCACCGTTATAAGGTGGAGTTTATGAAGAAACTTAACAAGTGTTTTCGTTGTTAAGTCACCGTTATAAGGCGGAGCTTAAGAACAATCTTATGAAAAAATCATGAATTATGGAAAATCTTAACAAAAGATAGCAAGGAAAATATACCTCAGACACAACGGGAATATATGAGGCGGCCACAGGGACATGAACCGTTGGGGGAGAGATTATTACCTCAGAAGCTGTAACGGGGTCCCTGGACGCATAAGCCTCCACGCTTGGCAAAACTCTTGGCAAGACTCTATCACCCGTATAGGGCACAAGGGCCAGCACACGGGGTTCATCATGCGAAGATACTGAGCCCTCAAGCACAGCCACATCAGGACGGGGTGTAAACACACCAACCTGGGCCCTCACTACAGGAGTTGGTGCAAGATCAGGAAAAAACTGTGCATAAAGCTAAGTGTTAGAAAAAAAAGAATGGGCAAAGAAAATATGAAGAAATAGCTCCACGTGTTACTTACCTCAGTTATGGTGCTAAACAAAGGAATGCCAGTTGGGGGTCTCATCAGCATCGTTGGAAGAAGAATGCTTGCCAACAACGAGGACACTTCAACCTGGGGTACCCAAAACATATCACAATTCAGTAAGCCAAATAAGGAAAGAGTATGACCGAAACGACTACATCAAATAAATTATAGAGCACATCATACCTCGGGCTCACTCTCCTCAACAAGTACAATGGGCAGAGGAACCTCAGGTGAGGCCTGTGAATCAGAAGGGACCAAAGGTGTTATCTCGAGATGTGCCACTTCGAGCAGGGTTACCACTTCAGGCGAGGAATCACTCGCAGGGTCAACGGCATCACCTCCCGTAATGACTTCCCTCGCACGTTGGCTGACTCCACGACGAGAATACGTAAGCCCTATCATGGGGGAACGGGGAGGAGTCACATCGGTATGAGATGCATCGAAGCGTCCCCCCACAAAAGGGCTCACGGGAGGACTGGAGGGGTCTGGTCTTTCTATTCCAACTCCCTGCAAAACGATTGTCAAAAAGGGGGAGGGGTAAATATACACATAAGTAAAGACAGTGGTCCTTAAGCAAAAAGAAGATAATAATTAAGTCAGCCATACATACCTCCGATTCAGAAGGAGAACGAGAAGACACGACCACGGGCGAAGTGGGAGGAGTAGCAGCAATTAAGGGGGCAGGGGTGGATTGCACCTCAGGGGTCAAGTGCACCTCAGGAGCCCGTTTCTTCTGGGACTTGGTGCCCAGAGTCTTATTCCTCGAGCCAGCTGCACTAATACTGCCCCCTTGGGGAGCCCTGGAACTCTTCCTCTTCCTGGCCGTTGGCTCTGAAGGATCCACCACCACCGTGGGAAAAGCAATGGAGGAGGGGACAACGACTGCATGCCGTTGGTACTCGGCATTTATTCGATCTAGCTCTGCTTGGGCCTCCCTCCTTACGCGTTCAGCCATCTCTGCAGGCATGGGAGGAGGAACGGAGGCTATGGGAAGAGCTGCCACGGGAGTTTGGGGCTTCTGGGACTTCGATTTCGATTTCGATGTCCCACTCTTGGCCGTTTTCGCTTTTTTAGCAAGAGGTTGAGAAGCCCCCTCATCGGTAGTAGCTGCAGCAGAGGGGGCAGCCTTCTTCGCAGCAGCAGTTTTGGACTTTGGCGTGGCAACTGGGACCATGGCACAAAGTGGGGGAAGCTCGTTGGGAGGTGCTTTGTGGGTTGAACTTAGAGGGAACTCTATCCCAAGCACAGAGTTTCCCTTTAGCCCCAACTCTAGGGCAGAAAATGAGCAAACAGGAGGGTACACCGGCTCTCCCTCGATGAACTTAGCAATTTCAGCCAGTTGTCTTGGCCAATATTTGGTGGCAAACAGAGGGGTCACATCCCCATGCCTAGTAATACTGGGAATGGCGACACGCCCAGCCATTGCTGAGGATATCCCCCACGCAGCAGTTGAAGAAAACAACGAACATGCCTCGCCAAAGGAGACTTTGGGATTTGATGATTGGAAAACTGGACGTGGTACCCCCTGGTCAAACCCAAACTGACGACTGCATCAGTTGGGATTATAATGCTCGCTCGTGTATCCCCACTCGGTGTAGGAGGGCAGATATCCAGGAGAAAGCAGAAGAACCACGGCAAGTGAGGGATCTTCAATGTCAGGAAAAGGGTCTTGTATCAATCTGGCATCGTGATGAAAAAATTTACAAGTATGAAAAAAGGCCTCTTCTTGATAGGGCCTCATAAAGAAACTCTCAAAATGATCAATCACTGAAATCAACTCCTTTCGGCTTTGCCTCTTATGATAAAGGAAGGACCGAGGAGGCAAAATTGTTTCAGCCGAAGGAGGACTGTTGGGCTTGGCCGCTACGGCAGGAAAGCGGAAGTAGAGGAAGCTGGTCAGAAGCACACTGTTTGCAAAATTGGCCAAGTTATAACGGCCAATGGAACGTTCCATGTCAAATAAAATCCTGTCCAACCAGGTGTACAGGGATCCTAAGGCAATTGCAGCCAGGGGAAGCTTTATGCCTCGAGTTAGGCGAAGGGACAGGTTGATGAGGTCTCTTTGGGGCTGATCGTTGGGCTTGCCCGTAAAAAAGAAACGGGACAAAATCACAAGAATGTAAGCAGGAAGCTCCAATGGTGTACCTTGACCAGGGGCAGTGGATGAAGAACTGCCTTCACTAGAACTCTGGAAGAAATAATTGATCAAGGGAGAAAAATTAGCTTTGTTGGAAAAACCGATGCAGCTTCGGCATATGCGATCCAACTCCAAACGATCCGCAGTCTCTTGAGCATCAAGAGCTTCATCGGTGTAAGGCTCATGGCCTGTTGCATCAAGGCCCAGGAGCTCACACACATCCTCCAGAGTTATGGTAAACTCACCCCAGGCAGCAATGAACGTATGAGTATCCACGTTCCAGCGAGATACCAGTATAGGCAAGGCAGCGTTGTTCTTTGATAGAGTAAACTCACCAAACCACCTTGCCCGTTGCAGCCCAATCTTAGTAAGGACATCAGTATAGGAACTCTGCATGTGAGAGTTCCAGGCAGCAAAGTGCGCGGGGGATCCCCTGGGTGCTTCAAAATCAATATGGGACCATGGGAAGTCCCCTCGCTCTAAGCGAAATCTGAGAGTTCCTTCTGGGGGCAGAAATACCCACTTAGACACCTCTTCGTCCTCGTCACCCAACAAGAGGGCGTCAAACTTGGAGGAAAAGCAGACAGCCTTACAGGCAACAGCAAAGCCATCACCCTCCCCAAAAATGGGAGAGCGACGGTAAAATCTCAGCTATTCCAGCACCCAGGGCGGAGGCAGCAGTGGTGATGGCAGACGGAACACTGGTGGCGGAAATGGTGGGGTTGCTTGAAGACGCCATGACAAACAGTGAAGCTGTAACAAAGAAAGCTTCGAGAGAAAAGGGATTGAGAGCAACAATGGGGACGGACGATTACAAATGGTGGTATAGCTCTTGCAACAATGGAGTCTCTCTCTCTCTCTCTCTTTCTAAAAAGAAGCGACAGTCTGATGAAGAAGATAATAACGAAGCAAGGAAATAAGCAAAGAAGAAGGAAGAAGTGGAAAGAGACCCCTGAGGCCCACGTGTTTAAGGTTCAAAATATTTTGAATATGGCGGTTGGGACTTTCGAGTTTGGCATTTAGATTTCCCCACCCTCGCACGTGCACCGCCGCCTGTAATCATTTCACATGAACACGTGGCACTTCGGGAAGTGCTGTGACAGTTGAAAAGACAGCGCACGTCATTAATGAAATGACGCATAGAGAACAGGAAGCGTTTCCTTGTTCAGCAAGCTTGAGTTTTTGGCGCCAATCTTTTTGTCTGACTTATCTAACAAGGCCCCAACGAAGAGGATGTTCCAACGGTTACACAAAGAAAAATCCATCAAGTTGAGTCATTTCGTGCAGACATTTCTTGTCCCAACAAATCTCTCCACGAGGGGGCAGATGTAGAGGGGGCTTGAAGCTCAGCGTGGCAACTCAAGCGTGACATCTTGGTGAGGCAGCTCAGCGTGGCAGCTTGGGGAGGCAGCTCAGCGTGGCAACTCAAGCGTGACATCTTGGTGAGGCAGCTCAGCGTGGCAGCTTGGGGAGGCAGCTCAGCGTGGCAACTCAAGCGTGACATCTTGGTGAGGCAGCTCAGCGTGGCAGCTTGGGGAGGCAGCTCAGCGTGGCAACTCAAGCGTGGCATCTTGGCGAGGCAGCTCAGCGTGGCAGCTTGGGGAGGCAGCTCAGCGTGGCAACTCAAGCGTGGAAGCTTGGGGAGGCAGCTCAGCGTGGCAACTCATATTTCAGCTTGTTGTGTTAATCATATTGTACCTTTGATTACATTCACTGTAAAGCTGTAACGGTTGTAATGACATAACGATAATAATGATACAGTTTGGGTGAGGTCAAACGGTACTCACGAGAGACCAGGCATGGCCGGACCTGGGAGGGCTTTCATGCCCTATCGAATGACCTCACCATGGGAAGTTTAGAGGGACTTGGTTTGGAGGATTGAGAAGTAAGGCACCGTTGGGGCTTGTCCTGACCATCTTAGATACACCTGGTAAAACACCGATGAACCCTGACCGTGGAACCTCAAGTGGAGCAGCTTGGATTTCCATCGGGCATTGAGTTATGGAACAAACGACCCTCTACTTAATGTCACATCTACTGTGGGTGATGTCACTAGCCATCTAAACAATGTCAGACATGCACTTGAGTAAACCGCCGTGGTATTTGGGGCTGTCAGGCCACGTCTACGACAACAACCCCCTGACACACAATGGTTAGGCAAAAGGCATGTCTTGGCATTTAATGTTTATGACGTGGATACAACTAGTGCATCAGGCATTTAATGTTATGACATAAAGTATGAGGGAGGTCTTTCATAGTCTTTAATGACTGAGTTGCCTCAGGGGTGGTGTGGGGGCTATTTAAGGACCCCAACCACCTTTGAGGAGAGGGATCCTCTCTTTGAGAATTAAAAAGAGTTATTGCAAACTAGAGAGCTCACCGACTCACAATTGTCATTTATTACGAAGCTTTTAATACTTGACAGAGATTCTTCAGGGTGTTGTGTGTGTTTTGTGTGTTTTTACTTGCCCGCCAGGGTGTATCTAGGGTGCTTACTTCCCTCTCCCTCTAGCTAAGCCACTTCTAAAATCCATTATCATGACCTGAGTTATACACGAGAGTTTTTGTGAGTTTAAGTTGAGTCTATCCTCATTGGGTTCATGTTTATGTGTCCTATCAATAATCCAAAGCTTTGGCCAATTAACTTGTGATTACCATACTCAATAGGGGTTACGCCTCCGTATATAATCTAAAGTACCCTCTTACAACATGAACTCCTTCGCTTCTTCTCCGCAAAACCAAACGATGTTCTTCAAAGTGCAGAACAAACTACAACAGGTGCAAATCAAAGATCAAAATCGCAATTGATAATGAAAGCTCGGATCTTTGAAAGTCTAAGGATGTTTTACATGTAGAAAAAATTTGCAGAATACATATTGGTCGTATACTGTTTTTTCTAATGCACACTTACGAAATTCTGAGGAAAGCATGCCTTAAATAATTTTCATGAGGCGGCACGTCGTTCGAATGAGATAGCCTGGTGCTCAAACGAGATTGACATGTCAATCGAATGACATGCATATCTCCCTTGAACGACAATTAATGTCATTTGAACCAAAATAGAAGAGTTTGCGTCTCTAATCCATCCTTATCTCATCATAAAACGAAGTGTAAATATTTTCAAACACTTTAAATATATTTTAAAATATTCTTTAATAAAATAACGTCATTAACCAATTAAAATAAATTCCGAGTCCCATTGATATTACGCATTCATACCTGAGTGATCTCGGAATGCAATTTGATTTAAAGATGAAATATGCACCATAAACCGGCATGCTAAATGTTTGAAGCTTTGTCGCAACGTATTTAATAAACTTCAATACGTCATAATCGGAGTGGGATCGTGACAATAAAAATCCACGTATGACTCAAACATGTTTTGTTCCAAGAATAAGTAAAAAACATACAAGGGACTCAGTTGGAAATTTTGTCCTTACAAATCTTCCCCTTTGACTATTTTGGGACAAAACCAATAATGAAATTCCTAAGTCGGGTCGTCAAGCTGTATGACGCCTAAAACCCATCCCATAAAACCCCCAAATCAAAAATTAGAGGACAAGAATAGTAAATGATGATCCGATAAGCATGAAATGTCTGAATGTGATGTATTATTGAAAACTCGAATCTCTTAAGCATACCTACACACATGAAACATCCAAATTCCTAGTGAAGTATGGAGGAACAAATGATATAAACCAATATGTAAAATCAAATCCAAATCATTTGTTATGTGAGCAAAACATGATACCAATTTGTAAACAACATCTAAATCCGGATATTAATAAGTGTAAACTACTCAATATAATAACAAAGGCATATGATCACAAATATGATACTTACAAGGAAACAAATGTATCTACTCATTAAACAAACACCCCCTATATCACATACCATCTCCCCCCCTGTCTCGAATAGACAACCTGGTGAAAAGACAAACCTGTCTAGCATGAGATAATCAATGAAGTGTATCTAGGTAACATATAATATGAAACTCCATCTAAACAATAATCTAGCAATACCAAATTTGTAGCTAGCAAATAGTAATCACATGTGAGAAATCAACACTATTAGTAGTGATGCGATTAAACCAACACAATGCAGCAAAATAATTAATTCTATCAAAGTGAACTGTATAAATTGATCAGAAGCAACCAACATAACCAATAATAATATAAAAATATGTATCAGGTACTGAAATAGTCGGAACCAAAATCACAAAATACCGCTCGAATGAGACAGACATGTCGTTCAAACGATATAGGCTTGTCGCTTGAAGGCTTCGCTCGACATCGATATCGCGTTTGAATGTGAAAAAATAAAAACTCAATTCCAGTTATAAATATCATAAAGTTTCGTCCAGTGAAAACATTCCTAAAAAAGTTAACTGAAAAGAGCAGAAACTACAAAATAGTAGAAAAACAAAAAAAAACTAAAGTGAGTTACATGCTAACATCGTACTGATGTGCCCAAACATGACCATGGAATGTAAGGGCGTGAACTACAACAAATGAATCACAATTTCAACACATCGAAATGATCAAGAAGCTTTAATTGATAGCTATAAATCATCAATCTTTATCTTAGTCATATGTGACATTTAAAGTGTGAGCTTAATGAACTTACCAAACAGCATGCACACAAATTCGGAATTTTGATGATTCTACAAAAAATAGCATCATGACACGATTTTCCAACGTTAGGATTCGTGGTGCAAACTCGTTTAATTTTTCTCCAACCAAACTCCCTAATATGTATATATTTACTTTTTTCAATTTCTTTTGAGGTTTCTAACATTCTCAACTTAGAAAAAATCCTATTGGCCCTATTTTTGGCATGTATTTGTTTTTATAGCATTGATTTTCTTATGGGCTCTTTTAAACGCTGGCTTTCATGATCAGTTAATTTTGCACTCTCACAGCCCTTTCCTATGAACACTTATCTTTTTTTAATTTAATCCTCATGGTAAACATTTCTTAAATGCACGCCTCGTCATTAACTCTACTTGTACGTAGATGACAAAATTGAGATAAGAACATCTCACCAAACTCAAATATGCAAGAGAAGTTAAACATTCATATAAACTCGTGAATGTGTGCAAAGATGTCATATAAACAAAGTCGAATCAAAATGAATATCAACTTCTAAACAACCCCATAATATTATGGTTAAGATCATTCTAAGCATCTATAACTATGACCAAATGACCTAGCCACATGGATAATGAAAGGAATTGGGTCCAAGCACACCAATAGGCCACATCAAACATGTAAACTCACAACACAAAACCAAACCAAAAATCCTTTTTATTTTTCTAAAAATATTATTTACCCAAAAATAAAATCTTTTTGAATTTTTCTCAAAAATATTTAAAACCAAAAATGTTTTTGTATTTTTTCATATAAGATTGAATAAATGAAAAATATATTACAAAAGATACACAATTCATACACTAGCAAGATATAAATCATGATGCAAAGACTAGCGTATGACAAACATGGAAGCATAATCATCCATTAGATCTAGCATGGGAAGAATCAAGTGCAACCAAATAAGAACCATTAAATTTCATACCTAAATCCTCTCAGTTTGATTTTCTAACCTAAGTAGCTCTGACATGGCGTATGGGGGTTTTGGGAACCGACATAACTTTATTCCTAAACTTTCAAGGGGCATTCCTAAGGTCATAGCAAAATCATATAAGGAGACCTTTCCTACCTCAATGTGTGCAAGTATAAAGATGGTGGGAATGATTACAAAAATATCGACCTCTCCTCACGTTCCTAATGGTATCTCTCACACTATTTGTATTGGATTTTGGAATGGGAACAATGTTATCATCATAACCTATACCAAACCTATCTCTCTTGACTTGGACGGTGCCAAACATCCTATCCAACTTCTTCAACCTAGATTCCAAGTCAAACTTCACCTTACTCAAGTCTCTCAATATCACTCACTAATCATCGACGCAAGCATATGCCTAGACTCCTCAAACTCTAAAACCTCTTTTTTCAAAGCCTCCATCAAGCCACATAGGCTATATCTCTCCTTTTCAACGTACTTTAACTTCTCCCTAAGCTTCTTCTTCCGTGCCCTAAGATCCTCATTCAAAACATCATTATTTTTTACGACAAGCTCATTCAACCTAGCTTGCAATTTAGAATTTGTGTTTTTTTACCTTTAACGCCTCGGCATACAACTCATTAAAGGAAACTTGCAACTGTTTCACATCAACCTACTCTTTCTCACTCGCTTCACCCTCACCCACATAGGATTCAACGGCCTCGAAAGTTTCATGCACATGAGAATATTCATGGGAAGATTTATCATCGTCGCTCATCGACATGACAAGAAAGCAATAAACTTTCTTTCATTGGGGGAACTCTCCCCCTCTTCCGGATCACTATCACTTAAAGAGGCACTATAACTATCGATTTATTGCCCTCTTTCATAAGTCTAGTGGGACACTCGTCCACCTTATGACCATACCCCTCACACCCAAAACACCTATCTGACTTAACCCTATTAATTTTCTCACTCTTATCCTTAGGGGTGTAATATACCTTATTGTTCTTGAATTTCTCAAATCTGTAGGCATCTTTCAATTTCTTTTGAAACTTAAGAAAGTTTTTAAACTTCTTTGCCAACAAGGCAACATCCTCAAAATCGGAATCGAAATCGTCATCCGAAACTTTAGTCTCCTCCTTTCGGGCTTTCAAAGCAATGTCCTTTTCTTTGTTTGGCACTGGCTTGGAATTAGACATATCGAGTTCATAGGTTTATAAGGCACCTTCAATCTCTTCTAGTTTCGTCGATTCAAACATACCAAAAAGTTCTAAACGATCACTTTTGCATTAAACCTACTCGATAAAGATCTCAAAATTTTCTTTATCACACGGTTGTCGAGTATCTTCTCTCCAAAGTTAAACGATGAGTTGACAATATTAGACAACCTAGCATAAAATTCATCAAATCACTCACTCTCTAATATCTTAATTTTCTCGAACTGTGTAGTGAGGCTTTGTAGCTTAGACACCCTAACCGTGATAGTGCCCTCGTGAGTAAGTGCCATGCGTATCCCAAGCCATTTTTAAAGTTTCACAAGTCATGATTCTGTTATACTCTTTCGGTGTGACATGTGAGGAAATTATGTGAAGACCTTTAGAGTTGTAAAGTGCAAGTCTGTTTCGGCTTTAGTCCATGACTCAACGAATTTTAGTGTAGTGGACTCACCCACTAGTGTAACCGGTGAAGTCTAACCCTTTTCTACCTCTAAATACATGCGTTCATCGATTGATCTCAAATCACTTCCCATTCGCATTTTCCAATAAGCATAATTTGTTCCATAAAAAATAGGAGCACAAAAACCTTCAAAACCTCCAAAATTCATCCTGAAAAATGCAAGGGATAAACCCAATAAAAATATGTCTATAGATCTGATACCAATTTGTAAGAACCTTTTTCTTTCGAATGTGTTTTAAAGATGACAAAAACTAACTTTCATTTTTATGAAAAACCTTTTTCCAATTTTTTTAAATCGCACCAAGTTCTGAACCAATTTTAACTTAACCAAAATTTATCTTGATTAATCCTAATCATAAATCTAGTGATTAAATCAAGTAAAGTAAGGAAAATAATGCTCACAACGCCAGATGTACGAGGAAACCAGAAAGGGAAAAATCTCGGATGGCCCAAGCCAGATAATCACTGTGAATGTGGAATTATAAGGAACAGACATAAGTCTTACTCAACGACTCGATCCCCATGAGACTTGCTACCCTTATGATCTTCAACCACTCCTCCACATTTCCCACATGAATCCTTCTGTGATACCTATCCACAGCAATCGCCACCACGAATTCCTCAGTTTTCTCCGATATAGCTTAAAACGTTTAAGGAATTGAAACACGAACTCCTTCACTTCTTCTCTGCAAAAGACAATGATGTTCTTCAAAGTGTACAACAAGCTTTAACAGGTGAAAATAAAAGATAACAATCTCAAATGATAATGAAATCTCAGATCGTTGAAACTCTAAGGATGTTTTAGACTTAGAAAACCTTAGGAAACATGTGCAGAATACATACTGGTCGTGTACTATTTTTTCAGAATCCACACTTACGAAATTATGAGGAAAACACAGCTTAAATAATTTTCTTGAGGTGGCGCATCGTTCAAATGAGATAGCTGTCGCTTGAACGAGATTGACATGTCATTTGAACGACATGCATATCTCACTTGAATGACAGTTAATGTCGTTTGAACCCGAAACAGTAGAGTTCATGTTTTATACAACTCTAATCCATCCTTATCTCAGAATAAAACGAAGTGTAAACATTTTCAAACACTTTAAAGATATTTTAAAAATATTTCTTTAATAAAATAACATCATTAAACAATTAAAATGAACTCTGAGACCCATTAATATTACGCATTAATACCTGAGTGATCTCGGAATGCAATTTTATTTGAAGACGAAATATGCACCATAAATTGGCATGATAAATCTTTGAAGCTTTGCTGTAACATTTTCAATGCACTTCAATACGTCATAGTCTGTGTGGGATCGTGACAATAAAAATCTACCTATGCCTCAAACGTGTTTTATTCCGAGAATAAGTCAAAAACATACAAGGGGCTCAATTGGAAATTTTGTCCTTACAAATGTCTTGTTTTTATTCAAACCAACATCAACACAATCAACAATATAATATGACATATCAATGTAGTCAAAACTAAAAGACACCAATTCCATATATTAAAGAAATTAAATATGTTTCAAGTTAATTATATTAAAACATCGCAAGTTTAATTACATCAACCAAGCTTTATAAAATGTAACATCCTACAATATTTTAATAAGGCTCGAGGAGAAAAGTTGGCCATACAAAGTATGCCCCCAATGTATCTTAATATGCCAAAAACTATGTTTCCAATCCAAACACAATGCCTCATCCTCTTGCCCCATGAAAATATTAGTAACTTAGACCCGAGATGCAAAGAATTCATTGGATGGTTGTGCACCAAGGTATTCATAGTGATGCTCATGTACTTTACGCATTTGGAAATTCGATTTCCTTTACGCGTGTCAAGGATATATACTCTCTCCCTAGATATCTCTAATGGATTCGGGGTAGTTAGGTTGGGGTAAAGTACATGTCATACGAGGATGATGAGTCGGGCATATTCGGCTAGGGGGATAGAGCAGTTGTCCCCGCGCCCACCTTCTCCTTACTTTTTTCTTTACCCGTTGCTTTTGCCTTCCCATTACCATTATCCAAAAATGCACGTTTGACTCATTCAAACATGTGGTTTATCGTTTATTGGAGACTATCCAATTTCAGGTCCGTTCTGATTTATACATCTCGAACTCAGTGTATAACCCACTATTACTACAAGCAATGCCTCCCATCTTCGATTTTCCTATTCGGGAGATGACATTTTGATTACGAACTTTTTAGTCAAGCCCTAGCACTTGGCTCAGTGCATTGATACTCAGAGATGCCATGTCGACATCACTCCGGGTCTTGTTAACATCCTTTAGCCTCTCCTGAATCAATAGACAATATGTTATTAAGATTGAAAATAATATTAATAAGAAGTTTGAAAGTGACAATATAATTTCAATTATAACTTACGATGGTCTTGGGGACATGTCAATTAGCAGGTTACCCCTACATCGTCCAATTCTATTTATAGGAATTGATATATGTGGTTTTCCTCTTGGTCCACTCCCACACTCTTGCAAAATGAGACCAAATTAAAGAAAAATGTAACCAAATTAAAGGAAAATTCGACCAAATTATATTGATTTATATAATAATAAAGAAAATATAATTTTAAGCAATTTACTTACCATCCTATGCTCCAATCCCTCGTAAGATATCCTCTCATAGTAGTTCACATCCACCTTCTTTGATCGGTTAGTCCTCATTGAGCCGCATGAGGATAATTGTTTCAAATACGCATCATTATCCATAAACCTCTGCCACTTGGCCAACGTGATTGGTTTCTTCTCTAGGATGGTCCCTACACTGCATCACAGAATCTGTGTCATACGTAAATTAATGATTGGGGAGGTTATTCTTTTATATCTTCCATTGCTCTCCTACACTCGTCGCTACACTCTCCCCTACTTTTGGGGAAAAGTTGAATTATTGTTGTCCAATAAACATACAATATAAGAATGTTATTGAATTAACCTTAAAAAACATCATAATATAAAATATTATATGAAAGTAAAATATATAATATAATTATTGATATTTTCATATCTATAAGGCCCCACAAACGTCCATCTTCAGCTCCACGGGCACGTTCCTCCACTCTTTGTACCCCGAACCAACTACTAATATCAATAACTATAACGTCCTCAATTGTACACTAGTCTTATTTTAAAATATTCTCCCATACTTTCCAAACTTGATGTGCTTATTATTAGATGATCCATCATCACCCCTGCTTTTTCCCGAAGTCTGATTGCCCGATGAAGACATATTCTTCAAAAACATAGGTTTTACTAGCATAATATATTAGATAAAAAAAATGAAAATACTCGAATTTAGGATATAAGAATCAAATGGAAATACTCACATAATTATTTTAATATAACAACCAACATTAAACTTAATGAATAATAAATTAAAATTTTATATCGTTTAAACTATATATTATAAATTACAAATTGGAATCCTCAATACATTATACAACACAATTAACTTTACTCATGTAAGGTATCTAGAAATTGTTTCAATTTTGGGTTGTCATCTAAAATGGATTGATATCCGGTGGGAGCATCCACGTCATCAACGCTATTGGTTTGACGTTTTAGCTCATATAAGAAGACTGACCATGATTTGTTGTTGATGTACTCATATTAAAATATTAAGATTTTAAAATTCACAATAAATGACTCATCATTCATATTCTTCGTACTCTTCATCGTGGACAAGTCTACCATTATCAAATTGGTACCCGGATTGACTTTACTATCATATTTGCCCTAAACTTTTATGTAATCACAGTAAAACAAAACCTCTTCGAAATATATATAGTCTAATTCAAAAATGCTTTGAATTACACCATAGTAAGTCATTTATGCTTCAACCATCCTTATATGAAATGTCAAAGTTTTGTAATCAAAAATGTTTTAAGAAAACTTTGGTGAGAATATATAACTATTCATCCTATACTTCTTCTACTTGTGTGTCATAAAATTAGGTCCAGAGGCGAGACCAGCAAACCATGATGTGGCATGACCCATCTTTAACAACTGAAATTATGGATTGTGTAAATTAATTAGACAAGTTTTAATCATGGAATTATTTGTCATTTACCAAGGGACATTTAACTTAGTAATTACTTCCAATAACACTGATCTTCTAAATTTATCGTCTGAATGTGAAATCATCCTTCGTTTCTTCTTCTGCCCGGACGCATTATATTATCTATATTGAATGATAAAATTTATCAAGAAGGTAATCAAGTGTATAAGATAAAAAAAGTAAAATTAAAACACTATCAACATCTTCATGGATTTCAAACATATAAGTTCTGGCATATGTTCCCTAGTGAACACTAATGCCTTCAAAATAATGTATTCCTCCTTAATGATTCCTTTAATGTACCTCGTATTCTTAACAAAATCTTTTAAAACTTTCATCAACCTTTCAAATGGGTACATCCATCGATTGGGCCGTAAAGAAGTGACTCGTCACTTAAGTACACCAACAAGTGAATACTTAAGTCGAAGAATGATGGGGTAAACTACTAATACAACACGCAAATTTCTTCAGCGAAAGTTACTTTTCCATCCACAATGTGCTTTTGGTTGATTAATTTTGTGCAAAAGAGAAAAGAAAAGGCTAAATAGCAGATTTGCACGTTTAGGCTTCAATAAGAGTTACTTTTCCAGCCACAACTAGAGTAACTAATCATATGACAGTCACGAGACTTTTACTTTTGTAGATCATGTGTGTTATAGCTCACAATAATATACAAATTTGATTAAAGATTTGAGGAAACTTTAAAATTATATAGTATGTCTAAAAAAAACCTTTCTTTCTCGTTTGTCAAAGTATGTGCCACAGAGGGGATGATATTCCTCCTGGTAATGTCTTATTTCAACCACAATTATGGCTTAAATTTCTATACTTTAAGACCATGTCGTACATTTTCACCATTCTTCAAATGACTTCCACCTAGGAATATGCCAACAATATGTTCGACGATATTCTTCTCGGCATGCATGATATATAATGCATAGCGCACGGGTGTAACCCTTCCAATATAACGAGTAAAATAATATTGACCTCCTAGATCATGCCCTCATTTTTTGGGTTTAATTCTTAGTGGGTTTTTTATGCTTCACATTCATGAATTTAGGATTTCCCCCCCCCCCCCCCACACATTATCTCCACATTTGAAAGAACTCCGTTCAATTTTTGAACCTGAAAGCTATTACCGAGTTAGCCTATATTCGACCTCACCTAGCAAAAAATTAGAATGTTTATCAAATCTAAAAATGTGATCCGTGGGAAAATATGAGAACGATATATATAATTTTTCCACTATCCTTGATATGTTGGGATCCAATTTCCTCTCCATAAATAGGACACCCAAAGTAACTGCGAACAATACATCCCGACAAAGTCCCATTAGCTGGAAAATCCTTAAATTTCCCAGATCAAAATAGTTTTTAACGTGAACTCTCCATGTTTGATTGAGTCAAATGCTTTCACGGACGCTACCCATAACTTAGTCACTTCTTCTGGAAACGGTGACAAGTAGAGATCAATGTTGTCACATGGTGCTTTGACCCAGGTACTAACAGAGACAACATCGAAAATTTTAATCCCATGCCTAGCGAGGGGGGGAGATTTAAGGGTGCTAAGATCATCGTTTATACACTTTGATTGGTGCTTAGATTGTCAAATTAATTGAACCCAATTGTTGATATTGCCAAAAAAATTACTTTGT
Organism: Sambucus nigra; assembly: GCA_949130495.1. Taxonomy (NCBI): domain Eukaryota; kingdom Viridiplantae; phylum Streptophyta; class Magnoliopsida; order Dipsacales; family Adoxaceae; genus Sambucus; species Sambucus nigra. The sequence goes on along the minus strand of OX422212.1, from coordinate 580,475,515 downwards.
TGATTAAAAAATATGCATAATTAAAATTTATGCTTTTCTAAATAGTTAAGCCAGTATGATGAAGAATAAGATTATCCCCTACTTCTTTCCTAGCGTGCCAAGTTATTTCCTCCTCTATCCATGATATTGTGAAAAATATCTTCAACCTGGGATCAAGGTGTAAATATGTTAATATGTTTTTAGGAACTTTTGAAAGTGTGCCTCGCTTATCATTAGAACCATGCTCTGACACATATCTAGGCTCTGCGCATACAAAAATATTATCAGGATTTTAATAGTTCTTCTTGTATAATATGCATTCATCCTTATAGGCATGAACTAATTTGTACTTAAATGCTAAACCTATCAAACTTTTCTTCACACTCAGATAGTTATTTCGATGTGTATTCTATTTAGGGAGAAATAATTTAGAATCCGAGTCATGCTATTTCCAGACAAACCAAAATGACTCTTCAAACTATGCAGAGCAACAACGGAATGAAAAGTTATTTGCACTTTGACGCATTTAAGGTATACAAATAGGGTCAATTTGACCTTTAAACTTTGGTAGTCATTGTTAAGTTTTATCCCAACAATATTATGAGCACTGAAACTTCCACCACAAGATTATTACCTTCCTTATCAGAATCCTCCTTGTCTTCCCCCACATGAACTCTGTAAGAATCATCTATTAGGTCATCTAACATATTATTCTCTATGAGAGGATCCTTATACCCTTACACTACCATCCTACTTTATGGGTGTAGTGGAGGTTGTTTGGGGATAAAATGATAATGTATTCTCCCATTAAAAACCCACACCCGATAATCGTCTTGCATACCCATCTACGTAGATGTAATTCAATTATTTTTCACTCAAACACTTTACTGTTTGTATAGAGCACGGAATGACAGGAGAACTCATAAGCATTGTGTAAGAGGTTAATTTAGATTAGATGGAGGCGTAACCCCTTTTAAGTATTGTAATGACAAGCTAATCGAGAACACTCTTGATTAATTACAAGACACACGATCACAACCTAGTGAAGATAAGCTCATTTTTAACTCACAAATCTCTCATATATAACTCAGAAGATAATAATGAACTCTGAAGTAACTCATTTGGAGGGACAGAGAGGTAAGCACCCTTGATACACCTTCGCAGGCAGCCAAACACGCCAACCCTCAATGGTCTTAAGTCAGATATTAAAAGCTTCATAGTAAATGACAATGGTGGGTAAGTAAGAGCTCTGGTTTTGCAATAACTTCTTTCTAATGATAATCCCTCTCTAACTAATCATCTTTAGGAAGAACTCTCTCTCTTAGAAGTGGTTGAGGTCAATAAATAACCCCCACACCACTCCCGAGATGCCTCAGTCCTTTACAACTGTGAAAAACATCCCTAACACTTTATGTCACAAACATTAAATACCTAATGGACTAGTCAGTTCCATATTATAAACATTAAATGCCAAGACAAGCCTTTTGCCTAACCACTATACGTCAGGGGGTTGTCGTTACAAAGGTGGCTCACCTACTGTCTGACAGGCCAAATACCATTGTGGTTTACTCAAGTGTGGATTTAACATTGCTTAGCTGGCTAGTGACATAATTTAAAGTACATGTGGCATGAAGTAAAGGGTTGTTTGGTTCACAACTCAATGCACGATGGAACTCAAGGCTACTCCATCCAAGGTTCCACGATCAAAGGCCCTTCGTTATTTTACCAGGTGTATCTAAGATTGTCAGTACAAGCCCCAATGTTGCCCCTCTTCTCAATCCTCCAAACCAAGTCCCTTTGAAGTTCCCACGGCGAGGTCATTCGATAGAGCATGAAAGCTCTCCCAAGCCCTGCTAGGCCTGGTCTCTCGCGAGTACCATTTTACCTCACACTAAATAACATTATAATCATTACAACTCATACTCAATATAAACAAAAGATACAACAAGTCTAAGTAAGACAACAAAACTGAAGGATGATCTCTCTCATCCAGTTTCTTCGCTGGAAGATCTCCTTGGGCTGTCATGCTGAACTGCCTCATTTGCGCTACCTCACTGAGCTGCATCGTTGCCTTAATCCCTTGAGTCTGTTGTATTAGCTGGGGGATTATCTCTATTCTCGATATTATCTTCAGGCCCCCTACATTTACCCCTTTGTGTAGAGATTTGTTGTGGGAATAAGAAATGTTTGCATAAAAACTTCTCAATCTAATGAACCTTCTATTTGTGAAAAAAAATTGGCATTTCTATTGTCATTACAACTTTTGCCGTTATCACTTCCAGGAAAAAGTAAAATCCTCCCCGATGTACCAGAACCAAAGCGCTACGACCTGTCGGTGATTGGCGAAGAGACATCGTAAATGTTTCCTGTCATTGAGCCTCAACTGTTTTGTCGCTTCTTCCTTAGATATTGGAATTTTTTCGAAACTCCTGAGGAACCTGTTAACTATCCATTCTGACTCTTGGGAAGTGAAACTCTCCGCCATTTGTTTTGTTTCGTGCCATTTATGCATCATAATTTAGTCACACTTAAACTCCGTTTGGACTTATGGTGAGGGGATATCATAGATTTTTAAACCATAGTAACAGCTTCTGTGTTGTGGGATATCGGATTTATCTGACCAAAAAAAAAAATTGGCACCAAACCCAAAACTTATTTTGGAAGAAACCTTTTTACTCCCCATGTGTCACTTCATTAACGACGTAGTGCCATCGTTTCAACTATCAGGACACTTCCCGAAGTGCCACGTGTCTACTTGAAATGATTACCGACGACTTTGCATGTGCAGATGTGGGAAACTCAAAAGGTGAACCAAGAAATTTCGAACGGCTCTTATTCAAACACTCAGCCATTTTTTTCACTTACTTTGCCTTCATCTTCTTCAACTCCCAGCACACTTAGAGAGAGAAAATCCTCAAAACGCCATTGTTACTAAGCTTTTCCCTAGTTTCTTTCCTCTCATCATCTCTTTCACCGTCACCTGTGATCGTACTCCTCCATTTTTGTCCATATCCTTTCTTCGCTAAGCATTTTTCTTTCATCGCCACCTCATATGGATTCTTCAAGCGTTGCCCAGACCCAGACTGCGTCCTCCACCGCTACCGTCTCTACTACTGCTTCCACTGTGGGTGCCATTGCCTTGGATATTGCTTGCCAAGAGCAACTATGTTTTTACCGTCGGTCTCCAATCTTTGAAAAATACGATGACTTCTCTGATGCATGTAAGACTTGCAGTTTTTCAGTCAAGTATGACCCTTTGATGTTGGGTTATGAAGATGAAGACTCATCCAAATGGGGGTTTCTTCCTCCAGAGGGGCCTTTGCGCTTCATATTGAATCGTGGTGACTTTCCTTGCTCCCAGATTAATTTCGAAGCACCTAGGGGATCTCCAGCTCATTTTGTCGCCTAGCATGCACATATGCAGAGCTCCCATGCTACAGTTCTTGCCAAAGTTGGTCTTCACCGAGCCAACTGGTTTGGGGAGTTGACTCTCTCTAAGCACAATATTGCACTCCAAGTGTTGCTCTCCAGATGGAACATCACAACTCACACCTTCTTTGTTGTCTAGGGGGAGTTCACCGTTTCCTGAGAAGATGTTTATGTGCTTCTTGGGTTTGAACCCATGGGTGAGTTTACTTATCTTGATGCTAAAAAAAGTACCGATCGGGCTGAGTTGGATCAGATTTGTCACCACTACACTAGGTTTTCCAGCAAAGCTAAATTTACTCCTTTAATTAGTTATTTCTTCAAAGATCTTATTGAGAAGGATGCCGCTTCTGTCACAGGTAAGGGTAAAGGTACATCCCTAGAATTACCAGATTTCATCCTTATTTTTCTCTCCCATTTCTTCTTGACTGGGAAACCCAACGATCAGCCTTGGAGGGACCTCATAAACATCTCCATTCATTTGGCCAGAGGTTTCAATATCCCTTTTGCTGCCATTGCTTTAGGGTCCCTCTATACTTGGTTGGATCGGACCCGTCTTGACATAAAACGGTCCCTTGGCCGTTACAACCTGTCCAATTATGCCAACACCATTATTTTAATGGGCTTCCTCTACACCTATTTTCCTGCTATTTCCACCAAATATGTTCCTTATCCCCTTAGCCAAGGCATCAAGCCCCCTCTCCTCTTGTGCTTTCACAACAAACAAAGCCAAAAGGAGATAATGGGAATTTTTTAATGTTTGGACTCCTTCGTTATGAGGCCATATGGAGATTCAACATTCACCCACACTTGGAATTGTTTTCCTTCTGCCGCTAGAACGATCACTTTTGTTCCAGTTGTAAAAGATTCTTCGCAAGTCGTGGTGCTTCTGTTCACCCCTGGGTTCCTTCCTTCATTCACCGAGTGGGGATGTACTTCTAAACCTTACTACCCCGATCGGTGCAGTAAGCAGTTCAGTTTTGATTAAAGGGCTCCTCGACCTGTATTTCAGTTAATGAATAAGAGTGCTACTTTTGCTAAGGCATGCACTTTCTGCCTTACTACAGTTGTACTTGGCGTAACTTCTACTATGGATGGTCGGGTTACCATCCCCAGTGCCACTAGGAAAGAGGATGTGTCCACTTCTTTTGCTACCAAATTTTGGCCGATGCAACTAACAAGGATTCGTGAATTTATATATAGTCCCCCTCAGTATCCCCAGTTCTCTCTTTCCCTGCTTTAAAATTAGGCCTCAAGGGCAACTCTATTCTTGGGGTTGAATTACCTCTGAGAAAGACTCCTAAAGATCCTCCTAACGAGCTACCTCCTTATTGCCCCATGATCCCTACTGCCACGCCTAAACCCAAGAATGTTGCAACCCCAAAATAGCCTGCCCCTACTGAAAGTGTTTTTGGTGAGGGTGTTCCAACCGATGCAATGTTTGGCGAAGGACCTTCCAAGCCACAAGCCAAAAAAACTAAGAGATCCAAGAATGGGACTTATTCAAAGTCTAAGTCCCAACCTAAGCCTCAAGCTCCCTGGGATGCATTCCCCATTGCCTACGTTCCTCCTCCTATGTCTGCCGAAGTGAGTGAGGAGTTAAGAAAGAAAATTCAAGATGAGGTGGAGTGGATGAATTATGAGTTTCAACGACACACTCCCACCATTCCTCTTGCTGCTTCTTTCCCCACCATCTTAGTAGATCCATCTGAAGGGGGTTGAAGAGTATGAAAAGTTCAAGGGTTCCTCCCAGTCTTGGTGATACTGGTGAAAGAAAAAAGACTTTGGGTACTAAGTGCCAGAAGAAATGAGCTCCTAATGTTTAGCACCACCCTACTGAGAAGTCTTCACCAGCCGCTTCCCCTCCTTCCTCGCCAATGGTGATATCGTCCCATTCTCCCCCTGGATCAAAGGTATGCACGTGTTTTTTTTCATACTTACTCATTTTTCTCTTGCAAGATGCATTTGTCTAACTCTTAGTAGCATGTCGTAGGTAGCTGAAGAAGAGAGACCTAGCCCCCCGATGAGTCATTTTGTGGGAGGATGCTTCGGGAGTAGTTTCGTAGATGTAACTCCCCCCCATTCTCCCATGATAAGCCTCCCCTATTCTTGTCATTTGGTCTCTCGACGTACGGTGGAGGCCGTTAAGAAGGTTGTTTCCCCTCTTGACTCTATGGGAGTTTCCTCTCAGCCAGAGGTCCCAGTTTCTTTTGAGTTATCCCCTCAGCTGGAGGTTCCTCTAGACATCATTCCAATTTTTCCAAGTTCTCTTGAGGTAACAAGCTCTAAACACTTTTAGATCCTTCTTTTTAATCCTTCTCAATTTTCTAAATCTTATAAATATTTTAGTGTATTTCTGGTTGAAGTTGCTTCGTTGCTAGCTTCTGCGCTGGCTGAGTTCCTACTTCAACCTCCCCTATTAAGGCCCATCGCTTTATTGCCCCCTTTTTCCCATATCGACGAGGTAAGTTAAATTTACAGCGTGCCCTTACTTTCCATGTTGTTCCTTACGCTTAACACTTATATTTGTGTCTAAAACTTTCTCTAGGTTTGATCCCATAGTTATCCCTTAGGATTCCACCCATCTAAGTTTGCCTTTGGCTCATCTACTTGCCCTGGTCCTTCTTCTGTCCCTACAAGGGCTGATGTATCTCTGGAAGATCGAACGACCGCTTCAAGCTCTCTCCCAACTTTGGCCATAGTTTCTTTTGTTGAATTAGGAGCTCGATCAAGTGTTGAGGTCCCTCTGGATGAGGGTTTTATGGAGGGTCCTGAAGAGATGAACTTTCTCTCTACGGTGCCCACCATTGCATCTTCTTTCATATCTCCCATTCTTGCTCCAGCAGTTGCTGAGGTATGTCGCCATTTTCTCTCCGTGTCTTGGTGTTTGTCCTTTATCTTGAAAATGTGCAATCTCTTTGTTTAGAATAATCTCATTTTCAAAACGTTCAAACTCCACCAGTAACGGTGACTTAACAATGAAAACCACTTGTTAAGATTTTTCGTCAAACTCCACCAATAATGGTGACTTGACAATGAAAACCACTTCTTAAGATTTTTTTTCAAACTCCACCAGTAACGATGACTTAACAATGAAAACCACTTATCAATATTTTTCATCAAACTCCACCAATGGCGGTGACTTAACCATGAAAACCATTTGTTAAGATTTTTGTCAAACTCCACCAGTGACGGTGACTTAACCATGAAAACCACTTGGTAATATTTTTCTTTCATTGAATTCAATATTTCTTTTATCTTCCCTCAGGTATCTAGGGATCCCCTTCGCGTTGAAGAGAAATCTCGACCAGCTCCTTCGCCTATCGCCTCACCTCATCCAGAACCAGCTTCATCTGAGGAGTCAAGTCATAATGACCAAGGTTCCATGATTGGTTCTCCGACTGATAGCAAATCCGGATGTGAGCATCCTTTGCCTTCACCAACTCCTCACGAGTTTTGCCTCACAGTTCTTCCCCCTCACCTCAAATACCTATATGCCATCGTTTGGTGATTAAACCAATTACTACTCAGCATCCTAACACTTTTACCATTGACTACCTTCATTCAAACACTTCAGTGATGATCCATAGGCTTTAGGGAATGGTAACCATTATTGTTGAGCTTGTCAATACCCCCACCGTAAATGTCACTAGGCCTTTCCTTAATCAATTATTGGGATATTTAAAGTTGGGTAGATATGGCTTCCAATTCAACTAGCTGATAGGACATTTGAAAACTTTGAAGAGTCAACAGTTGGAAAGTCAGAGGGAGCTATTGCAGAAGCACTTGGAAACTCAAAGGATTAAAGAGGCAAGACTAGATGAGTTAGTACCTCTACTGGAAGATGCAAATCAATAGGAAAGGATATTAAAGAAGCTCTTCGTCTAAAAAAATTAAAATGAGAGAAACTGCTTATCGAGCGTTGATGATGCTAAGATTTAGCACCACCAGGTAAGTGTTAGTGAGCTCAAACAGTAGCAGCCATGGCAGCCATAGAGGTGTATGAGTGTATAAGTATGTAGAAGGGGATGAGTATAAGAGGAAATGAGACAATGATGTATAGTGGTTCAGCCAATTTGGCCTACATCCACTGTGAGTGTGTGATCCACTAAGTATGGGCACTAATGGCCTTGGATACAATGCACATAACCCTCTCTCTCTCTCTACTGTGTGTGTACAAGCAGAGTTTTATCTAGGGCTACTGTTCATGGATCGATCCCCTGTAGGGTTGGGGGTGACAAGTATATATAGGTCTTGGGGGGTGTAGTATACCCCCCAGGTAAGCATGGTGCATGTGAATAATGATCTAGCCAATCCCCTGTTGACACCTGTAGATGCCAAATGATGACATGATATTCCCTCACGTGAGGGGGTGATTCGGTTGTAACGGTCTTCCACGTGTCATATGAGCCTCACGCGCACTGTTCCACGCGTCTCCCAAACCACGCGCTGTCATGATATCACCCTCGGCCTATGAGCCGAGGCCGAGGGCAAAGTTTCTTCCGGTAGTGAGTCTGGCTTGATTCTGTCCTCGTACTGTCGTATCCTCATAGGGTCGGTCGGAACCTGGTGAGGGGTCGGCCCCTCGCAGGGTCGTCTGGAGCCTGGTGAAGGGTCGGCCCCTCGTAGGGTCGTCTGGGTCTGGTGAAGGCCAGTTGGGGCCTGGTGAAGGGTCGGCCCCTCTTAGGGTCTTCCGTTGTGGAGGCGACCCTCCTAGAATATAAACGGGTATATCAATCACCCCCCAGCCCTTAGCCATAGGTGCCGTTGAGATGGCTGAGGGATAGTGTTTTAAATGAGATGCAGGTATGATCAGTTAGGTGAGTGACACCTGGTTAGGTACTCATTGTTGTTCCAGTTTCCAAGGCATGACGGCTGCACACTGCGCTTGGGTCCTTGCACCCTAATGATGCCTTCCTCGTGGGCCGTGTCCTGCCTTGGTCAATGGGCCCACTCATTGCTAAGGTATTTAAGGTATTTTCAAACCCTCTCTCTTCCTTCTTCTTCTTCGCGCCTAAGCATTCTCTCTCTCTAGAATTTTCAGCCTACATCGCCATTTGCAGCCTTCGATTCTTCCAGGCCTAGCAGCGTTCTTGTTCTCTCCTCCTCAGGTAACCTCTTTCATCCAGTGCTCTCTTTTTCTTTCATTTTCGTTCGTTTTTTAGGCTCGTAGGCAGCCATTTTCCTTAAGTTGTGCCATAACCTTTTCCGGTGTATTTTCCGGTGTCTTCTCCGGTAACTGGCTCTTGGATGTTCTTGAGTGTTCTTGAGTGAAAACCTTTGAGTTCTTTGTTTAATCCAAAAGTCAAATCTGGTCCACTCCCCACTTGTTTGTAGCTAAATTACCCAAGTCTAGTATAATTTCTTTAAGTGTTGGGTCTTCCCCTTAATGCTTAGGAGGCTTTACAACCTGGTGTCTGAATTCCCGTCCCTGAGAGAGAAACTATTTACCGAGATCAGACGAATAGAGGAAGAGGAAGAGGGGAGACGAGGGACTGACCCTAATTGGGTACGACCCATTTTTCCCATTCCTCTTGCCACCATTAGACCATCTGAACCCTCTGAGTCTTGTGGGTCGTCGTCTCGTCCGGCCGAGACACCCAACCTAAGTGAGATGGACGAGAGAACCTCCTCTCCAACTGGTGCTGGAACTTCTGGTAGAAGGGACTCTCCTGACCTTAGCCCTCCCCGAGAGGCCGAGGGTACGATCCCCTCTGAGGCTGTCCCTGTGACAACCCTATCCCCCAACGCCTTCCAAGTAGCATTTCCTCAGGGTCCTCCTGCAGGTGATGAGGGGGATGAGGACGATGATACAGATGATGAGGTTGATACCTCCCATGCCTCGTCTTTTATCTCCTCTGTCAGGGATAGGGATCTTCTGATATGGAGGCATATTTACGGAGTGCCACCTGGGGTGACTATGAGGGTTCCCTCCGAGGACGAGAGGGTCTTTGAGGGTGAAGAGGGAGAAGTTGCAGTCTACGAGCAAATGTTCAAAGTAGGTGTCAGACTTCCCTTTCACCCTGCCATTATAGATATTCTGTCGGCTCTGGGCGTCTCCCCCTCGCAACTTCCACCCAATTCTTGGAGGACGATTCTGGGGTACATCTCTCTGTGGAAAAACGCTTTCACTGACGAGCCCTCGTCCGACGTGTTCTTGGCCTGCTACAATATCACCTCTTCATCTAAACAGCCCGGATACTATCATCTGGGAGCGAGAAGGTCTGAGAAGAAGCTGCTCCACGTGGCTCAAACTTCCAATCATGATTGGAAAAAAAGGTTCTTCTTCATATCTGGGGCATGGGAGAGCTCCACCGAGGCGTCCCCTTCTGCCGATGCTCCGAGGGTTCCTAACAGATGGTCTAACCCTTCCATGAAAGCTAGGTCAGACCCCGGACTTAGCTTGGAGGAGAGGGATATTGTTGAGTATCTGAGGGGACGAGGGAGAGAGGGTGAGATCCCAAAGTTCGAAGATTTGATGACCCCTCGCTTCCTTAAAGAAGCTGGTCTGAGGGTCGGCCCTCTGACAGAACTATGTGAGTTATACTGAACATTTTCCCATCTTTACTTATTTTTGAAGTGTTCTCTCTTTATCTCTGAACTTTTCTAATTCATCGCATCCTTTTCAGGTCGTCCTGCAGGCGTGTCAGATTATCTCTGGGATATGACTGCTCCAAGCCTTCTTGCTGGTCTGTCAAAGAAGAAGGGGAAGGAGCCTCAGCAAGCTCCTAAGAAGACAAGGGCCTCAGGGCCGACAGTTGTTGAGCCGACAGCTGTTAGTCACAAAAGGAAGGAGCCTGAGGCTCCTGTCGAGCCTCGTCCTGACCCTAAGACGAGGGCCAGGGCCGAGGCCTCTGAAGGAGCAACCTCTTCACCAAGCATGGGGGCCTTCTGGTCTCAAAATCTGTCCCATCTGAGGGCCGACCCCTCATCTCTTATCGCCAACCTGAGGGCAGCAAAGGCCTCTATGTTCTCTGCACCATCGGCCTCCGACTTCGAGTTCTTGGCGCAGATGCCTCCAGCCAAAGTGTATGACTACGGTCTGCACTCCCTTGCTCAGGTATTGGTCCTGACCTTTAATTTCATTGTGTTCCCTCGGCTCCCCTTGACGCATCTTCATTTTTCTTGCAGTCTGTCTGTGCCTTCACCTCTGCCACCAAGTGGATGGCTGAGAACCAACAGAAATTCCATGAAGCTGAGAGGGACATTCAACAAGAGGCTGACCTACGGACAGAGTTGGACACTGCTAGGGCCGAGCTGGAGAGCACAAGGACTGAGCATGCTAGAGTCCTTGATGAGCTGACGAGGCAGCATGATGCCGATATGCAGGCCAAGGACTTGTTGCTCAAAGACAAGGACTTGTTGATCAAGGACAAGGATGAGGCTCTGATCAACCTGGAGGCCCGTCATAAGACTGATCTGGAGGCAGCCATCAAGAAAGCTGAGACTGACGCTGTGGAGGCATACAAGATTTCAGACGAATTTCAGGGCTTCGGCCTTGAATATCTTGAAAGGGGGATTAGGACGGCCTGTCGGTGGGTAGTCCTCAGATTTGGCGATGTCGTCTCCTCTGTTCGCCCATCATTGGAGGGTGTTCAACTGGATGACCCCCTAATTGCCGAGGCCCTCAATCAGGTGGAGGCCCAAGCCCAGATCGAGGGGGTTGGCACATCTGAAGATGATCCGGTGCTGGTAACTGAGGAGACCATTCCCATTGATGTTGAGGCCCTGCCCTCTGATGTCGTCCCCTAGGGTGGCTGCCTGTAGCCCATACCCTTGTTTTTGTATTTTTGTTCTGTATATTGTAAAACACTTGATGCTTTATATTAATACCATCGTCTCTTCCTTTCACAACTGTCTCCCATATTTAATTCTGTTATGGTTTGTTCCTTGCAAATTTGCTTCTTCGTTGATGATGATGATACTAACCCTTCCCTCGTCTTTTTGAGGACCAATGTGGGGTCGTCCCCTCATCAGGCCTCATTATAGCCGAGGGTTCAAATGATCAAATTAATGATTTTTAAATAAAGTCTACCCTCATCTTTCTTGAGAACAGTGGTGGGGTCGTCCCCTCCACTGGTCCTCATTATAGCCGAGGGTTCAATGAACCAAATTAATGATTTTTATGTAGTCTTCCCTCGTCTTTCTTGAGAACAGTGGTGGGGTCTTCCCCTCCACTGGTCCTCATTATAGCCGAGGGATCAACTTTCCAATTTAATGGATTTTAAAGTCTTCCCTCGTCTTTCTTGAGGACAGTGGTGGGGTCGTCCCCTCCACTGGTTCCCATTATAGCCGAGGGATCAACTTTCCAATTTAATGGTTTTTAAAGTCTTCCCTCGTCTTTCTTGAGGACAGTGGTGGGGTCGTCCCCTCCACTGGTCCCCATTATAGCCGAGGGATCAACTTTCCAATTTAATGGATTTTAAAGTCTTCCCTCGTCTTTCTTGAGGACAGTGGTGGGGTCGTCCCCTCCACTGGTCCCCATTATAGCCGAGGGATCAACTTTCCAATTTAATGGATTTTGAAGTCTTACCTCGTCTTTCTTGAGGACTGTGGTGGGTTCGTCCCCTCCACTGGTTCCCATTATAGCCGAGGGATCAACTTTCCAATTTAATGGTTTTTAAAGTCTTCCCTCGTCTTTCTTGAGGACAGTGGTGGGGTCGTCCCCTCCACTGGTCCCCATTATAGCCGAGGGATCAACTTTCCAATTTAATGGATTTTAAAGTCTTCCCTCGTCTTTCTTGAGGACTGTGGTGGGGTCGTCCCCTCCACTGGTCCTCATTATAGCCGAGGGATCAACTTTCCAATTTAATGGATTTTGAAGTCTTCCCTCGTCTTTCTTGAGGACTGTGGTGGGGTCGTCCCCTCCACTGGTCCCCATTATAGCCGAGGGATCAACTTTCCAATTTAATGGATTTTGAAGTCTTCCCTCGTCTTTCTTAAGGACTGTGGTGGGGTCGTCCCCTCCACTGGTCCCCATTATAGCCGAGGGATCAACTTTCCAATTTAATGGATTTTGAAGTCTTCCCTCGTCTTTCTTGAGGACAGTGGTGGGGTCGTCCCCTCCACTGGTCCCCATTATAGCCGAGGGATCAACTTTCCAATTTAATGGATTTTGAAGTCTTCCCTCGTCTTTCTTGAGGACTGTGGTGGGGTCGTCCCCTCCACTGGTCCCCATTATAGCCGAGGGATCAACTTTCCAATTTAATGGATTTTGAAGTCTTCCCTCGTCTTTCTTGAGGACTGTGGTGGGGTCGTCCCCTCCACTGGTCCCCATTATAGCCGAGGGATCAACTTTCCAATTTAATGGATTTTGAAGTCTTCCCTCGTCTTTCTTGAGGATCAGTGGTGGGGTCGTCCCCTCCACTGGTCCTCATTATAGCCGAGGGATCAACTTATAAAATTAATGATATATATGAAATCTTCCCTCGTCTTTCTTGAGGACTGTGGTGGGGTCGTCCCCTCCACTGATCCTCATTATAGCCGAGGGATCAACTTCCTTGCATGTATACTAGAACTGATAACCACTGGATGAGGGAAACACTGATACTTCTCATTAATCTTCAATGTGTTCTGTCGAAACAATGCTTATTACAACTATGACCTTACAACACTACTGGTAGTATTTTTTCAAATGATCTGCATTCCAGGGGTTTGAGAAAGGTTCCCCCTCCAGGTTCTCTAGCCTGTAGGTCCCCGGGACAACTTCATCGATGACCCTATATGGGCCATGCCAATTAGGATGGAGCTTGTTGGGTTTCTGCCAAGTCTTTTTAAGAACCAAGTCTCCCACTGCGATAGGCCTCTGTTTCACCCTTTGGTTGTAAAACTTTGCGGTCCTCTGCTGGTAGGAAGCTTGCCTTATCTCAGCATCCTCCCTTCTTTCCTCAATCAGGTCTAGGTCAAGTCTTCTCTCTTCCGTATTCCCCTGGGGGTCATACATTTGGACCCTATGAGTAGGAAACTCCACTTCGGTGGGGATGACTGCTTCTGATCCATAAGCTAACATGAATGGGGTCTCCCCGGTAGGGGTCCTTACTGTCGTCCTGTATGCCCACAACACTGCATATAACTCCTCGACCCATCTTCCTTTTGCCTCCTCAAGCCTCTTCTTAATCCCATCTAGGATTGTCCTGTTCGTAACTTCGGTTTGCCCATTGGCCTGAGGTCGGCCTGGGGTGGAGAAAAATTGTTTGATACTTACCCTCTCACAGTACTTCTGTAAAGAGGCATTCTTGAACTGGGTCCCGTTATCCGAGATGAGGGTGTTGGGTAGACCATATCTGCATATCACATTTTTCCAGATGAACTGGAAGGTCTTCTGCTCCGTGATCATGACCATCGGCTCGGCCTCTACCCACTTTGAAAAGTAGTCAATTGCTACGATGAGGAACCGATAGTTATTGACTGCTCTTGGTAAGGGTCCTACCAGATCAATACCCCATACTGCGAACGGCCATGGGGATGTAATGGAGGTGAGAGGCTGATGAGGTTGGTGAGGGATGGTAGCAAATCTTTGGCATTTATCACACTTTTTAACGTATGCGGCAGCATCTTTCCCCAAGGTCGGCCACCAGTAGCCTTGGGTGATCACCCTCTTTGCCAAGGATCTACCCCCAATATGGCTTGAGCACGACCCTTCATGCACGTCTTGCAAAATGGAAGGGACCTCTGAGGGATGCACACACCTAAGTAAGGGGAGCAGAAACCCCTTTTTGTACAGCGTGTCTCCGATGACAGCGAACTTTGCAGCCCTGTATCTCAGCTTCTTCCTCTCTTGGCTCGCTTCTGGCATCTCTCCCCCTTTAATGTATCTGATCAGAGGGTCCATCCATGAAGGTTCTTGAGAAACATTCATGCAAATGCCAAGTGTTCCCTCGTCGTCTTCGATAGTTGGTCGAAGCAAAATTTCTACCGGGACTGTCCTCCTTATGTCTGTCCTAGTAGCTGAGGCCAACCTTGCAAGGGCGTCAGCACGGCCATTGTCGAGCCTAGGTATCCTCTTGAATTTCACTTCTTTGAAGTTTTTCAGCAATGACCTCACCTTATCAAGATACCTAGCCATCCTCTCGTCTTTGGCCTCATAGGCTCCTAATATCTGATTCACCACCAGCCTTGAATCACTGTGAACCAAAATTTGGCTGACACTAAGGGATTTGGCTAAGGAGAGGCCAGCTATCAAGGCCTCATACTCAGCCTCATTGTTGGAGGCTTTGAAATTGAACCTCAGGGCGTACTCGACGTCCGTGCCATCGGGTGCTGATAGTATCAGTCCAGCACCACTTCCGCTATCACAGGAGGACCCGTCAACGAAGAGGCTCCACGGAGTCTTTCCTTCAGAAAAATTTCCCTCAGAGAGGGACCCCTGTCTAAAGATGTATCTTCCCTCTTCGTTTTCAGTCACTTTCCTTCTAGCGGTGCTCGTCTCAGCCATTTCTGCAGGTGTGTCTGCGGGTCTGTCTTCTGTATCTGCCTTCCCGAGGGTCTCACCCTCGGCCTCATCTTCTTCCCATGTGAACTCGGCCACGAAGTCTGCCAAGGCTTGCCCCTTAATGGCTGTCTTAGGCTGATACACAATGTCAAATTCCCCCAACTCTATAGCCCAGGTCATTAGCCTTCCTGATTTTTCAGGCTTGTGTAGGATCTGCCTAAGAGGAGAGTCAGTAAGGATGACCATAGTATGGGACTGGAAGTACGGTTTCATCTTCCTTGAGGCATGGATCAAGGCATAGGCCAACTTCTCCATCCTCGGGTATCTATGCTCTGCCCCCTGGAGTGCCTTGCTGTTGAAATATACGGGCTTCTGTATCCCATCTTCGTCTCTTACGATTGCTGCACTGATAGCGGATTCTGAGACAGCAAGGTACACGTACAGTCGTTCACCCTGCACGGGTCGTGACAGCAGCAAGGGAGACCCTAAGTATGATTTCAGCTGCTTGAAAGCCTCATCACACTCTTCGCTCCATTCAAAGGCTTTCCTGAGGATCTTGAAGAATGGTAGACACCTGTCTGTAGCCTTTGACACAAATCTATTCAAGGCAGCCACTCTCCCTGTGAGCCTCTGAACGTCTTTAATGGACTTGGGGGTCTTCATCTCAATAAGGGCCTTTATCTTTTCAGGATTGGCCTCGATGCCTCTTTGATTGACAATGAACCCCAAGAACTTCCCCGCTCCGACCCCGAAGACACACTTGGCCGGATTGAGCTTCATTTTGTATTTGTCCATTGTATTAAAGGTCCTTTCCAGGTCTGCCACATGATCCTCTGCCTTCAGGCTCTTGGTCAGCATGTCATCTACGTAAACCTCCATAGACTTCCCAATTTGGTCTTCGAACATTTTGTTTACGAGGCGCTGGTACGTTGCCCCCGCATTTTTTAGGCCAAAGGGCATGACCCTGTAACAGTATGTCCCCTTGTCAGTGATGAAGGCGGTCATCTCTGAGTCCTCAGGGTTCATGAAAATCTGGTTATACCCTGAGTAGGCATCCATGAAACTCATGAGCTCATGGCCTGCGGTAGCGTCTACCATCTGGTCGATGCGGGGGAGAGGGAAGCTGTCTTTGGGACAATGCTTGTTGAGGTCTGTGAAGTCCACGCACATTCTCCACTTGCCGTTGGCCTTTGGGACGATGACTGCATTGGACAGCCACTCAGGGTAGATGACCTCTCTGATAAATTCAGCGTCTTCTAATTTTTTAACCTCATCCCTGATGACCTCATACTTTTCTCTAGAGTAAATCCTCCTCTTCTGCTTTACCGGCTTCACTCCCTCTACCACATTGAGTTTGTGGCACATGATTTCAGGGTCGATCCCTGGCATATCTACATGACTCCACGCGAAGACGCTTCGCCTTCTCCTCAACAGTTTGATGAGGTCTTCCTTGATACTGGGCTTCAGAGATTTGCCAACTTGGACGGTTTTTCCCGGGTCATCCTCATCGAGGATGATGGGTTCTACCTCCTCAGCGGCCTCTCCTTTTTTGAGCTTCGTCTCGTCCCTGGGGTCTAGGGTATCAATGTTGTAAGTGGCTGTAGCCCTCTTGTGTGCCTCCCTTTCTTCAGCGGAGTTGTAGTAGCACTCTCTCGCTGTCGTCTGGTCTCCCTGAACTTCCCCCACCCCATAAGGGGTAGGGAACTTAACCATCTGGTGGACCGTGGACGGCACAGCTTCAAACCCCTTGAGAGCCACACGTCCCAGTATGATGTTGTATGCCGAAAACACATGCTCATCCAGCACAAAGAAACTGACCCTCTTGGTGAGCCATCTCGGCCACTCGTCCCCCATCCTGACATCAGCTTCATATATTCCTAGAGGGTGAACCTTCTCCCCACTGAACCCAATCAATGGATGATGGTATGGGACAAGTCTGGCACGACTGAGGCCCAGGGCCTTGAAGCATGGCCAAAACATCACATCTGCGGATGAGCCCCCATCCACCAGGATCCTCGGCACTTCGCACCCGTGCACCCTGGTGGTGATGACGAGAGGGTCATCATGCGGGGCCAATAGGCCCTTGAAGTCCATTCTTGAAAATCCCACAATCAAAGTGTCCATATCAACCTTCTTCCTTTTTTCTGACTTGACCTCTACGGAGGTTGAGTGCACCGTCTTCATCACTGCCTTAGCCTCAGCGACATGGGCCTTCCTGTCGGCGACCTCAGACCCTCCTCCTGCAAGTCCCCCGGAGATCATTCCCACCCCGAGCGAGATCATATTGAGCCTCTTGACAGGGCCGTGGTCGTCTCTCGGCGGGAGGTCGGGGTCGTCCTCATCATCAGAGGGGTCGTCCCCTCTTTTTTGAGGACCTTCTCTGCAGGCATCGACTCGCTTCTTTCTGGGGTCGTCCCCTCGGCCCCTCTTGAAGTCGGCTTTGTCGACGTACTTTCTGAGCTTCCCTTCCTTCAGCATCTTCTCAATCTCATCTTTCAGAGCAAAGCATTTGTCTGTTACGTGGCCGTGGTCTTGGTGAAATTCACACCACAGGTTCCTATTTCTCTTGCCGGGGGCTGCCCTCAGCTTCTCAGGCCACTTCAGTGTCCGGTCACTCTTTATCTCATTGAGGATCTGTTCACAGCTGACCGTCAGAGGGGTGTACCCACCGAACTTATCATCCATGGTCCTCTTCTTCCCCTCTTTGTTCTTCTTGGGGTATTTATTCCCACTTGCACCTCCTTTTTCGTCTTCATGTTTTGCGGCCATCGCCTCTTCGGCGTTCATCACCTTCCCTGCTGTTGACAACAGCTCAGCCATCGTCCTCGGAGGGTCTTCGGCAAGCTTCCATAATAGCTTCCCCTTCTGGAGCCCTCCAATCAGGGCTGTCATAGCTATGCTCTCCTCATAGTCTTCCACCTCCAGCTTCTCTTTATTGAATCTGGCTATGTAGTCTCTCAGAGTCTCGTTCTTTCCCTGCTTAACATAGAGCAGGTGTGTGGTCTTCTTCTGTGGCCTCACCCCAAAGCAGAAATTATGGATGAACAAGTCTGCCAACTGCTTAAAGTTTCCAATAGAATTTTTTGGAAGAGACGTGTACCACACATGCGCAGCCCCTGTCAAGGTACCAGAGAAGGCACGACACCTCATCTCATCTGAGATAGAGTATATGTCTGCCGCCGACTGATACATTTCCACGTGGTGGACAGGGTTGGTGCTCCCATCGTATCTTGGGGTGACCACGGGAGGCTTGAACTTCGATGGCGTGGGGAAGTTGACTATCTTTGCCACAAAGGGTGAGCCCATGGTGTATCCCCTCTGAAGAGGGTCCCGGCTCTTCAGTATGTCGCCAATCTTATCCTCTAACCTCTGGATTGAGTCATTCCAGGGCCTCACAGGGTCGGCTTGGCCGATGTTATCCCCTGCTGCCTCTCGGAGGTGGATGGAGGGCTCCGCTACGGCAGGCCTGTGTCGGCTATTTACTTCCCTTTGGCCGTCATCCCGTCTTTGGGGTCGGCCTTCTGCTTCTTTCCTAGATCTCGCTGCGCTTCTTGACTTGGACAACTTGTCTCGCAGGTCATTCACTGGGCCCAGCCTCTCGAAGGCCGACCCCCTGCTCAGGCGGTCAAAAGCAGAGCCTCTTTGGCGATCATCAGGGTTTGGTCTCCCGCACTTTCCTCTACTGTCCTGGAGGGGTCGTACTGTATTGTTGGAGACCTCATATGGCTCCCAGCATTCTACTGGAGCCTCTTCTTCCTCCAGATCACCATACCTGTCCTCGGGGCAAGGGTTTCCTTGCCTCCCCAGGCGTAAACGCCGGGGGTCAGCAACATCCCTACGCCGCTGAGGGGGTGGCAGGTCTTTATGTGGTGCCTGGGGTGGTCCCCTGGCCTCATGATGTCCTGGAGCTGCTGCCGGAGTAATCATCTCAGGTGAGACCCCTGGTGGTCTCAGTATATTCTGACTTAGAGCTGTAAACTGCTCCTGCATCATCCGCTGGCTGGCTGCCAGAGACTTTAGGGCTGCTGCCACATCAGCCATCTCCGACTGAGGTGGTGGCTGACTGGAACTGGGCCTTCCCCCATCATCCGGCGGGGGAAGTGGTGGCGGTAGCATCTCAGGTGCCATGTGCTTGAGCTATGAAGAGCTGAACTGAAGAGAATACTGGTTAGCTTGGGAACCTTAGTGGGTCTCTTTCAATGGTGAAACACCTCCTCTCAGGGGGAGTGTTGGTTCACCACCAGAGTGCCCAGTGAGGTCAAGCTGTACAAAGGAAGAGATGTCTTCTCGTTCCCACAGACGGCGCCAAACTGATGATGCTAAGATTTAGCACCACCAGGTAAGTGTTAGTGAGCTCAAACAGTAGCAGCCATGGCAGCCATAGAGGTGTATGAGTGTATAAGTATGTAGAAGGGGATGAGTATAAGAGGAAATGAGACAATGATGTATAGTGGTTCAGCCAATTTGGCCTACATCCACTGTGAGTGTGTGATCCACTAAGTATGGGCACTAATGGCCTTGGATACAATGCACATAACCCTCTCTCTCTCTCTACTGTGTGTGTACAAGCAGAGTTTTATCTAGGGCTACTGTTCATGGATCGATCCCCTGTAGGGTTGGGGGTGACAAGTATATATAGGTCTTGGGGGGTGTAGTATACCCCCCAGGTAAGCATGGTGCATGTGAATAATGATCTAGCCAATCCCCTGTTGACACCTGTAGATGCCAAATGATGACATGATATTCCCTCACGTGAGGGGGTGATTCGGTTGTAACGGTCTTCCACGTGTCATATGAGCCTCACGCGCACTGTTCCACGCGTCTCCCAAACCACGCGCTGTCATGATATCACCCTCGGCCTATGAGCCGAGGCCGAGGGCAAAGTTTCTTCCGGTAGTGAGTCTGGCTTGATTCTGTCCTCGTACTGTCGTATCCTCGTAGGGTCGGCCGGAACCTGGTGAGGGGTCGGCCCCTCGCAGGGTCGTCTGGAGCCTGGTGAAGGGTCGGCCCCTCGTAGGGTCGTCTGGGTCTGGTGAAGGCCAGTTGGGGCCTGGTGAAGGGTCGGCCCCTCTTAGGGTCGTCCGTTGTGGAGGCGACCCTCCTAGAATATAAACGGGTATATCAAGCGTGCTCAAATTCAAACGAGGTTGGAGGGTTCTATCAGTGCTCAGCAGGCTCGCTTGGCAGCTTCTTTGGGCTTGCCTGGGGATTTTTTCTCTACCCCGGACTTATGGTTCCTCTTAAGCCAATGACCTACCTCCAATACTTGTACAAATTTTTATTTTTTCTCGAGCTTTCCTAGGGACTTTTTCTCTACCCCGAACTTATGGTTCCTCCTAGGCCAATGACCCCCCTCCAACACTTGTACAAATTTTTATTTTTCTTCTCAAGTAATTCTTGGGCAGTATTCCTAATTTTGTAATACACTTCCCAGTTTATGAATGAAAGAGAAGTTTATCTTATTTTCTTGTCACCTTTGTGCTATAACTACTTGCAAAAAAATAAAGTTTTTCAATTTTCCATCGCACCTTAGTTGCAACAAACAACATAACTTCGGAAACATCTTGTATATTCATGAAAATTAGATACATCATCTTTCTAATGTTATTTTCTTATATATGATACACGTTTAACCATTTGTTATTAATCTTGAATGGTTTATCTTCTTCCATATTTGAAATTAAATAGTAACCTGAATCGTGAGCCTCCTTCACAATGAAACGTCCCTGCCAATTTCTTTACAAACTTAGGTAGAGGAATCCCTCTAATGTGCTTCACTGCTACTTTTAGAATAAGGTCTCCTTCAACGAACTTTCTTGTTCTCACCAAGTTATCATATTCCCTAGAGAGTTGTCTCGTGTACATTTGGAAGTGTTGTATCGCATTGTCTCTATATTCATCCAACGCCTCTAACTGTATGTGTCTACTCTGAGGGAGCATGCAGCTTCGCATGGCATAATGAGTAGAAGGAACTTCCAAATCTACTGGTAGGATTGCTTCAGCTCTATACACGAGGGAGAACGGTGTGTATCATGTCGGTTTTCTCTTGGTCGTTCGGTAGGCCAACAGAACTACTGGGATCTTTTCATCCCATGATCCTGGGAAATCTTCCATCGTTTTGGCTAAAATATTCACCAAGGTATTGTTAGTCACTTCAGCTTATCCGTTTTCCTTAGGATATGCCACCGTTGAAGTATAGACGATGGAGTACCTGTCAGTGAGCATCGTTACCTCTTTATTGACAAAGAGGGTTATATTATCAGAGAGGATGACTTTCGGGATTCCAAAATGACAAATCACGTATTCTCTTATAAAGTTGGCCACCACACCCGTCGTTGCTCTTCTAAGAGGCATTGCTTCAGCCCACTTTGTAAAGCACTTTGTTTCCAACAATATTCAGATCTTTCCTCTTGATAAATGGTGTATCACTCCTACTAAATCAAATGCCCAAGTGTAGAATTAATAAGGAGTGACCAAGGAGTGTAGATCCACCAAAGGAGCATGGATCATATTCCCATGCAGCTGGAATATGTTTTACTTTCACACAAACTCAAACAATTCCTTTTCCATAGTTGGCTAATAATACCCCAAGGTCATTAGTTGATCATATAGCTTTTCCCCTCTAATGTGAGATGGACTGTGAGCTTATTTCAATACTTCAGTTGCCTCCTCTTTCATGATGCATCTCAATGGTCTGTTGAAGTGTCCACTTCAATAGAGTTGTTCATCTTGGATATAGAACCGTAGGGCCCTCCATTTAAGTCCCATCGCATCTATGTTTTCTATAGGAATAACTATGTCTTTGATGAAGTCAATGTAAGGCTACCTCCATTATTTTGAGCCTCAACAAAGTGACATTCAGCTGCTTAAAAGAAGAGCTAGCACTTATCACACCTTTGTTGTAATTCAGCTGCATCTTGTTTCATCATTGGCCAAACGTATCCTTCCCTTTGGATTCTCTAGTATAAAGGAATTTATGTTATTTTGAAATGGCTCTCGTTCATCTTCCTCAGTCTTTTCTCTGCCTCTTCTGGGACAGCACACCATGATAACCATCCTCCTTAGTTCCTGAAGTATAAGTTACCATGATTGATGAAGTACTGCGCTAGCTCTCTCAATTCCATCTTGCCTTCCCCAGACTCTAACTATTTTTTCATCTCACCTCTCCAATTTGAATCTCCCTCCATTGGTAGAATTGACTGTATAGACGATGGGGATGTTCTTCATTGGATCACCACAGTAGTTATATCGATCTTTATAGTCAGTTTTTATGTAATGGTGGCATAGGCATCAGTATGCCGGTTCATCGCTCAAGGATGACTTTTTATCTTGACCCAGTGAAACTAGTTAATCAGTCATTGGATGATCGTTCTGTAAGGCCCTAGGCTGAGATGCTTCAACGCATAATCCCTATTCACTTGTTGAACTGCCAAGTTTGAATCACCTTTGTTTCACAGTGAGCGGATGCCCCTTGGAAGGGCCTCAAGTAACCCAAGTACAAATGCCGCATACTCTTGTTCGTTGTTAGAGCAAGGGAAATCTAATTTATAAGAAAGGAAAAATTCCTCCTTTCCTTTAGAGAAAATAACCCCTGCTCCTCCTCTCTTTTCTGCCGAAGAAACATCGAATTTCATCGTCCATTCTTCAAGGTCAGCCTCCAAAAAGTTTGCCTGCAACTCATCCCCCGAAATGTTCTCTCGAAGTGGTTAAAATACTCCATATGGGAATATTGCGAACAAGTCTGCATACGCCTGGCTTTTGATTGCGCGAGGAACCACGTAATTTAAGTCATATTCTGAGAGGATGAGGAACCACCTACATTCTTTTCCAATCAAGATAGTTCTTGCCAATAAAAACTTAATTGGATCACATCTTATCACAATGTGAATCGTAAAAGATAACATATAATGCCTAAGATTTTATGCTATGAACACTAAGGGTAAATAGTGCCTTTCTAAATTACTGTACCTTGCCTCTGGTCCATGTATGATTATACTCAAGTAGAAAACTGGATTTTCTTGCCCATTGACCTCCTGTGCCAACAGTGCTCCGATGGACCTAGTGGTAGACATAAGGTAAAGTTGCAACAGTGTTCCAGCCTTTGGAGGGATCATTGCCTGTGGAAAGGTCAGTAGCTTATTCAACCTATTAAAATATTCTTGATGTGCTTCCTCCCACTTGAACTTTGTGCCCTTTCATAGTAGCTCCATCAACGGATGAGCTATCTCAGCCAATCCCGAAACACATCTCCTAAGGTAAGAGACTTTACCAAGGAAACTTTTTAGCTCTTTTGTAAGGACACAAATTTCTAATTGAGTCCTTTGTATTTTTGGCTCAATTCCGGACAAAAACATTTATGTCATAGGATAGTGTTCAAGTGTACCTACTCAAGCCTATGATGTGATTAGTTAAATACGTAGCCGCCAAGTGTATAAAGCTTCATCAAAATGCCGAGTTTAAGTGCCTCGTTTGTACGTCATCAAAATTAGTTCCATTCTCCCAAGGTATGAATGCATTACATATATATATAGGAGCTTGGAACAGTTTTTATTGGGTGTTAGATTTAAAACTGTGTTTTGGTTTCAGAATGTTTTCTATTAAAACTTATATGTAGTATATAAAAGTTTATTTGTTTCAAAAGAATTTTTAAACATTCTATGAGTTCGTTCGAAGTGTCGTTCGAACGAGATTGTCGTTCGAACCACAAGTCGTTCGAACGAGATTGCCAACGACTTCCCATTATGGAAAACGGGAACTTCGTTCTAAATGTCATTCGAACGAGATGGTCGTTCTAAGGAGATTTCTAACGAGCTTCTAATGAGTTCATACTGGAACTTCGTTAGAAGACTCGTTCGAATGAGAATGTCGTTCGATCGAAATTTCGTTCGAACGAGATTTGGCGGGAACAGTTTTTTTTGGCAGTTTTTAGCAGTTTTTTCCACTTTCCCACTTGTTTTACCCCACTATCTTTTTGCTGAATATCAATGTGCAGGAATACAATTTTCTAATCTAACTTTTCACATCCTACCAACCTCTAGAGAGTGTTTGAGAGAAAAATTATTTTAGGGAAAAGTTCATTGTTTTGAGTGTTAATTTTCAAGGAAAAAATAATTTATCACTCTTGTTTACACCCATAGTTGTGTTTATCCAAGTTCATATATATATATACATCTTGCTTGGAGTTTTGGCACCGTATTTCTCTACACCATTGAAGAAGAGAAGTTTGGGTTTGCTTCTAAATCCCACAAAGAAGAAGACTTTTTCGTGATTTACCCACTTGGAGAAAGGCTCCTAGTTCGGGTGACGGTGACCACATAAAGTCCAATCGGTGGATTTCGAGACCTCGGTGGAGCTCCGGGGTTATTCGCTAAGTGGAGGTGTTTGCAAGAAGGAGCATCGAGGCTTGAGAGGGATCGAGTCGTGTGAAGTAAGTCTTTTGTCTTGTAATTGTAAATTCCGTACTTAGTGGATTTGAGGCTAGGGTCGTCCGAGGTTGTTTCCCATCTTGGTTTTTTCCTCGTACATCGCGGCGTAGTGTGATTAATTTATTTTATCTTGCATAATAATTTAGAAATCATGCTTAGGATAATTAAAGATAAAATGGGTTTTAATTGTCACACTTAATTTAATTTGGTACATAATTAAATTTGGGTAAAGTGTATTTAATTCAAGTCTATTGTTAAAACTTGTTTGGCCTAATTTGGAAATAATTATAAATATGACTTAGGCAAATTCTAGGATTAATTAATATGGTTTAAGTGAAATTTAAATTAGTATGTGTTTAGGTTAGTTTCACTCTGCTTAATTTTAATTTTTTAAGAAATTAAAATTTGGTATTTAAGTTGAACCATCACTTTTTATGCTTCCGCATCTATTTCACAAAAAGGAAATATATTATAATTTCTAAAGTAAGAAATTAAAAATCAGGGACCTTCGGTCGACTTCAAATTGGTATCAGAGCCAAAACGATAAATTATTTCGTTCAGATCCTTTAAATATTTTTGGCTAAAATGAAATTTCCCCATTTTCTAAATTTCTAATTTTCAATGGTTCTAACTACGCGTATTGAAAAATGCGAATGAAATCGGCACTAAAATCTATCTACGAGAGAGTTTGGATGTCTGTTGTTAATCGGTGGTCCCCACCAACTCACTTAGTTGAAAATGAACGAGTTCCCAAACCGGCCGATAGATGGACTGAGAATGAGTTTAAACTTTCTAATTTTAATTCCCGTGGTTTGAATGCCTTGTTTAGCGCTGTCACACCGGATGAATTCCGACGTATTATGATGTGTGAAACTGCTAAAGGAGCTTGGGATATTTTACAACTAACTCATGAAGGAACTAGTGTCGTTAAAGCTTCAAAAATCCAAAACCTCACCACTCAATTTGAAACTGTCAAAATGAACGATAATGAAACTTTTAATGAATTTTATGCTAGATTTTCCGATATTGTTAATTCATCTTTTAATTTGGGAGAGAAAATACCCGACAACCGAGTTGTAAAGAAAATTTTAAGGTCCCTACCCGATAGACTTATTCCAAAAGTGACGTTTTCAATTATTTACCAACTTTAGCCTCTACAAAATTAGAAGACCTTGTAGGTGATTTACAAACCTATGAACTAGACATGTTTCCCTCTAAAACTGAAAAGAAAATAGAAAAGGGCGTTGCTTTAAAAGCCCGGAGAGAGGTCAAACAAGTAGATCGGGTTATAGCCCACATACCCATCCCATCTAGATCTGGTTATACCCCACATACCCATCCATGAAAATGTGCATTTCATGACCAGTCGTTGCATCAATGAGGCTATCAATGGAGGGTTGAGGGAACTCATCCTTTGGGCAAGATATGTTTAGGTCTCTGAAGTCTACAAAGATCCTTATTTGGTTTTTATACTTCTTTCCTACTGGAACGATTCTTGAAAACCATAGTGGGTGTTGGATCAGCTCAATAAACCCTGCTTTCAGCAACCGTTGGACCTCCTCCTTGATCTTTAGATCCAGCTATGGCTTGTATGTTCTTGGGGCTTACTTTACTGGTATGGATGAAGGGATAACGTTCTGTTTGTGCGAAGTAACTTCTTCGTCCAATCCTTCCATCTCCATGTATTTCCACGTAAAGACATCCTTGAATTCTCGAATCACCTCAATCATGGCTTCTCTCTCTCATCATCTTTTTAGGGTACTCTCCTCTTGCGTTTTTAAAAAATTTCCTCTGCGACTTAAACTCTTTGTCTTTATCAACAGTTTTATTTTCTTTGCAGAATTTTCTTTTCTTATATTGAGAAATTTTTTGAATTTTTTGCAAAAAGGAAAAGATCATTTATGTCATAATCATATTAGGAGTCAAAAGAGACCTCCTTTTCCTTTTTATCTTGGACTTTTAAAGAAATCCCTCTTTCTTTTGGCTTAATAGCTTTGGGAAACATATCAATCTCAAAAGTTTAAAGGTCTGCTATGGGTTCTTCTAACCTAAGCATATCTAAAATTCTCAAAGAATTAAGGACAGTGACTTTAGGGATAAATAAGGACGGGAGGGATCTCAAAAAGTAATTCATATGTCATGCCTCAAGAATTCTCTCACCCAAATTAAAACTAGAGTTAATGATATCAAACAATCATGCATAAAATTCATTAAATGACTCAGTCTCTATCATAGTAATTATCTCAAACTAAGTGGTGAGATTTTATAGCTTAGAAGATTTCACAACATTGGTACCATCGTGAGTGAGTTGGAGAATATCCCATGCTTCCTTAGACATGGTGCACGTCATGATGCGACGGAACTCTCATGGGTAATAACTCTAAAAATAGCACTTAAGTTGCGTGAGTTAAAATTAGTTCATTTAAATTCATCATCCCTCAAGGTGGTGACTGGTTTAGGACTTATAACATCATCATTTCCTCGAAGGGTCCGTTGGTTATGGTAGTCGCTTTCTCTCTCCACCTTCCTATGAAGCAAATGATTATTTCCCAAGGGTTCTGCTTAAGGAGCTCTAGATCTCGGCGTGTAACCTCTAGTTCATCATTGTACTTGTACTGAGACATGAATTCTCTTATGACATGCTCCTAACTACGGATCTTGGATTCTTCGAGGGATAGAAACCAACAAAACGCACTTTCTTTCAAGGTTTGCTAAAATATCTAGGCCATTATCGCTTTGGAAGCACCAAGGAAGGTCATAGCTCAGTGATATCTTCGAAGGTTAACAATTAGGGGTTCACTTCCCCCAAACTTCTCGATGTTTGGCATCTTGAAATTCTCTAGCAGTCTGGCTCTTGGATAGGGAGACATATAGGAGTAGTTCATGTAGTTCCCAGATATCTTAACTTGGTCAAACTTCTTTGACATCAGTTTGAGGTCTTCCTTGACATTGTTCAGTGCCTCCTCCTTAGTATCTGTGGGTACTGGCAAGCTATCCCCTAGTTGGGCAAGGTAAAAAATAAATTATTAAGTTGGTGGTGGTTCATTGGCAGGTGGAGAACGTGAAGCATTATGATACTCTTCTGGACCCAAGCATTATGATACTCTTCTGAAGCATTATTAAGGTTTTGGGTATTTTTGAAAAGGAAGGGAAAAAGGAGAAGAATCTCAGCTTGATTATTATTAATGTTATTATTATGTTTTCACTTATATTAGGTTTTCCCAAATGCACAAAAAATGTCGAACTGGACCCAAGCCTAGGAAAATGGGGTTTGAAAGTATGTAAGACACGGTTTGACTTGTTTCCAAGCTCATGGACTGGGCTGTATTTTGAAAAAGGGCGAAATAGTGCAAAAATTCGTGCGATGTGCCGACCCAAAATTTTAGTAGAGTTTTGCATGGAAATTGGTAAAATAAATATGAGTGTCGTAGGTTTGACATCAATATGAGGCTTATGTGATTGTTGGGTTAGTGGAAGGGTTCCCCCCTTTGGCATGACTTCCACGATATACATCTTGCCTATACGGGAAATCATTCATCATTATGTGTGGATAAGCCATTTGATATACACGTGAATTGCCTCACTATATACCTCATGGGGACAGTAAGTGTGAGAGAAAATTTAATACTCGGTGTACGTGAATGAGTTCCCTGCTATATACCTCCCATCGTGAGTTCGGTCAACCAATACGATGCGGGGTGAACCATTCGATCTACATAAAAGGTACGAGGACAATGGAAGGTGAGAGTCATATCACTTAGGCTAACTGCGACTCGCAAGACCGCGCCCAACACAAAATGACCCCCCAGTATGGGATAAAATTTTGGTCGATATTGCCATGCTCTTGTGTATGTAGTGTGGAAAAAATGAATGAGTCTTAATTAACATACTATGAAGAGAGTATTATTTTATATTTGTTATTTTCATAAAGAGTAAAGGGAGTGCTATATTAATGAGGGAGCACATACAAGTATCATGACAAGTAGATATAGCATGGAGACTATACTACGTGATATGCCCTAAGTGCACCCTCTCACTCAGTGCTACTAACCTCGGCCAGTCTTACAGCCGAGGTGACAAAAGCTTATGCCATCCATGATCAGGGTCATCACTCAGAAGGTCGACCTCAGCCAACATCACTTTAACCTCTACCTCAACCTCGGTTGCACATCAACCGAGGTCAGTAAAGACACGGGTTCAACCATCCATCAACATTATCATCAACATCAGCCCTGGCCGACGTTACAAGCTATCACCTGAGATCACAAAAGCCTAGTCGGCTCAGCATCGTGTCCAGATAATATCGGCCCTGGACGATGTTCTAGGTATCTAACCTCGGCAGGTATCCCAGCCAAGGTTATCATATAATTATCTCAGACATGGAGAAGGTCAGGCATCACCAACCTCATACTCATCTAGGCCGAGGTTGGCACCGAGCAAAGACAGCCGAGCATTTGACACACATATGTTTAGCTTGGAACAAGTGGATAAATCTATTATAACTGAATCATTCCAGCCACGTGAAGGAATATTGAGGTCATCATTGTTTAGTTAAGATCAGCCAGGTGTCATCCTTACACTGGTTGGATCTTCATGCACATGCACATTATATGCTTGGGGGTACATTACACTCCCGCAAGAACTATATATAGAGGTCATCCTCAACATTGTAAAGGATCAATAATTTACAACCCTAGCTGAAACTCTGTCAATTTATATAGTAGAAAGAAAAATCTTGAGAGATTGTATCCATGGCCATTAGTGCATTCATTCAGTGATATTACTCACACACACTCATAGTGGACGTACACCAGATTAGCTGAACCACTTATGCACAAGTGTTCATCCTCTTCTCCTCACCTTCTTCCCCCACTATACATACATATACTCTTGCTGCCATTGTTGTGCTTGTTGGAGCTTGTTCACATCTTACCTGGTAGTGCAGTTTCTAGCATCATCATTTTGGCACCGTCTATGGGAACAAGAAGACGTATCTCTTCCTTTCCTAGCTTAACCTCACAGGAGACTCTGGTGGTGAACCAGGCCTCACCCCTTGCGTGGAGCTATTTCACCATTGAAACAGGTCCTTTAAGGTATTAAGCTTATCATCTTTACAAGCTCTTTAGTTTTTAACATATGGCACCGGAGCTACAACCACCTCCTCCACCATCTGGTGCTTGTGGGACTAGCTCCAGCGAGGCACCACCCCAGCCCGAAATGGCAGAGGTGGCAGCATCCATGAGGTCTTTGGTTACAGTACAGCAAGCAATGAAGGAATTTTTGCCCAGTGAAGCCAAAATATGATGAGGCCACCTGCAATCTCACCGAAAATGATTACTCCGGTGGCTATTCAACCACGTCCAGAGGCCAGGGGACCACCCCAGGCACTGTGAAAAGACCAACCTATGCCCCAACGGAGGAGGGACGTTGCTGACCGTAGACATTTACGTCTGGAGAGGCAAGGAAACCCTTGACCTGAGGATAGGTACGATGATATTGAAATGGAAAATGCTCCAGCAGACTATTGGGAGCCATATGAGGTTTTAGATAACAAATTACGTCCTCTGAAGCAGAGTCGAGCTGGCGGGGCAAGAAGGGCCGAGGTTGGTGAAGCCCTGCCTAGAGGATCAACTTTTGATCGCTTGAGTAGAGGGTCAGCCTTTGAAAGGATTTTCCCAATCAATGACCTGAGGCAGAGGTTATCCAGGTCGAGAAGTGCAGCTGGCTCTTAGAGGGGAGATGGTGAACATCGGCCTCACCATGGGCAACCTCAACATGGACGAGATTGTGGTCAAGAGGCCAACAGCCGACGTTGTGTTGTAGTTGGGGAACCCTCAGTCCACCCCATGGAGGTGGCTGGGGACAACCACAGCCAGGAAGATGTTGCTAAACCATGAAATAAATCCATCCAATGTCTGTAAGAGAAGATAGAGAACCTCATTAAAATTCGAGACCCACTGCAAAGAAGGTTCTCAGAGGGTTCCCCATTTGTGGCAAGGATAGTGAACTTCCCAACTCCTGCCAAATTCAAACCACCTACGGTGTCTCCCAAGTATGATGGTAGTACCAACCTTGTGCATCATATTGAGATGTACTAGTCTGTAGCAAACATTTATTCAATCCCAGATGAGATGAGGTGTCGAGCCTTCTCTGGGACTTTAACGAGAGCTGCACATATTTAGTTTACCTCTCTTCTGAAGAACTCTACTGAGAACTTTAAGGGCTTGGTTGAACGGTTCATTTACATTTTTTGTTTTGGGGTAAGACCTCTAAAGAAGACCACTCATCTTCTGTACGTCAATCAAGGCAAGAATGAGAGCCTAAGAGACTACATTGCTAGATTCAACAAAGAAAAATTGGATGTTGAAGATTATGAAGAGAATATAGCTATGACTTACCTCATTAGAGGACTCCAGAAGGGGGAGTTGTTGTGGAAGCTTGCAGAAGACCCTCCTAAGTCCATGGCAGAGTTGTTGGCAACTGCAGGAAAGGTCATAAATGCTGAAGAGGCTATGGCTGCAAAATATGAGGATGAGAACGGGAGTAGCATCGATAAATTCCAAAGGAAGAAAGACGAAAAAAAGAGGTCTGCAGATGACAAGTTCGCCCACTATACTCCTCTAACAGTGAGCTGCGAACACATCCTCAATGAAATAAAAAATGACCGGTCCCTGAGATGGCCGGAGAAGTTAAAGTCTCATCCGCATAAAAGGAACAAGAATATGTGGTGCGAGTTCCACCAAGACCACGGTCATCTGACTGACAAGTGCTTTACCTTGAAGGATGAGATTGAGAAGATGTTAAAATCCGAAAAGCTCAGGAAGTATGTCGACGGTAAAGCTTCTAAGAAGGGAATAGACGACCCTAAAAAGAAGAAAAACGACAGATGTCGAGAAGATCCCCCAGCAAGAAGAGATGAGGACTCAAATGATGATAATGAGGATGATCCTGACCGCCCACCAAAAGACGACAATGCTCCTATGAAGAGAGTTAGTATGATCTCATTTGGTGTTAACACCATCTGTGGAGGACTAGCAGGGGGTGGCTCAGAAGTAGCCGACCGTAAAGCTCATGTGGCAGAGGCTAAGTCAGTGACCAAAGTGGAGGTTGTGAATCTGGAGTCTTCAGAGGCTAGGCAAAAGAGGAAGAATGTAGATATGGATACTCTTATAGTTGGGTTCTCCCGATTTGATTTCAAAGGTATCTTAGCTCAACACTATAACCCTTTGGTAATTACGACAAGGGTGCATGAATGTGAGGTGCAAAGAATCCTCGTCGATAGAGGAAGTTCAGCGGACGTAATGTTTTGGCCTGGTTTAAAGAGCCAAAGCCTCAGTAGAGCTACGCTTGTACCATATCATCATCCGTCAATTTGCTTCTGCGGTGAAAAGTTCCATCCGTTGGGCATGTATGAGACGGATGTTCAAATGGGAGACGAGTGGCCTAAGAGGTTGACCCGAAAGATTAATTTTTTCGTGATGGATGAAAATGTCTTCTCGGCCTACAACCCTATCATAGGACGAGTAGCCCTTAAGGAATTTGAGGTTGTGCCATCAATGGTCCATAAAATGTAGAATTCCTGACCCCCTATGGGGTAGGGGAAGTGAGGGGTGACCAAATATCGGCATGGGAATGCTAATTTAACTCTGAGAAAGAGAGGGAGGCTCATAAAAAGGCAACAACAACATATAACATTGACACACTTGATCCAAGGAATGAGATAAAACTGAAGAAGGGAGAGGGTGCGAAAGAGGTAGAATCCATCGTCCTCAATGAGGACGAACCGGAAAAAATCGTCCAAATCGGCAAAGCCCTAAGACCCAAAATCAAGGAAGAGTTGGTAAAGATTTTAAAAAAGAGACAGGGTGAGATAAGCCTGGCATTAACCCTGAGATTATGTGTCACAAACTCAACATGGCAGAGGACGCCAAGACAATCAACAAGAGACGAAGAGTTTACTCCACGGAAAAGTACGATGTCATCAGGGAAGAGGTTAGAAAGCTAGAAGAGGTCAGGTTCATCAGAGAGGTCATATACCCTAAGTGGTTATCTAATACCGTCTTTGTGCCAAAAGCTAACGGGAAATGGAGGATGTGCGTAGACTTCACTGATTTGAACAAGTCTTGCCCAAAAGACATCTTCCACTTGACTCGAATTGATCAGATGGAAGATGCCACAGCAGGCCATGAGATCATTAGCTTTATGGATGCCTATTCCGGGTATAACCATATTTTTATGAACCTAGAGGACTCAGAGAAGATAACATTCATATCCGACAAGGGGACCTATTATTATAAGGTCATGCCCTTCGGATTGAAGAATGTAGGGGCCACCTATCAACGTCTTGTAAATAAGATGTTTGAGCACCAGATTGGCAAGACCATGGAGGTATATGTGGATGACATGTTGACAAAGAGCTTGAAGGCCGACACTCACGTGGCCGACTTGGAGAGGAATTTTGACACTATGAATTTATATAGGATGAAGCTTAATCCTTCCAAGTGTGTCTTCGGAGTAGGATCAGGAAAGTTTCTTAGATTCATCGTTAATCAAAGGGTAATAGAGGCTAATCCTGAAAAAATTAGGGCTCTCCTTGAAATGAAGACACCCAGGACCATCAAAGATGTTTAGAGGTTAACCGGAAGAGTTGCTACGCTGAATAGGTTCATCTCCAGGGCTACGGACAAGTGTCTTCCTTTTTTCAAAGTTCTTAAAAAGGCCTTTGAATGGGATGAGGAATGGGACAAGTCTTTTAAAGAGCTGAAGTCCTACTTCGAATCTCCTTCGCTCCTATCTCGACCCATCTTGGTGGAGAAGTTATATGTGTATCTTGTCATGTCAGAATCAGCCATTAGTGCGGCTATAGTAAGAGAAGACGATGGAGTGCAGAGGCCGGTGTACTTCAATAGTAAGTCTCTTCAAGGGTCTGAACAAAATTATCCTCAAATGGAAAAGTTAGCCTATGCCCTGATACACACTTCTAGGAAAATGAAGCCATACTTTCAAGCCCACATTATGGTTATCCTCACTAATTCCCCACTAAGACAGGTCCTCCACAAGCCGAAGAAGTCGGACAGGTTGATGACTTAGGCCATCGAGTTGGGGGAATATGACATTATTTATCAACCAAGGGTTGCCATCAAAGGGCAGGCACTTACAGAATTTGTAGTTGAATTCAATTGGGAAGAGGTTGAGATTGAGAATGGTCAAGTGATTATAGAAGAAACAGGAAGTAACGTCTTTCGTGACCCAGACAAGGTTAGGTCAAGCAAGTCCAGAAAAAGTATAGCTGAGAATGAGGAAGACAGATACCTCTTCAAGCAAGGGATCCTGTCAGAGAGGAACTTCTCTTCAAATGAAGATGTTTGGAACCTCTTCGTTGATGGGTCTTCTTACGAAAGTGGAAGTGGAGCAGGGCTCATACTATCAACTTCGAATGGTACCGACGTTGAATATGCGCTGAAGTTCAACTTCAAGGCTTCAAATAACGAGTCAGAATATGAGGAGTTTATAGAGGGTCTCTTCTTGGCAAAAACCCTTAGAGTTGGCAGACTCCTAGTCTACAGTGACTCGAGGTTAGTTATTAACCAAGTTATTGGAGTGTATAAGGCCAAGTATGAAAGGATGCCCAAATACCTTAAGAGGGTGAGAACGATGCTAGCAGGCTTCGAAGAGGTGAAGATAAGGAGAATAACTTAACAAGACAATAGCCGAGCCGATGCACTAACCAGGTTAGCCTCAGCAACAAGGGAAGATATAAGAAGAATGGTACCAGTTGAAATCCTGCCCTAGCCAACCATCGAAGAAGAAGAGGGTTCCAGAATTTTCCTTAAGCTGAATAGAGGAGCCTCATGGATGGACCCACTCATCAGATATATAAAATAAGGAGAGCTGCTAGAATCAAAATTGGAAAGGAGAAAGCTGAGGTTCAGGGCCGCTAAGTTCTCAATTATAGGGAACGTCTTGTATAAGAAGGGGATCCTACTCCCTCTACTTAGATGTGTGCACTCTTTAGAACCAGGTTAGCCTCAGCAACAAGGGCAAATATAAGAAGAATGGTACCAGTTGAAATCCTGCCCTAGCCAACCATCGAAGAAGAAGAGGGTTCCAGAATTTTCCTTAAGCTGAATAGAGGAGCCTCATGGATGGACCCACTCATCAGATATATAAAATAAGGAGAGCTGCTAGAATCAAAATTGGAAAGGAGAAAGCTGAGGTTCAGGGCCGCTAAGTTCTCAATTATAGGGAACGTCTCGTATAAGAAGGGGATCCTACTCCCTCTCCTTAGATGTGTGCACTCTTTAGAAGTTCCTCTGGTATTGAAAGATATATATGAGGGTTCTTCTTCGAGTCACACAGGAGGGAGGCCTCTAGCCAAGAGGATAATTACTCAAGGTTTCTGGTGGCCAACCTTGGCCAAAGATGCAGGTGATTATGTGAAGAGATGCGATAAGTGTCAGAGATTCTCCACCATCCCTTACCAGCCTCATCATCCTATGACGTCAATTAGATCACCTTGGCCATTTGCAGTTTGGGGGATTGACTTGGTAGGACCTTTGACAAGATCTACAACTAACTATCGATTCTTTGTAGTGACAATTGATTAATTCTCTAAGTGGGTAGAGGCTAAGTCGATGATCACGATTACGGAGCAGACGACCTTCTAGTTCATAGGGAAGAACATCATGTGTATATATGTCCTTCCTAATACTCCCATATCAGATAACGGAACCCAGTTCAAGAATTCTTCCTTAGAGAAATATTGTGAAAGAGTGGGGATCAAGAAGTTCTTCTCCTCTCCTAGCCTACCCCAAGAAAATGGGAAGAATGAGGTCACGAACCGAGCTATACTTGATGGGATAAATAAGAGGTTGGAGGAGGCAAAAGGGAGATGGACAGAAGAGGAATACGCTGTGTTATGGGCCTATAGGACGAATGCAAAAATGCCAACGGGAGAGACTCATTTCATGCTGGCATATGGTTCAGAAGTTATCATCCCTACAAGAGTAGGACTCCCCACCCATAGAGTTCATACCTATGATCCTCAGAGGAATGTAAAAGAAAGAATACTTGACTTGGATTTAATTGAAGTGAGAAGGGAAGATGCTGAGATCAAACAGGCAGCCTACTAGCAGAGAATAACAAAGTTCTATAATCAAAGGGTGAAATCAAGACCCATAGCTGTGGGAGACCTAGTGTCGAAGAAGACGTTGCAGAAGGCAAATAAGATCCACCCAAACTGGCATGGTCCTTACAAAGTGGTCGATGAGGTTGTGCCTGGTACTTACCGGCTAGAAAATCTCGAAGGGGAACCTTTTTCTAATCCATGGAATGCTGACCACTTGAAAAAATATTACATATGATGTTGCATTTATTTCTTTATAATACATGTATCATTTTATGAAGAGGATATTAATGAAAAGAGCAGTTCTTGTGTCAATACTGTTTCATTACGCTTAAACATCATTAATTTGGTGATAAATTATGGGGTAAAACATCATATTCTGGTGACCTCAGACCTTACACACCAATAATTTGGTGAAAATTATGAGGTAGACATCATATTCTGGTGACCTCAGACCTGAAACATCATTAATTTGGTGATAAATTATCGGGCAAAACATCATAATTTGGTGACCTCAAACCTTAAACATCATTAATTTTGTAAGGACACAAATTTCCAATTGAGTCCTTTGTTGTTTTGGCTCAATTTTGGACAAAAACGTTTGTGTCATAGGATAGAGTTTTTTATCATCCTTCAAGCCTATGACATTCTAAAGTTGAAGACGTAGCGACCAAGTTCATAAAGCTTCATAAAATGCCGGTTTAGTGTGCCTCGTTTCTACGTCATCAAAAATGTTCCAATGCTCCTAAGGTATGCATGCATTTGATATATATATATATCTGAGGTTGGAAATTTTTTGGGTGAAATTTATAATTTTTATAAATTAATTTTAACGACTTTGTTTTACTTAGAAAAATATTTTTTAGAACTTTCCATAAAAAGTTTTGGGCTTAAAACTTAATTTTCATTTTTTTGACACGTTGTTCGATCCACACTAGAATCTCGTCCGAACGAGATTGCCAGGTCGTTCAAACAAACTGACATCTCGTTCAAAGGAGATGCCAGGTCGTTCGAACGAGATTTCTAACGATTTTCCTTTTTTCATTCTGGAACCTCATTAGTAAATTCGTTCGAACGAAAAAGTCATTCGAACAAGTTTTGGCAAGAAATTTTTTTGGGCAGTTTTTGACAGTTTTCCCATTTTTCCCCACTATCTTTTGCAATATTTGATAAGGTACGGGAACCAACATTTAGAACCAAATTTTTCATACCTTTTCATCTCCAAGAGAGAGTTTGAGAGAAAAATTCAAAGAGGAAAAAGTTCATGTTTTAGTGTCTCTTTTTTTTCAAAGAAAAATCATTTAACACTTTTGTTTTCACCCATATTGTTTATTCCAAGTTTCAATATATATACTTCTTTCTTGGAGTGTTTGGCACCGAGTTTTTCTCTACCTCATTGAAAAGAAGTTTGGGTTTACTTATAAATCCCTCAAAATAGAAGTTTGTTTTGCTGCGGCATTCTCACATGGTGAAAGGCACCATGTGTATTTGATGGTGCTTCCTACAGCCTCGTTTGTGGCTTCCAAGGTTCCAAGGGAGTCCGATATTGTCAACTAAGCGGAGGTCGGTACAAGAAGGAGCATAGGGGCTTGAAGGGAGTCGAGTCTAGTGTTGAAAAACTTTTTGCTTGTACTTGTAAAATACCATACTTAGTGGACTTATGGCTAGGGTGGTCCGAGGTTGTTTCCCGTTTTTGGATTTTTCCTCGTACATCGCGGCGTAGTGATTATTTGGGTATTTTATCTTCTGCAAAATAACCTAGAACGCATGCTTAGGTAAAAAGATAAAATTAGTTTAAATCACTACTCATGTTTAATTTGGTGCTACATAATTATTTGGGTAAATGTTAATTTGATTCAAGTCATCACTTAATTTGATAAAATTGGTTTGGCCTAATTTCGTTATATTAAAAATATGTTTTAGGCAAATTTCTAGGACTTGAGTTCAGTTAATATGTTGAAGTGAAAAAATCCATTTGTTAATTCATTTAATTTCACTTTGGTTCAATTTTAGTGTTTGTATCGAACCATCTCGCTTTCGTATCTTTAAAAGGAAATTGAAATTACTTTTGTGCAAAATCTAAAAATTGGGGGCCTCGTGTTCCAACAAATTTGGTGAAAAATTATGGGGTAAAACATCATAATTTGGTGACCTCAGACCTTAAAGACCACTAATTTGGTGAAAATTATGAGGTAAACATCATATTCTGGTGACCTCAGACCTTAAACATCATTAGTTTTGTGATAAATTATGGAAATCGTTATTTGGTGACCTCAGACCTTACAAAAATTATGAGGTAAACATCATATTATGATGGCCTCAGATCTTGAGGTAAAACATCATATTATGATGGCCTCAGACCTTGAGGTGAAACATCATATTCTCGTGACCTCAGACCTTACACATCATTAATTTGGTGAAAATTATGAGGTAAACATCATATTATGGTGGCCTCGGACCTTAAGGTTAAACATCATATTATGGTGGCCTCAGACCTTGAGGTGAAACATCATATTATGGTGACCTCAGACCTTAAACATCATTAGTTTGGTGATAAATTATGGGGTAAAACATCATATTATGATGGCCTCGGATCTTGAGGTAAAACATCATAATTTGGTGACCTCAGGCCTTAAACATCATTGGTTTGGTGATAAATTATGGGGTAAAACATCATAATTTTGTGACCTCAAACCTTACACCATTAATTTGGTGAAAATTATAAGGTAAACATCATATTATGATGGCCTCACATCTTGAGGTGAAACATCACATTATGGTGGCCTCAGACCTTAAGGTGAAACATCATATTCTGGTGACCTCAGACCTTAAACATCAATAATTGGGTGATAAATTATGGGGTAAAACATCATAATTTGATGACCTCGGACCTTAAATATCATTAGTTTGGTGATAAATTATGGGGTAAAACATCATTTGGTGACCTCAGACCTTACATCCTTAATTTGGTAAAAATTATGAGGTAAACATCATATTATGGTGGCCTCAGACCTTAAGGTAAACATCATTATATGACTTTAAGACAACATGCAAGAGAAGGCATTCATTGAAAGAAGAAAAAACCTTTGAAGAAGATGGTATTATAATAAGTAGTCAAATTTACAAATCAAGTGCAAAAGGGCCATCAGAGTTCAAAAAAATTACAGGTAAAAATAAGCACAAGTTACAAATTAAAAGCTTCACAAAGAAAGGCATAGGTATTTGCAGCTGGAATGGTGTCCTCTTGGACGACGTTGGCCACCTCTGCAGTGGCATCTTGATGAATGGACTCTTCGGTTTTAGTAACCTCCAAGGGAGTAGTCTCTGCAGGAGCAGCACCGTCATCCTCAACCTCTTGCAGAGCCTGGGCAAAACGGGGATTGCCAAAGACTAGATCGATAAAGTCTGAGGTAGTCAAACTTCCTGACTCCTGTTCCTTATAATCAGTCCATTTCCCAGTTGCTTTAAATACCTCTTTCAAGTTACTCAAAGACGAAACTGATGAACTCATCAGAGAACTTATAGTCCGTAAGGATCTTCTCTGAGGCATCCTTTAGTGAGGCTTTGATTGCATCATCAACTTTGGTCTAAATGGAATCATCCTTGGCCTTTAGGGCTACTTTATAGTCCTTCTTGAGGCTGATGATGTCCCTATACCTCTGCTTAATCAGCTTGTCAGCCGCTTTCAGCTCCTCCTTTAGACGCTCAACTTCAGCATTCAATGAGGCCTGGACCTTCAAGGATTCTCTTCCCTTCTCAATAAGGGGCATCTTCCTGAGAGTCCAATCAACAAATTGATACATGGATAGAACACCCTGCAATGAAAAGTCAGATGAATGAGTTTTATAACCTATAAATACAACTAAAGTTACACTTAGAAGAAAAACAACAGAAACTAGTACATGAATAGACCTATGAAGGCTGAACTCGGACAGCAAGGGGATATCCAGAGAGCGCAGGAAATGCTTATCTTCTTTGGTCATTATAGAGACGATGGTATCCATAGCCTTCAGACCATGGCCAATCAAGCTATCACTGATCTTCAGCTGGGCCAGACGAGCGATAAGGGCATCATCTAAGGAAATTGGAATGGCATGATCTCCCTTCTGAATTTTACTCGGCCTCTGATTCTCCGAGTCTGTTATGGGCTTCCTTTTCTTAGTAACATCGTCCTTTGACATGCCAATGTTCTGTTTGGGGGGAGGAGGGGATATATTATGCCTTACCTTCTTCATCAGCTTTACAGGGCTTGGGGCATACATCTCCCAGATCTCGTCAGAAATAACTTCTGGACATTCTGCGAAAAGAAACATCTGAGTTAGTAATTCAGAAGTATGAAAAATCAGAGGTACAACTACGGAGAATAGTACTTATGAAGATCGATTAGTGGTCTACCCCCTAGCCCTGTCTGAGAGAGGTAGTAGGGGGTGATCAGATGTTCGTATTTGACAAGACGACCATATTCTCCCTGATCTTGAAGGTCCTTAACCTTTTGGAAATTATACTGGCTAAGTCCAGGGTCGACTTTGGCCATAAGCGACACCTTCCCCCACTTCAGAGGTGTCCTCGGATCAGACGTTGAAAGGGAAGCACATGGACCAAATTCCGATGCCCCTGGCGTAAAGAAATACCACGGTTTCCAGTTGTGATTTGAAGTCTGGGTAACCAATGACATATTTTTATCTGACTTCCTAGCTAGGAAGTGGTAGTAGCTGGGGTGGTTTTGGGTAGATTATAGGACGTAGAAACCCATGAAAACTCTAACTGGAAGGTCTGAGTGGTGGAAAGCCTTCCAAAGGACGATGGCCCCAATAATCACCCTCCAAGCGTTGGGGGATAATTGTGAAAGGACTAGGTTGATATGGGACAATATGGCTCTAATCTTAGGATGTATGGGGAGATAGAATCCCAACTTAAACATTTTCTCGTACACACAGATCTCCCCGTCTCGGCCATGAAAGGCTCTTTCACCCCTCACGCGTCTCTTAAGCTTAATGGAAGGACCTATGGAATAGATGTGCCTAAAGGCTAATAGGTCATACTCAGTGACAGAGCTCTTTATCTCGACTGCCTCTGAGGTGTCAATATCTCTCTCATGACCATCATCTTCATCCCTGGTAACGTCGACTTAGGAAGGTACAGGGATATCTTTCGGAAACCTCTCAGCGAACTCAGCCCCGGTAATGACCGACGGGGGAATAGCATCGAATATGGGTAGAATTTCCACACTTGGCCCTATAACTTCAACATCAGAAGAAGTTTGTGAGGTGCTATCACCATTGTGATACGATGCATGACTCTTAACCTTGTCCTGATCAGGGACCTGATCTTTCCTTATTGAGTAATCCAGAGCCTCTTGGAAAGAGTCTATGGACATAAGGTCTGAGGTAGACGACTCATACTCAGACATGGGAGTGGGGTATATTGGATCCTTTATTGGCTCAATAGGCTCAGATGGCTCAGGGTATATTACCTTCAGAGGTGGAGGGAAGATAGGTCTGAGGGGGAAGGCCTCATCCCTACGAGCGTCCGCTTGGGCTAGCTCTATCTGCTTAATTTTTTCTAAGGTCCTCTCTCTAAGTGAAGGGAACTCTTCTATGAGATTATGCAGAGATCTGAGCATAAAGTAGACGACCCTACACTTGGGACTCTAAACCAAAATAAAACAACTCAATTCAACCCAAATCAAAGATCAAACTTGGATTTTGAAAGATTTTAAACCAAGAACACTAGA
This sequence comes from Sambucus nigra, assembly GCA_949130495.1. NCBI lineage: Eukaryota > Viridiplantae > Streptophyta > Magnoliopsida > Dipsacales > Adoxaceae > Sambucus > Sambucus nigra. The sequence continues at coordinate 580,434,395 of OX422212.1, read as the reverse complement.
GAACACGAACATCGAAAAATGCAAAGTATCACCGAAAAACCCTAAAACCCTCACTAAAAAGCCTAAATCCTCACCGAAAAAAGCATAAACAAAAATTAAAGGCTGAAAATGATGAAATAGGGTGAGGGAGATACCTGTCTGAGTGTGAAGTGAAGAAGAAGAAGATCGGAATCGAGGAAACCCCAAAACGTAGCAGCAACTCTTGAAGAGAGAGAAATTACAGAGGAAAGCACTGGCGAGAAAATGGAAAGAAATGAAGAAGAAGGAGAAGAAAAGGGTTTAAACCCTCAAGTCATGTTGCACACATCCCAAGTCCCACCATTGCCTTGGGAACCCAAAAGACAAAATCAGCATCATTACACATTATCAGGCACGCTACCCACTTCAAAAATTGACACATGTTAATGAAATATTGGCACATAAGAAAATACAACCTCGGACATGCATACCCTTTGTCACCTATTTACATAGGTAACTAAGGTCTAGGGGTGATTGATATGCCCTAAGTGCACCCTCTTACTCAGAGCTACTAACCTCAGCCTGTATTAAAGCCGAGGTGACAAACGCCTATGCCATCAATGATCAGGGTCGTCACTTAGAAGGTCAGCCTCAGTCGACATAGCTTAAACTTCTACATCAACCTCGATTGGACATTAGCCGAGGTCAGTAAGGACACAGGTTTAACCATCCATCAGTATCAGCATCAACATCAGCCCTTGCCGATGTTACAAGTTATCACCTGAGATCAGCAAAGCCTAGCCGGCTCAGCATCGTATCAAGATAACATCTGCCCTGGTCGACGTTCCAGGTATCTAACCTCCCAGCCAAGGTCATCATATAATTATCTCAGACATGGAGAAGGTCAGGCATCACCAACCTTATACTCATCCAGGCCGAGGTTGGCACCAAGTGAAGACTACCGAGCATTTACACGCTTATTTTTAGCTTGGAACGCATGGACAAATCTGTTATAACTGAATCATTCCCTCCACATGAAGGAATATTGAGGTCATCATTGTTTAATTAATATTAGCCAAGTGTCATCCTTAAACTGGTTGGATCTTCATGCACATGCACATTGTATGCTTGGGGGTACATTAAACCCCCAATCCCTATATATAGAGGTCATCCTCAACATTGTAAAGGATTGATAATTTATAACCCTCGCTGAAACTCAGTCAGTTTATACAGTAGAGAGAGAAAGCTTGAGATATTGTATCCATGGCCATTAGTGCCTTCATTCAGTGATATTACTCACACACATTCATAGTGGACGTAGGCCAGATTAGCTGAACCACTTATACACAAGTGTTCATCCTCTTCTCCTCACCTCCTTCTCCCACTATACATACATATACTCTTACTGCCATTATTGTGCTTGTTTGAGCTTCTTCATATCTTATCTGGTGGTGCAAGTTCTAGCATCATCACTACGCATGGATACATGTGAGTGAGTAAGTGACGTGGGAATATATATAAGTGAATGCGTGTGTGGTAGTGAGCCCATACATGGATCAACTATAAGTGATGTATGATATGTATAAGTGAGCATGGAGACATATACAAGTGTGGGAAATATGGGTACGTGCTAGTGAAGCCTAAACATAGATATTCTAAGTGGTGTGTGACGTACGTGAATATAAAGTGATATTAACTATATGAAGTGTACATGAATAGCATATACAAGTGTTTGAAGTGTACAGGCGAGTGGAAAGTAAACATGAGAGAGAGAGAGAGAGAGAGAGAGAGAGAGAGAGAGAGAGGAGAAAAGGGAACTTACAGGTAGGTGCATAAGCACACATGCAGAAAATAATAACACGCGTGTAGAAATAGATTCTAGTCCTCTTAAAATGTTCCGAGCAGAGTCAGCATTATGGACATCCCGAGGAGGGGTCGAGGGGTGTCGCGCGCCGACTTAATTAACTTAAAATTATCCCTTTTTTTTAGAGATAAATTCCCTTAAACAATACTTTACTTAATTCCCTCTGAAAATAGAACCATATTTTTTTTTCACTTTCAAAAGCATGTTTGGAATAAATACATAACTACCTTAACACAAAATTTACAAGTACTAAGCAACTTTACACACAAAAGTTCTTTAGTTCAACATTTACCCCAAAAGCTTGTTGATATTCAACCCATATTAGATATCTCACACTCCCCCGTTTAAGGTCCTAACTTGGCAGTGAACTCCAAATGATAGGCATACCTGAAACATAACATTATAGGAGTGTAAGCAACACAAGTTTAGTGAATGACCATATTCCATAAATACACCACACATATATATAACCAATTTGAACAATATTTTTTTTTCTAATGTCACAACCCAAAAGGAATTGTGTTACTCTCGCAAGCCTGGACCCGCCATAGTCCAATCAACCCACCACATTTAATGGTGACCACCACATCTCATAATTAGGCCCCAGTACAACAAACCTTTAAGTTGGATTAACGGGACCGCAACATCCCGTAGGACCCACCACAGTCCTTAACATTAGATAAAGGACCAGCCATAGTCCATAACATTATATAACATCACATAACATTCTTAATCATATGCATATGTTTCATAAATTCAATATCACTCCCATAAGGATCTTAACACATGAGTTTAACTACACATTTCCATATGAACATATAAGCATCTATATTTCATAGGACATGTCACTCACTTTGAATTTGGTACTAAGATTTATACCAAAACTATTTCCTTGGTATGGTAGTGTTAACCGTTTCCCGACCTAACAATTCAACATCATTAGTATTTGAATACACCAAATCACATTAAACTCAGTAACACATCACATCAGTTGGTCAATCTGACATAAATGAAAATTAATTGGATATGATACTTCACATTTATATAACACCTTATTCACTTTGGTTCTAACACAATTTATGGAATTAAATTACGAATTCTCTTGAAAAAGTTATTCCCGTTTTATTACAACCTTTTCCAAATCATTTCTGGAGAAAAACAACAACAAAACTTCAACTTCAACACAACCCCCAAAACAAACCAGAAGGTATTTTATTCTACCCATCAAGTATATCATATTCATAAATGTTCTCTAACATTTTCAATTGGAATTTCTTGATTTCAATAAGTATTCAATGATTTATGCCACTTTTAACCCATCTAGGTCTAAGTAGACCATCAAATCATAACTTAACATTTTTCAACCATATATAATCTCCATCTCAGTTATAAATTAAGGAAACATATATTAAACATATTCAATAATATAAAATTAAAGTTACATAAATTTTAGAGTTCATTTGCTAAGTCAAGCAAAACGTCGAACACCTGGTGAGCGCAATTACACTTTTGGGACAGATTTTATACCTGAACTTCAAACTGTCACTCAAGATTCATTTATTGGTATTTTTACATAGTTTTTGGATATAGTATACATATATGAGTCTATTTTAATCTACAACTAAAATAATTTTATATCAATAAGTATTCCATGATTTATGCCATTTTTAGCACAACTAGGTCAGAACAGAACATTAAAGCATAACTTAACATTTTTAAGCATATATCACCTCTACCCTGGGTATAAATCATGGAAACATATAATAAACATGTTTTAGTATATGCACACATCACATATATGAATTTACTACATAAAAAATCTTCACGAGAAGGAAATTCAAAAAATGGAACTTTGAAATTAACATTTACGATCCTAGCACAAGTCCTCACGTGTCATCTTAAGCCATCCGTAGTTTAACTCAATTTGGCACAATGGGTATAATTTAAATATTCATCCAAATCTTAAATAGGAATATACCAATGGTATTACTCATCCATGTGACCAACTTTAATAAAGAGATAATTACCTTTCAAGAATTCCTCGAATTATGGTCATTTTTCGAAGGATTTCTTCCTTAACTTCCTATTTTTCTCTCTCCTTAGGCAAAATAGTTTTCATGGATGAATTGGATGAAGAATGGTTTTATTTTAATGGGTTTAAGTCGGCATAACAAGCCTACCATTCCAACCAATCACAATATAACACGTGGCACCATATAAGACAATTTCATTTAAAGCTTAATGACCACTTTACCCCATGTTCGTAAAAAGACAATACCTTCTCACTAGAATATCCGTTTGATGCACCATTTGTTTTGTTATAAACTTAACTCATATATATACAACTTTGATATTTTGTGTTTTCCCCAAATCATAACACTAGTACGCCTAATTCGGGCCCAAACAGAAGAGTAGCAATTTACCGAAAATCTCAAAACTTTCACATTTGGCGACCTAACATCGCCAATTTCGGACCAATATCTTTGTTTAATTTTATAATCATAATGATGTATGAAAAAAATATTTATATGACTTATTTAGTCACATAACTAATCATATATTCTAAATAAGTTACCCCCGATCATAAGCTCGATTAACATCTAATGCAACCAACACATATATTACACGAGTATGCATCCCCCAAATATGATAATTAACATTTTTAACACCCCTCATCAACTTATAACTTATAACTTATACTTAATCATATAATTAACATTCATAATCACATTTTAGGGCCTTACAAGGGGTCTCCTGAAGAGGGTACTCTTCCTACCCCTTTCCTTCCCTTCCTACGTACGCGTGGGATTGCGTCCTTTCTTGAGGCGCTCGGCCATCGTCGATGTGTGATGATATGTAAAAATAGATTCGTTAGCTAATTTTCCACAAAATAGGCAAAAGAAATGTTACCGCCTCAATAGAATGGCATAAAGTATAATACTGATGCTTACGAAACCAAGAAGTTCAATACTTCGGTGACTAAGTTAAGGGGTGGGAAGGTGTTAGGCACCCATCCCTCCCTTTCGGTCTCTCATGAGCGTGTGTTAATTTTCTACTATTAAACTTCGTGATGTGTGTGCTTATGTACGTAATATAAGTGGAGAATAGAATCGCTCAACTCGCCTCAAGGACAAAGGCGGAGTGCGATCATCTGAGTGACCCCAAAATAGAAATTCAAAGTACAATGTAAGTTTTTTCCATATCACAAGACATATAGAAGAGCGAATGTGTATATCGGACAAGGCACATGCAAGAAAGCATATAAAATATATTAAGAATATATAATAAAAACAAGGTAACAAATGTATATGGGTGTACTCGATTATATGGATTTACCAGAGATGCCAATGTATCCCGAGAGGCATCAAAGTCCATGTAGTTTGAAGAAAATACAAGGTGGGTTCTAACCCATAAATCCAACCGGGGACTTTTATTTTATGCGTGTGTGTACAAAAGGGTGTCTTAGTGTGAGAAAATGTGATGAGAATTCCCCGTTTTGAATTTACATGTAAACCCTCTTTTTCTTATTTTTGTTTTTATTATGAAAATAAAGTTTGTGCAAATACTAATAATAAAAATTTAGAATTTAGGTATTTGATGTAATGAAATAAGACACTAAAGTGAAAATAAAAGGACTAATACTAAAATAAGAGAATTTAAAGACAATGGTGGAGAGTTAGACCTCCTTATGAAGACTTGGGATGGATCTTGATTGTAGATGCGTTGATCTCATGATAAGATTATGGTGGTATGGGGAGATGACTGAGAATTTACTAGAAGGAGTATGAAAAAGATTGAGGGAATGTGCGAAATGGGATTTTGAAGAGGCGGAACAACTCTAAATTCGAGAGAATATTCTTTTAATTACTGAGAGGGATGTTCATTAGTACCTTTCAATGTAAGGTCGTGGCCTCTATGTATAGGATCAAGTGGGGTGCCGATAGGCAGGGTCCTTGACCTGCCTATCGACATAGAACCCTAGACACATTGTCGATAGGCAAGATCCTAGGGGTGCCATTCGACAGTCAGAGGTAAGTTTTTTAGAATAATGGTCGTAAAATGCAAATCGTAAGTCAAAATTGAGCATGGGACACACCGTTGGAAAGGGTATTCAAAGACCTTTAAGAATACATTAAGACACTCATGGGTTCAGGAGTTGACCTAAGTCAAACGGTGCTGAAAGTACCAGTTGGTCACTAGATAGAAATTTTTTGAAAGAAAACGAATCGCTCGTCCGAACCGTAAGGCGAATTCACACATGGGACAGACTATTTGGAAATTATATTCAAAGACCTTAGAGATTTCATTCTTCTTTGTTTGGTTCGGAGAGTTGACCAAGGTCAAATGGGGCCTAAAAATGTCTTGTGACTTTTCGGAGTAAAATGGATCGTCCATCCGTATCGTAATGCTAATTTGCACATGGGGTGGACTGTTGAAAAGGGTATTCATATCCCTTTAAAGGTTCATTTAGCATTATTAAAGCTTAAGAGTTGACTGCGGTCAAATGTGGTTGGGAGCGCCCAATGCCCCCAGATCAATTTTCAAACGGATCGTTCGTCTGAACTGTAAGGCCAATTTGCACATGGGGAAGACCGTTGCAATGGGGATTCAGATCCCTTTGAAGACTCATTAAACTTTTACTCAGGTGAGGAAGTTAATCAGAGTCAAACGGGAACTAGGAGTGCCTGATAGCTCATAAATCGGTACTTGAAGGATGACTTAGGATTTGCGATGAACAGTGAGTGCTAGGGACCTAAGGATGTTCTTGGGGGTCCTAGGATGGGGTGTCGACAATATGTGTAGGCAATTCGACCTATGTTAGGATTAATGCATTAGGGATAATGTTGGTGAGAATGTTGTTTCTCCCATTAGACCTCTGATCGTGGTCACGTAGCGCACAAGATTCTCAAAACTTTGTCAGCCCATAACCCCTTAACCTTTTCTTACATCATCTTCAAATTGTGAAATATGTTCCATTTGGTCACTTTTACTTGGTCGTTGGGCTGAGGGAGGCTTGAAGATGAGTACTGGTTGCCTGTGCTATAATTTGGGAAGAATTATTTAAAGGTTGGGTTGTCGATCTATGTTCCATTATCTAAGATGATATCCTTAGGAAAGCCAAACCTGCAGATGACATTTTTCTAGATGAAGTTGGTGGTGTTCTTGTCCATGATGGTGTCTAAGGTTTCAGACTCAACCCATTTAGTGAACTACTCAATGTCTATAACACAAATCATTTTTTCACCCTTGTTGAGGGGTAGAGATCCTACCAAGTTCACTCCCCCATTGAGAAAAGGTCCACGGACTTAGCATCGAAGCTATATTCAATGCCAACTGTTTTGGAATAAAAGAGAACCTCTAACATTTGTCACATTAAAAGATATATTCAAGGTCTACATGGATGTAGTTATCCTCTAATGGGCTTAGGAACATTTGAGGTGCTGGATATTATTTGTTACTGAATAATACCCTATCATAAGTGTAGTTATTGGAGGTTAGGGACTTCACGCCTCTGGCCTGGATCTTATCTTTGGGCAGAACCTTATCCCTGAGGTAGGACTTGATAGGAATGGTCTAGTTTGAGCTTTGGTGAACCATTACAATATGGGTCTGAATTTGGTGATGTTTGCTTGGTCCAAGGAAATAAATAGGACCATGGGGTCTACCTCATCTGATAAATCCACTCGTGCAAAATAGCCAGCCTCTGAATTTTTTACTCATGGAACCTTCTAATGCAAAATCTGGGGAACCTCATTAAGAGGTGTTGCATAATTTCTATGTACGATTCTATCTTCTCACATTTGTCCTCATAGACATCAGAGACTTATTTAACAACTAGCTAAAAATCGTTAAGGGCCTCTACCTATAATACTTGAAAACAGATTGGTAGGCCTAAGCCTGCCATTAAGGCTTCATACTCTGCCTCATTATTAGAGGCTTTGAATTTATTGAAAATAAAGGTGGATAATAACTCCATCATGGTTTAGTAAATTAAGTCCAACTCCAAGTGGGTGAGTATTTTGATAATCCATCTGAGTGAAAGATCCATATGGGAGAGCTGATGTTTATTTCCTGGAACAACGATTTTTTGGTCCCTTTGGGTTCTACTGTGACCTTTTCCCCGAGTTCCTGGTCTTTTCTTCCACTTCTTCCATGTTGTGGAATTCTAAATGATGTCGAAAAAATCTTATCCCTTTATGGCATTTCGTGGTTGATGCTTAAAATCAAACTTTCCCAACTTCATAGACCATTTGACAATACCTACTTAGGTATTAGGCTTGTGGAAGACCTGTCAAAGAGCTTGGTCGGTCATGACCCTGATGGTGTGGCACTAGAAGTAAAGCCTCAGGCGCTTAGCTGAGGTGATAAAATAGAAAGACAACTTCTCAATTTTTAAATACTTTCCTTCATGTCCTTTTAGTGATCAGATGATTTAATAAACGGGGTATTATACTCCAAACTCCTATCGAATCAATGCTAAGCTAATAGTGGTTCGTGAGGCAGCCAGTTATAAGTATAAATATTCCCCTATGATGGTCCTGGATAGTAGACGTGCAGACTCTAGGTATTTCTTGAGGTTTTTAAAGGCCTTTTTTGCTTCAAAAATCCATTTAAAGGCCTTCCTTTAGTACTTTTAAGAAAGGAAGTCAATTTATTGTGGCCTTTGAGATGAACTAGTTGAGGGTAGTAACTTTTTCTTTGTAGGCTCTAGACCTCTTTGACAGTCCTTGGAGAGTTCATATCTAGTAGAGTTTGAATCTTCTTCGGATTTGCCTTTATGCCTCGCCTGGTGACCATAAACCCTAGTAACTTGCCTCTAAGAGAATCGAAAACACATTTATTCAGTTTGAGTCCCCTTTGCTTCCTCTTGAGGATGGAAAAGGTCCCTATGAGGTTCTGCACATGGTTCTGAGCCTCTAAGATTCTGGCTAGTATGTCTTCAACGTATACCGCCATGGTTTTACTAATGAGGTTATTTAAAATATAGATCAAAACCTTCTGATAAGTTGAACCTACATTTTTTACTTTGAAATACAAAACTTTGTAATAACAATTATCTTTGCCGATAATGAGTGAGAATTTTATCTTATCGACAGGGACCCTTATGATCGAGTCGAACCTAAAGTAGGCATCCATGAAGAAAAGGATCTCATGAAAAATTATTGAGTCTACCAATGTGCCAATCTGAGGTAGATAATAGTAGTGTTTAGGACATGTCTTATTGAGGTTCTTGAAGTCTACGCACATCCACAATTTTTGTTAGATTTAGGAACAAGGGCCATTTAAAAGTCGTTCTATGATACTTGACCTCACTAATAAAGTTGGATGCTAAGATTTTATTAACCCCCTCTGTTGAAACATTATTCTGCTCAGAACCAAAAAAAACATTTTTTTGGTGGGCATGCCCATGGTTTGGGTCCATGATGAGGTGGTGTACCATAACCTTAGAATATACCCCTATCATGTCTGAACGGCTCCAGGAAAAATGTCCTTATTCATTCTCAGGAACTAGACGAGTTCTTCCTTAAGGGTGGAGAGTAGGTGATATGCCCTGAATGTACCCCCTCGGCTCAGAGACATCAACCTCATCCATGGATATGGCCGATGCTGGAGGGACTATGGATCATCACCTGGCGGACTCGTCCTAGGCAAGGTCGGCCACGGACGACGTTGCTAGCTACCTCGGCAAGTGAGGTCTCCATGACCCAGGGAAGGTTATCCAACTGGTCTTCCAAGTATTGCAACCTCGGCTAGGAGGATGAAGAGGTTACCATCTCATCATCATCATCATCATCAATCACGGCTAGAGATCCACCGACATTCCAGCTATGCCACCTCTACTTCGGCCCAGGTCGATGTCATAGCTTAACGTATTACTTCGGTTCTCCACCTGAACTAAGGTCACAATCTCGTCCTCTTTCAGGCCGAGGTTGGGACCCTTGACGAATGGCCGAGTTCTTATCAGCATATGCTCTATTGGGAACACGTGTACACAATCAGTTATAACCGAATCATTCCCCTCACGTGAGAGAATATTTCGTCATCATTCTCTACATGTGACAGTGACAGATGTCTTCATCCGATTGGCTAGATCAACACACACATGCTCATTGCATGCATGGGGGGTGCATTACACCCCCCAGGTATTATATATAGTTGTCTTCTCCTTTTTAGAGAGGGGTCCCAAAATTAGCACCCCTAGCTAAAACTCTGTCTAAATACACAGTAGAGAGAGAAAGTTTGAGAGATTGTATCTATGGCCATTAGAGCCCTCATACAGTGATACATATCATACACTTGCATAGTGGAAGTAGTCCTAATTGACTGAACCACATATATTCCAGTGTGAATCCTCTTCTCCTCACCTCCCTCTACTATGTGTGTATATACCCTTATGCTGCAATTGTTAACATTGAATTGAGCTCACAAACACCTTGAAGGGTGGTGCTGTTTCCAGCATCATCATTTTGGCGCCGTCTGTGGGAATCGAGAAGCTATCTCTTCCTCATCAGTTGCTTGGCCTCACCAGAGTCTCTGGTGGTGATCCATGCCTCCCCCCTAGCGCGGAGCTGTTTCACCATTGAAAGAGGTCCTGTAAGGTATTAAGCTCATTTACTACACCAGCTCTTTTGTACTAACACATGGCACCGAAACTACCACCACCTCTTTCGCCTCCTGTAGTGGGGGGACCTAGCTCCAGCTAGGCACCACCCCAATCCGAAATGGCGGAGGTGGCCGCAGCCTTGAGGTCTTTGGCTGCAACGCAACAAGCAATGCAGGAGAAATTTGCACAGCTCAGCCAAAATATGATGAGGCCATCTGGAGTCTCACTGGAAATGATCACTTCAATGACGGTTCAGCCTCATCCTGATGCCAAGGGACCACCCTAAGCACCGCAGAAAGACCAACCAACGCCCCAGCGGAGGAGGGACTTTGCTGACCCTAGGAGCTTGCGCCTGGGGAGGCAAGGAAACCCTTGCCCTGAGGACAGGTATGATGATCTAGAGACAGAAGACGTATTGAAAGATTATTAGGAACCGTATGAGGTTTCGAACAATACAATTCGTCCTATCCAATGGAGCCAAGGTTATGGGGGAAGAAGAGGTGGAGAAGCCCAGCAACGAGGATCAACTTTTGATCGATTGAGCAGAAGGTCAGCCTTTGAAAGGCTCGATCCCGTAAATGACCTAAGACAAAGATTATCAAAGTCGAGGACTGCAGATGGCTCACAAAGAGAAGAAAGACAACGTCAACCTCAACAGGGACGAGGAAGAGACCAATAAGAGGTCAACAGCCGACGTTGTGCCGTGGCTGGGGAACCCTCAGTCCACCCCTTAGAGGTGGTTGGGGATAACCTCGGCCAAATCGACGTTGCAAGACCATGGAACGACTCTATTCAACGTCTTGAGAACAAGATATGAGATCTCCTCAAAAGTCAGGACCCACTGCAAAGAGGTTTCTCAGAGGGCTCTCCGTTTGTTGCAAAGATAGTAAGCTTCCCTACCCCAGCAAAGTTTAAGCCACCCACAGTGACTCCCAAGTTTGACGGTAGCACGAATCCTGTACATCATATTGAGATGTACCAATCAGCGGCGGACATCTACTCAATACCATATGAGATGAAGTGTCGGGCCTTCTCCGAAACCTTGACGGAAGCGACGCACATATGGTTTACTTCTCTTCTGAAGAATTCAATTGAGAACTTTAAGCGCTTGGCTGAACGGTTCATTCACAATTTCTGCTTTGGGATAAGACCTCAAAAGAAGACCACCCACCTGTTGTATGTCAAACAAGGCAAGCACGAGAGCCTAAGAGACTACATCGCCAGGTTCAACAAAGAAAAACTTGAAGTTGAATATTATGAAGAGAATATCGCCATGACCGCACTCATAGGAAGTCTTCAGAAGGGAAAGTTATTATGGAAACTGGAGAAAGACCGTCCAAAGTCCATGGCGGAGCTATTGGCAACTGCGGGGTAGGTCATGAATGCTGAAGAGGCCATGGCCGCTAAGTACGAAGACGAGAACGGAGGTAAAAGTGGGAAGTTCCAAAGAAAAAAGGATGGAAGGAAGAGGGCAGCTCATGACAAGTTTGCGCATTACACCCCTCTTATGGTAAGCTGCGAACATATCCTTAATGAGATAAAAAAATGACCGATCCCTAAGATGGACAGAGAAGTTGAAGGCTCCTCCCTATAAGAGGAATCAGAACTTATGGTGTGAATTCCACCAAGACCATAGCCATATAACAGATAAGTTCTTCGCCTTGAAGGATGAGATCGAGAAAATGTTAAAGTCAGGGAAATTGAGGAAATATGTCGATGGCAAAGCTCCCAAAAATGGAAAAGATGACCCCAAAAAGAAGAGGAATGAAAGATGTCGCGATGACATCCCTGCAAGAAGAGATGGGGACCCAGACGGAGATGACGAAGATGATCCAGACCTCCCGCCAAAAGATGATAACATCCCAGTGAAGAGGGTTGGTATGATCTCCTTTGGCGTTAGCACCATATGCGGAGGACTTGCGGGGGGTGGATCTGAAGTTGCTGACATAAAAGCTCATGTGGGGGAGGCCAAATCAATGACCAAACTTAGGGTGATAAACCTAACGTCTTCCGAGAAGCAAAAGAGAAAGAAGGTGGACATGAACACTCTTGTAGTTGGGTTTTACCAACTACACTTCAAGGGAATTCTAGATCCACATGATGACCCTATGGTGATTACGAAAAGGGTTCATGGATGTGAGGTGCAGAGAATTCTTAACGATGGAGGAAGTTCGACAGATGTGATGTTCTGGCCTTACTTCAAACGCCTAGGACTTAGTAGAGTGAGGCTGGTACCTTATCATCATCCGTTAATGGGGTTCAGCGCTGAAAAGGCCCATCTACTAGGCATGTATGAGATGGATGTGCGAATGGGTGATGAGTGGCCTAAGAGGTTAACCCGGAAGATCAATTTTTTCATTATGGACAAAAATGTCATCTCGACCTATAACCTCATTATAGGAAGAGTAGCCCTTAAGGAGTTTGAAGTCGTGCCGTCGACGGTCCACCAGATGCTAAAATTCACGACCCCCTATGGGGTAGGGGAAGTGCAGGGTGACCAGACCATAGCACGAGAATGCTACTTCAACTCAGCTGAAGAGAGAGAGGCTTATAAGAGAGAAACTACCACTTATAACATCGATACGCTCGACCCTAGAGATGAAACGAAGTTGAAGAAAGGATAGGCCGCGGAAGTGGTAGAATCCATCATCCTCGAGGCTTTGCTTGACATAAAGACACCTAGGAGTATCAAGGACGTTCAGAAGCTCACTGGAAGAGTGTCTGCGCTCAACAGATTTGTTTCCAGGGAGACCGACAAGTGTCTTCCGTTCTTCAAGGTGCTTAGAAAGGCTTTCGAGTGGGACAAAGAGTGTGATATGGCTTTTGATCAACTCAAATCATACCTTTGGTCTCCCTTGATCCTATCTCGGCCAATAGCGGGAGAGAGGCTGTTTGTTTACTTAGCTGTCTCTGAATCGGCTATAAGTGCTGCCATTGTACGAGAGGACGTCGGGGTACAAAGGCCCGTATACTTCAATAGTAAGGCCCTTCAGGGATCTGAGTAGAATTACCCTCGCATGGAAAAGTTAGCCTACGCCTTGATACATGCCTCTAGGAAGATGAATCCCTACTTTCAATCCCATTCTATGGTCGTCCTCACTGACTCCCCACTAAGATAGGTCCTCCATAAACCTGAGAAGTCGGGAAGATTGATGGCATGGGCCATTGAGCTAGGGGAGTATGACCTTACCTATCAGCATAGGACGGCCATCAAAGGGCAGGCACTGGCAGATTTTATTGCAGAGTTTACGTGGGAAGAGGTCGAGGGTGAGAATAGCCTAGAGGCCACAGAAGGGTCAAACAGCAACGTCTTTCGAGACTCGGAAGCGGTTATGCCAAAGAGAGTTAGAGGCGGGATAACCGAGAATGAGGAGGACCGATACCTTTTCAGGTAGGTAATTATGTTAGAAGAGGGTTTTTCATTAGATAAAGACATCTGGAACCTCTTCGTCGATGGGTCTTCTTGCGAAAATGGAAGTGGTGAAGGCCTAATACTCTCAGACCCGGATGGTACCAACATTGAGTATGCACTAAGGTTCAACTTCAAGGCATCAAACAATGAGTCAGAATACGAGTCCATGATAGTGGGCCTCTCCTTAGCAGAACCGTTGGTATAAGACAACTACTCCTTCATAGTGACTCAAGGTTGGTTGTTAATCAAGTATTGGGAGTCTATGAGGCCAAGGACGAAAGGATGGCCAAATACCTGAAGAGGGTGAGAACAATACTTGAAGGCTTCGAGGAGGTAAAGATGAAATGAATACCTCAACAAAACAACAGTCATGCAGACGCATTAGCAAGACTAGCTTCGGCGATGAGGACAGATATCAGAAGGACAGTCCCAGTTGAAATCTTACCCAGAGCAACCATTAAAGAAGAAGAGGTCAGTAATCCTTGCCTCAATTTGAATCTTGGGGACTCGAGGAAGGATCCAATTATCAGATATATCAGAGAAGGGGTGCTACCAGAGTTAATGTTGGAGAGGAGGAGGTTAAGATATAGAGCCACAAAGTTCTCAATAGTAGGAAATGTCCTGTCTAGGAAGGGACTCTTATTACCCCTGCTCAGATGCGTCCATCCCACCGAAGTACCCCGCATTTTACGAGAGGTACATGAGGGTTCTTGCTCCAGTCACATAGAAGGAAGACCCTTGGCCAAAAGAATTATTACGCAGGGGTACTGGTGGCTAACCTTGGCAAAGAACGATGCAGCTTATGTAAAGAGGTGCGACAAATGTCAGAGATTCTCCACAGTCCCACATCAACCTCATCATCCTATGACATCTATCAGTTCCCCTTGGCCATTCGCAGTATGGGGGATTGACTTGGTAGGTCCCCTGCCAAGGGCTGTAAATAATTATAGATTTCTGATAGTTTCCATTGATCACTTCTCCAAGTGGGTAGAGGTCGAGCCGATGATCACGATTACAGAGCAGAAGACCTTCCAATTTATTTGGAAGAACATCATATGCAGACATGGCCTCCCAAACACCCACATTTTGGACAACGAAACACAGTTCAAGAACTCTTCCCTGGAAAAATACTGCGAAAGAGTTGGGATAAAGTAATTTTTCTCTTCTCCTGGACGACCTCAAGCAAACGTTCAGACCGAAGTCACAAACAGAACGATCCTTGACGTGATCAAGAAGAGGTTGGAGGAGGCTAAGGGAAGGTGGATCGAAGAAGTTTACGCTGTGTTATGGGACTACAGAACAACGGCTAGGACGCCAACAGGGGAGACCCCATTTATGTTATCACGTGGCTCAAAGGACGTCATACCAACAGAAGTTGAACTTCCTACTCATAGAGTGCATACCTATGACCCTCAAAAGAATTGGGAGTAGAGAAGACTTGACATAGACCTGATTGAAGAGAGAAGGGAAGACGCAGAAGTTAGGAAAGCAGCTTACCAGCAAAGGGCAGCAAAGTTCTACAACCAAAGGGTGAAATCAAGACCCATTACCGTGGGAGACTTAGTACTGAAGAAGACACTGCAGAAGGCAAATAAACTTCACCCAAATTAGCATGGTCCCCACAAAGTGATCGAAGAGGTTGTACTCGGGACCTACAGGCTAGAAAACCTAGAGGGGGAACCTTTTTCCAATCCTTAAAATGCTGATCATCTAAAAAAGTATTACATCTGATGTTTCAAGAGCTTTCATATAAATGTATCATCTTATGAAGAGATTATTAATGAGAATATCAAATTCCTATGTGAGTTCTTGATTCATTATGCTCGATTGGAAATTTATTGGGATAACATCTTAGTTGATGACCTCAGACCCTTAACATCATGATTGGGTGACAAGGTCTGAGGTCAGACATCATACTCGGATGACCTCAGACCCTTAACATCATTAATTTGATGAAATTATTCATGAGGATAACATCTTAGTTGATGACCTCAGACCTTATAACATCATGATTTGGTGACAAGGTCTGAGGTCAGACATCATACTTGGATGACTTCAGACCCTTAACATCATTAATTGGGTGAAATTATTTATGGGGACAACATCTTAGTTGATGACCTTAGACCCTTAACATCATGATTTGGTGACAAGGTCCAAGGTCAGATATCATACTTGGATGACCTCAAACCCTTATCATCATGATTTGGTGAGATTATTTATGGGGATAACATCTTAGTTGATGACCTCAGACCTTATAACATCATGATTTGGTGACAAGCTCTGAGGTCAGACATCATACTCGGATGACCTCAGACCCTTAACATCATTAATTTGATGAAATTATTTATGAGGATAATATATTAGTTGATGACCTCAGACCTTATAACATCATGATTTGGTGACAAGGTCTGAGGTCAGACATCATACTTAGATGACCTCAGACCCTTAACATCATGATTTGGTGACAGGGTCTGAGGTCAGAAATCATACTCGGATGACCTCAAACCCTTAACATCATTAATTTGATGAAATTATTTATGAAGATAACATCTTAGTTGATGACCTCAGACCCTATAACACCATGATTTGGTGACAAGGTCTGAGGTCAGACATCATACTTGGATGACCTCAGACCCTTAACATCATTAATTTGGTGAAATTATTTATGGGCATAACATCTTAGTTGATAACCTCAGACCCTTAACATCATGATTTGGTGACAATGTCTGAGGTTAGACATCATACTCGGATTACCTCAGACCCTTAACATCATTAATTTGATGAAATTATTTATGAGGATAACATCTTAGTTGATGACCTTAAACCTTATAACATCATGATTTGGTGACAAGGTCTGAGGTCAGACATCACACTTGGATAACCTCAGACCCTTAACATCATTAATTTGGTGAAATTATTTATGAGCATAACATCTTAGTGATAACCTCAGACCTTATAACATCATGATTTGGTGACAAGGTCTGAGATCAGACATCATACTTGGATGACCTCAGACCCTTAACATCATTAATTTGATGAAATTATTCATGAGGATAACATCTTAGTTGATGACCTCAGACCTTATAACATCATGATTTGGTGACAAGGTCTGAGGTCAGACATCATACTTGGATGACTTCAGACCCTTAACATCATTAATTTGGTGAAATTATTTATGGGGACAACATCTTAGTTGATGACCTCAGACCCTTAACATCATAATTTGGTGACAAGTTCCGAGGTCAGATATCATACTTGGATGACCTCAGACCCTTATCATCATGATTTGGTTAAATTACTTATGAAGATAACATCTTAGTTGATGACCTCAGACCTTATAACATCATGATTTGGTGACAAGCTCTGAGGTCAGACATCATACTCGGATGACCACAGACCCTTAACATCATTAATTTGATGAAATTATTTATGAGGATAACATATTAGTTGATGACCTCAGACCTTATAACATCATGATTTGGTGACAAGGTCTGAGGTCATACATCATACTTGGATGACCTCTAACCCTTAACATCATGATTTGGTGACAGGGTCTGAGGTCAGACATCATACTCGGATGACCTAAAACCCTTAACATCATTAATTTGATGAAATTATTTATGAAGATAACATCTTAGTTGATGACCTCAGATCTTATAACATCGTGATTTGGTGACAAGGTCTGAGGTCAGACATCATACTTGGATGACCTCAGACCCTTAACATCATTAATTTGGTGAAATTTTTTATGGGCATAACATCTTAGTTGATGACCTCAGACCCTTAACATCATGATTTGGTGACAATGTCTGAGGTTAGACATCATACTCGGATTACCTCAGACCCTTAACATCATTAATTTGATGAAATTATTTATGAGGATAACATCTTAGTTGATGACCATAGACCTTATAACATCATGATTTGATGACAAGGTCTGAGGTCAGACATCACACTTGGATAACCTCAGACCCTTAACATCATTAATTTGGTGAAATTATTTATGAGCATAACATCTTAGTGATAACCTCAGACCTTATAACATCATGATTTGGTGACAAGGTCTGAGGTCAGACATCATACTTGGATGACCTCAGACCCTTAACATAATTAATTTGATGAAATTATTTATGAGGATAACATCTTAGTTGATGACCTCAGACCTCATAACATCAAGATTTGGTAACAAGGTCTGAGGTCAGACATCACACTTGGATAACCTCAGACCCTCAACATCATTAATTTGGTGAAATTATTTATGAGGATAACATCTTAGTGATAACCTCGGACCTCATAACATCATGATTTGGTGACAAGGTCTGAGGTCAAACATCACACTTGGATAACCTCATACCCTCAACATCATTAATTTGGTGAAATTATTGCATGGCAAAGAAAATCATCCAACAAATAATTTAGCAAGAGAAGAAATAAGAGCCCTCCTCAGAGGTTGACAGATTAAATTATAAATATCAAAAATATAAAATAACATTGTTCATTAGAGGTTACGGTTCAAATACATAGTGAAAGGACAAAAGCTTCACAAAAATAGCCTAAGGATTTGCAGGGACAGTACTGGCATCCTCAGCCTGATTCCTTTGGCCAACGTTGGTCACCTCGGCCCCATAACCTCTGGGGTTAGCTCCCTCAGTCTCTGTAACATCCTGTGGCATGGTCTCTGCAGGGGAAACATCTTCCTCTTCAACCTCTTGAAGGACTTGGTCGAATTGAGGGTTAGCAAAACCCAGGCCTATGAAGTCAGAAGCTTTCAAGCTCCCTGACTCCTTCTCCTTAGTAACCGCCCATTTTCCAGTAGCCTTAATACCTCTCTCAAGGTACTCAAAGACGAAGCTGATGAATTCATCGGAGACTTTGTAATCGGCTAGAATCCCCTCAGAGGCATCCTCAAGGGCTGCCTTCACTGTAGCGTCAACCTTCTGTTGGAGAACGTCATCCTTGGCCTTAAAGGAAATGGTGTGGTCATTTTTAATCTTGTAGATATCTTTCTCCAACTCCTTAACCTTCTTATCAGACCCCTCAAAGGCAGACTTCAGATGGTCTACCTCTGCATTAATTCAGATAGTTTTGCACCTTCTCGGCCTCTTGGACTTTCTGAATGAGGGGTAATTTCTTCAGAGTCCAGTTGGCAAGATGATGCATAGAAACGAGGCCCTACAGATCATGTGGTCGTATATATAAGTTAAAATGCAAAAATAGAGGTTACACTTCAAATCTAAACTAAAATCCTAAGTCATACCTGAATAGACCTCTGAAGGCCAAACTCAACCAGCAGAGGGGTGTCCATGGATCGACAAAAATGTTTGTCAGCACCGGTCATAGCAGAGCCGATGGCATCCAACGCCTGAAACTTTGGCCTATGATGCTATCATTAATTTTCAGTTGCTCTATACGATCAGCCAATGCATCCTCAGAAGAAATAGGGATGGCACGATCCCCCCTTTCTTCTTCTGCCTCTGATCCTCAGGGGCATGATCGATAACTTTTCTCTTCTTGGTGGCCTCAGCCCTCAAGGTTGAGGAAGGGGGAGGAGGAGCATTATGACCTGCTTTTTTAACGAGCTTTGTTAGACTTGGTGCCTCCATCTCCCACAACTCTTCCGATATCCCCTTTGGACGCTCTGCAAGATAGAAAGGTCTGAGTTAGAGAGTCAGATATACATAAATTTAGAGGTATAACTTGTTGAAATAAAAAGCACTTACGAAGCTCTGTCATAGGGCTTCCCCTAAGACCGATCTCAGAGAGATAATAGGGGGTCATCAAATGTTCAAATTTGACAAGCAGACCATGCTCTCCCTGATCCTGAAGGTCTTTGACCTTTTGAAGTTTGTTTAGGCTTATCCCGGGGTCGACCCTAGCAGCCATTGTTACCTTTCACCATCTCAGGGGTATCCTTGGCTCTAATGAGGAAGAGGGGGCACTCGAACCAAATTCCCATAGCCCTGATACGAAGAAGTAACGTGGCTTCCAGTTATGGGTTGAGGTTTGGGTAATTTGAAGCATCTTTTTGTTCGACTTTCGAGCTAAGAAATGATAATAGCTCGGATGATTTCTGGCAGATGAAGGGATATAGCACCCCATGAAGACCTGGACTAGAAGGTCTGAGTGATGGACAACCTTCCACAAGACAATGGCTCCAATTATCACCCTCCAAGCATTGGGTGACAACTGGGAAGGAGCCAAGTTGATGTAGGCTAATATGGCCCTGATGATGGGATGGATGGGCAGATGAAATCCCAACTTGAACATCTTCTCATATAAGCAGATCTCACCATCTCGGCCGTCATAAGCCCTCTCCTCCCTAGAGGTCTCCTGAGTTTTATAGAGGGACTTATGGAATAAAGATGTCTGAATGCCAGAAGGTCAACCTCACTGACTGTACTCTCAATCTCGGCCAATTCAGAGGTGTCAACATCACTCTCAGCACCGTCATCTGTCTCAACGTCGGTCGGAGCAGACGACGGGGCACCACTTGGGAACCTCTGAGCGAACTCAGCTCCTGTGATAGCCGACAGGGGAATGGCTTCAAGAATCGGAGGAACAGGGACACTTGGTACAACAATTTCAACCTCTGAGGAAGAGGTTTATGTGCTCGAACTTTTGTGAGATGGGTCCCTACTGGAAACCTCTGCTTGATCAAGGACCTGATCTTGTTTATTTGAGAAGTCCATGGCCTCTCGGAAGGAGTCCACAGACATAGGGTCTGAGGTGGATGACTCAGACTCCTACATTGGATAGGGTACAGCTGGGACCTCTGCTTGGTTAACTAGTTCTGCTGGTTCTGGGTATATGACCTTCAGAGGTGGAGGAAATATAGGTCTAAGGGGGAATTCCTCTGCCCTACGAGCTTCTTCTTGCGCTCTTTCTATTTGCCTAATATTCTCTAAGGTCTTCTCTCTAAGTGAGGGGAATTCCTCTAAGAGTTGGTACAGGGGTCTGAGAAGATGAGGCAGACCCTACACTATAACTCTCCTAAATAACAAATAATGCTGGTAATTTAACTAAGGATCAAAGTTGGGTTTTTGAGCCAGAACAATGTATGAATAGTCAATCGGAAAACTCATAGGTTAACCAGAAAATGCTTAATCTCGTCAGAAAATACAACGAAGGGAAGAATAAGGCAGAAAAATGCAACAAAATAAGAGAAGGGGGAGATAAACGATACCTGAGAAGATTTGAGAAGAATAAAAAGAGAGAGCTGTAGGAAAAAGCCACCAACAAGCTCCTTAAACAAGCCCTTGTAGAGAGAGAAAGAGTTGCAGGCTAGGGAGTGTAAAAATGAAGAAGAAAGGGGGGGTATAACCCTCAACACCCAATGCATGCGTCCCAAGGCCCATAATTGCCTTGGGAGACCCAAAGGACGGCTGACATCACATGCTTTCCAGACACGCCTCACACTTCAGTAATTGACAAGTGTCAAATGAACATTGGCACAAGTAATAAGGACCTCGAAGTTGTAGACCCCACAGTCACTTGCTCTCACATGTAACTAAGGGCTGGGGAGTGATTGATATGCCCTGAATGTACCCCCTCGGCTCAGAGACATCAACCTCGGCCATAGAGATGGACGATGTTGGAGGGACCATGGATCATCACCTGACGGACTCGCCCTAGGCAAGGTCGGCCATGGCCAACGTTGCTAGCTACCTCGGAAAGTGAGGTCTCCATGACCCAGGGAAGGTTATCCAACTGGTCTTCCAAGTATCGCAACCTCGGCTAGGAGGATGAAGAGGTTACCATCTCATCATCATCATCATCATCAATCTCGGATAGAGATCGGCCGACGTTCCAGCTATGCCACCTCTACCTCGGCCCAGGCCGATGTCATAGCTCAACGTCTTACTTTGTCTCTCCACCTGAACCAAGGTCAAAACCTTGTCCTCTTCCAGGACGAGGTTGGGACCCTTAACGGATGGTCGAGTTCTTATCAGCATATGCTCTGTTGGGAACACGTGTACACAATTAGTTATAACTGAATCATTCCCCTCACGTGAGGGAATATTTCATCATCATTCTCTACATGTGACAGTGATAGATGTCTTCATCCGATTGGCTAGATCAACACACACATGCTCATTGCATGCATGGGGGGTGAATTACACCCCCTAGGTATTATATATAGTTGTCTTCTCCTTTTTATAGAGGGATCTCGAAATTTGCAACCCTAGCTAAAACTATGTCAAAATACACAGTAGAGAGAGAAAGTTTGAGAGATTGTATCTATGGCCATTAAAGCCCTAATACAGTGATACATATCATACACTTGCACAGTGGACATAGGCCTAATTGGTTGAACCACATATATTCTGGTGTGAATACTCTTATCCTCACCTCCCTCTACTATGTGTGTATGTACCCTTATGCTGCCATTGTTAACATTGAATTGAGCTCACAAACACCTTGAAGGGTGGTGCTATTTCCAGCATCATTAGTAGGGCATCCCCAATCTGTGCTTCCTTGGTTAAATCCTTAACATCAATACACACGTCAATCAGAGGCTTAGCTGGTTCACCTCTTTACTCTTTATCCTCATCCCACGAACCAAAAGTATCCACGTTCAATAGCAATATGCTTAGGCTCTCTAAAAGGAGCTCAGCTATCAGTGGGGGAGGAGGTGTGTCCTCTGATGAGACTTTTAATCCCTTTTACGAATATTATACCACATGTGATCGGCTTTGGGGAGTCTCGAATGACTTCTTATTAGCTTCCATTGAAGTTATGTAGCACTCTCTCTCTTTCTTTTGATCTAAAACATTTCTCCCAGTCCCTTAAAGGTTAGGAACCTCGTCACCAATCACCAAGTCAATATAACAACATCCAAATCATTTAGCGATGGTTTGTAGAGGATAAAATTGTAAGATATGGGAGATCTACCACTATGAACTTATTCTAAATAGTTGTGCAACAAGCTTTGGAAATAAGAGTTAGGGGTAGAGTTACATATCCTAAGGAACAGGTCCTTTCTCCATTAAATCCAATGAGAGGAATGCTTAAAGGATTCATATTATTTGAGACATAACCCATAGCCCCAAATTCATGTAAGAACATAATGTTTTTAGAACTTTATGTGCCAATTAGGACCCTCCGAATGCTAGTATTCCCCATGATCACTGTAATACTAAAGGGGTCATCATGAGGCAGACAAAACCTCCTAAAGTCTGTTTCTCGAAAAACCCTCATTAGAACTCCATTGAGATCTTAATGCGGGAGATAGACATGCTTTATCTATGCTCCTTAACGTTGGATGCTCCTGAAGTGGGACTTTCTAGATGTGGAAGAGATACCACCTTCGACGAAGCCTCCAAAGATGTTTTGGACATCGATAAAATGGACATCAACCTTATTTTTATTATTGTTATTGCATTGACCACTGCCATCATCTTTGGCTATAAATTATTGAGATAAGCCTTATTGATCACACCTTGGATAGCTTCTTGCAGTCTTAAGCAGTGGCTGGTGTTGTTACCATGGTCTTTGTGGAATCAAAAGTACTTTGACTTGTCTATTTTGTCTTTAGTAGTCCTTGTGGGATTTAGTGGAGGTAAGGTATCATGTGCCTATCATGTTGGAAAGACTTCCTCTATGGTTGTTTTTAATGGGGTGAAATGTTTGGCCTTTGGAGGACCATTATTTTTACCATTATCCTTTTTCTTCTTTGCCTCATCTTCTTTTGAGGTCTCCCTAAGGATAGAGAAGACATCTTTCCTTTTTCCTTGCTTGGGAGAGATCGTGGCATGACTTATACATATGGCCCCCCTGGCATTAATATATTTATGATCTCTTTGAAGCAAATCAGTTATGGACCTTTGAGGCTTCCTGCTAAAGGAGCTCACAAAGTCTTCTAAAGTGAGGCTTAAAATGAAAGTGGCCACAAAAATGGTGTCATTTGGATAATAGACCTAGAGAGATTCCTAGTTAAACATATTGAAATATTACCACAAGTGATTATTCAGCCTTCTATCCAAAGAGGAAGTGGAAAGTGATAGTCATTTTCATCTTCTACGCCCCAATAAAATGGCTGATAAAGGATCTTGCCAGATCAGTGAAGCTTATTATGTTCCCTGGATTGAGTTTTGTGAACCATTGTCTAGTAGTTCCTTTTAAGGTAGAGGGAAAAGATTTGTGGAAGACCTTATCTGGGGTGTACTGAAGGAGCATGAGAGATTTTTAATTCGCAAAAAATCAATGGGATCTAGAGTTCCATTGATTCGTTCAATAATAGGCACTTTGGGGGGAAAATAAAATGTTGAACATCATTGGAGATTGGGGAGAGATTATTTTGGAGAGACAAATAAATTGTGTTAGGCATTTACATCTTGTATTGGTTTAGGAAATTCCCCAGTCAGTATTGCATCTTATCGATCTAATTGTCAGAGGGTTTAGCCACCCTAGAATCAAATTTAGACTGGTCTCTAGTAAGTGATAACATGTCCTTAGTAATAATGCGAGTTGATGAGTGTTGGGGGGATCTAGACACACCCTATAAATCATTATTTCTTTCTAACTAGTACTCGTGGTTTTCCCCATTCCGTTATGTTGTAGTGCAACTAATTTCGTTATAACTTGGGGGAGAGGAATCCTACTAAGAATGGAAGCCAGCTTCTCTTGGAGATACTATTGTCAAGCCTTCATTTCCTTGAAATAATTGGCCCAAAAATTATTAGTTGGCATCTTGGAAAGAGTAAGATGTATATATGTAAGAAATGGAGCTTGTAATCCCCATTAATGGCCCCAAAGTGATGGGTATTGAAATCATATATGATCTGATAACCATTGGTGCTACCCTCTGGGCTTAGACGAGTAATATGAGAGAATTGTCAAAGTGTGAGATAATGGTTTAAAGTGGTTTGGACCTCAGCTACGGATCCTGAGGTCACTGTCAAAGAGTTTTTCTATTGACACACAATAGATATTGCAATCTAAGAGACGTCTTGAGCTCTGCTCCAAAGAGTTCAAGGTCTTGTAGCCTTTGTAAACAATACAAAAGACCTTAATGAGTAATTTATGGACTTCTATAAGGGTTTCTTATTATTAATTTAGGACTCAACAAGGTATAAAAATAATTGGAAATGATGCAAGTTATGATTATACAATTACAATAGTTGGTTGAGAGGATAAAAAGTAAGGACTAGACACTTATTAGTTCTAAAGATCTTTGTTCTCTGCATGTATGATCACTTGAACCCCCTTTCAATCTTTCCCTAGCCTCCTATTTATATATAAACTCTAGGATATAGAATGAGTGGATTCTCATAACATGGTTGTGGTGCCTCTATGGAATGACGGTGTCAGTAAGGTAGTGGAGTGTTGGTAAAAGTTTTTTCACGTAGTGTAAGGTAGTTATTGAGTGCATTATGGATGGTAGCCTTCAATGCAAGTGGGCATGACTGGTGGTGGTAAGTGAAATGTTGTTGTGATTTTCACCTGCATACCATACTAGTTATAGAATCTTAACTAGAGGTCCTATAGGTTTGGAACTATCATGGGACTGCCATAGGTTGATTTTGAAATATTACACAATGATATACCTTAGTTTTAAGGGTTAGAGGACCATGGGAGGTCATTTCTTTTGAAACAAATGTTTGTTCTGATCACTAGTCTTAGTAAAACCTTGGTGTTGTGATATGTGAGCTCATGTGAGGAGACCAGTTGGAACTACTAACCTTTATAGGAGGAAAGAGGGGTGAATGAGGTCTGCTATAATAATCTGACCTTTTTTTTAAATCAACAAAGGGCTTGGGGACTAACCAATGGTTTATTCGAGATCAGAGGTCAGCCTTGGGATCTCTGTTCTTGCCTTAGGTAGTCAAGGGGACTAAGAGCCTTTTATATACCAAGTCTTAAATAGGGTATCATCACATTAAAAATTGAAAATTTTGGTCCTTAGAAATGTCCCTCTTTGGATATTCCGAGACAAAACCAAAAACTAAAACTAAGTCGTAAAGATCTAATGCCTAATCCCCAAACCTCAAAAGGAAATAATACACAAAGAGGACTTGACCAGCTCTATTTTTATGAAGCTTAGATATTATGAAACTTTGTCGCATCAAATCATAAACCTTCACACCTAATAAACCTTTCAAATGCAAATAAAATATGAATTATATAAACCACATATGAAAAATCCTCCCCCTAATTCTAAATTTCTTTCCATTTTTCTTTGGGAATGGACAAAGGCAAAGGGGGATAATATTTATTAAATGATCACATAGAAAACAATCATATCATGCGATGTGAAGTGAAAAGATAATGATATACAACTGGAAACACAACTACAAATAATACTAAACATGAAACGATGACGAACATAGATTAAAAGAATGGAAAAACTCAAACAAATACCATATATACATATATAAATAGACATATGACAAGAAACTCATGAATATATATATATAGGCATGACCACAAACGACACGCATAAATGTGTCTAACCAAATGTGGAATAGAGTGAAGGGGTTTGAATTAGAGGCAAAAGAAATATGTCCCAAACACTCAAGATAGTCCAATGAGTTCTATTTGATCGTCTTAAATTGTCAAACTTAGATTTAGCCTCACGTGATAAATAATGTGAAATCAAAATGGAAAAATGTAACAAATCCACACAAGCCTGGAAAGTGTTAATGAATCTCAAACTAATAGCGTCAAACATTAATGGTGAACTTTCTTTTTGTGAAAATAACAAACATAGATATGTATCTTCTTACAACCTTCCTCTTTTCTCATTTTCAATTTTAATAAGTATTAGAAATAAATACAAATCACAAAAATGAATTAATAGATTCTAGAGAGAAAATCCCTCTTTAAGTGGTAGTAGAAGAAGGGCTAAGAATACATCCAACAAAATCATAAAAAATGAAAAAGTCTTATGCATGAGCAATTCTAAAGTTTGGGAGTTGAATCTTATCCATCATAACCTACAATTGAAGCTTTAACGTTAAGTCTTTTATTTTGGGGGAGTAACATTTCTTTTTTATAGAACACCCATAGGATGCCATACTAATATTAATGGAAGATGCTTTAACATTTAAAATGTGGAAATATGGAAACAGGTCGCCTCAAACTTATTAAAGGCCAACCCCAATTTATCTTTGCTTCCTTTGGTCAGTGCCATCAAGATTTTCCTTAAATTCTTCGATCTCTCCTTCAAGTATTTTCAAGGAATGTTCAAGGTCAAAACAGCTCCAAGTGATAATATCTTAGCAATAAAGGCATTATTAATTTTGTTAAATTCTTTTAAAACATTTTCATTTTCTCTAATTCTAAAATTGGATTCTCTGGCACACTCTAAAAAAAACTCATCCATAAGGATATCTCTTTGATTAACGATTTAATTTAACAAATAGTTATCCACCATTCCTTTTTATCTCTCTTTTTTCACAAGGCATTGGGTAGAAAGTTTAAATATTTTCTTCTCCATGTTAAGATATTCCCTTCGGAGACAGTTGTGTGTTGTCTTGGATGCATCCTTGGTATCACTAGATAAGAACAATAGAATATCAAGTCAGGTATTCTCACTAATCAAAACAATGTCAAAACTACAATGGCTCTCAATGGCAACTAGAGTCATTAAAATATAATCTAACGAATATGAGCCATTCTCCAATTCCAAACTCATATCATTTAGGAAAGCTATGAAGATCCTATCACCTTTT
Organism: Sambucus nigra; assembly: GCA_949130495.1. NCBI lineage: Eukaryota > Viridiplantae > Streptophyta > Magnoliopsida > Dipsacales > Adoxaceae > Sambucus > Sambucus nigra. The sequence continues at coordinate 580,406,883 of OX422212.1, read as the reverse complement.
TACTCTCTACGAGAGAAGTGTCATAGGTTAGACATGTGTTTTATATCACCGTAAGTAAAACAAATGATTAACTCGTTTGAGGATTCCACAATATTCACCCCATTTGTTTGACTTTAGTTTTCCACATATCGTTAACTTTTTGTTGAAGTCGAGTTTTCTTCATCGAATTAAAACGAAGGGATAGAGTCATTAGTAGAGTTAAATTTAAAGGAAATCTCCCTTTTTTAGGAAACCTATCGAAGACAATTAAACTTTTCTTTATATGTTTGGACAAAGACTATCGATTCAATCACTTGTAACAAGGCATTTATGACTCGAACTTTTGCAATGGAATCAACCTTAGTGTAAGGACATATTTTACACTAGTCATGTTTTGATTTTGGATTTATTTTGGAATAAATGTCAAGTTATATATTTTGATTCTTGTTTGAGTGATAATTGAAGACAAATTCATAGAATTAAACCGATCGAACAACTTCATTGGAGGTTTGGTAAGATTTTATGGTCCTATAGCACCTTATGTTTTGTTTTCACAGTATGGAAGTGATAGGTGATGAGTGCATAATTTTGTATTATTTATTCCTAAATCTAGACCTTGTTATGCCAGTTGTATCATAAATAACGAGTTTTTACGTTCGTATTTACTATTTAGAAGAAAAATTCAAGATTGAACATAATTCAAGTTAATAATGCAATTTTAAAACCCGTGCTTGCTAAATACTTGTTTTATATTCATGACCTTAACTATTAATTGTTTCAAGGTTTAGTTTTGGGTATTTATAGGTATCATGATGCCAACGACAAATTCTAGAAGAAGTTAGGCAAGAAATGGCAGCATATGCACTTTTAGGGGCCAAATGATAAAGTTAGATGACTGATTTCGGACTTGTTCAAATCATAGAAATTGTAGGCCTTGAATCAAAGGACACTTAGGTTCAAACATCATGCCAACCGAAGTTAAAACGAAAAAAATTATAAATGTGCAAAGTTCGAAATCGAAAGAAAGTCAAAGTTAAAGCCCCAGGTCATACCCGAAGTCAAATCTCGTGACCCAATATTAAAATATTATCGGCATCAAAATTAAGGTCACTTCAGTTCTTGCGGATCATCAATTGGAGGACGTACGTGAGAGATATGAATATTTGGGTGTACTATGAAATTATGGAAATTGGGAATTAAATAAAGGCTTTTATATTTTTCTCGTGAATTAATAACTGAGCCACTAGTTCTCCTTGTTTTTCAAAAAGAGCATGGTCTGGCTTCAATTCGTGCTAGGGGGATTAAACATATTTTTGGATATTGTAATGACCCCAACTTTTCACGTAAAGGTTGGTCAGACATAATATGCCGAAGATGGGTCTAGTTTAACAATTTATTCCATTCTTAGCATCAAACCTTAAAAATGATATTTTTCATTTAATACATACACGCACAATAAATTCGTAAGAAATAATAATTCACAATAAATAAGTCTCAACTCCCATAAGTCATCCATCGAAAATGTAATTGGAAAATAAATGACTGAAATAAATAAATTTTGGGCTTATTCCCATACAATCTTTGAAATAATAAAAACTGAATGAGATAGATAGTAGCAACCTATGCTAGAATCAAATGAACTGAATCCGCTACCAGTCAAATGCAACTGGAAGTCTGGTCCCATGTCAATCCTGCTCTCTCTGTCTAGGATAACCTGGGGGAAAATATTTTATAATTTGGCTCAGTGGCCTATAGTTGAGAGAATTAACTTACAAAACCAATACATAATTATGCAGTCAATTCACATTAGACACCACCCATCGACACTCGCATGGAGTAAGTATCGCCCCGCTCATCTAAAGTGTAATACTATGCGCATTTTCAACCTAAGTCCAAATGTGAAATCCAGTATCTACACTAATGTGATAATATCAAAGGCATCTACCGCATATATTAAATAGGAGCTAAACGTCTACATATATGATTTTAATCCCAGAATTAACCCCCATAATACTACCCCACAGAAAAGTACCATTTCATCACATTTTGTATTTTACGTAGCATTGTGTTTACGAACAGTTGTCTACATCATTAGATCTTAATTAATATATGGCACACAATAGCATCTACCTTCGATATCCAGCTCATGCTCTATTAGTAAGTTCGGAGGAGTTCCTCACCAAACGAACGTAAACAAAATACACATAACTAGGGCAGTCGCTACGCAGTACACTATCGCATAATCCATACCCCCGATAATGGCAATGGATCCGTATATCCCACTTGTCTCATCACAAGCGATGTTTCTAAGCATAGGACCTAAGATAATGACTTACATCACACCCAGCCCACCTATGCCTGCGCGTGCTACGGTCCAAAGATGTATGCAACCCTAATCAATAGGTCATCCATGAACACGGGTATATTCACACAATTAATAATTACATATATGTAGCACACAAAATGGAGAGTTAATTATCCACATAACTATGTAACTAAGTTTCAATAATATCCAGATAACACCATTTTCTTAAGAATTAACACTCTAGTTTATTATTAAATTCCACAATTATTGAATAGCGATAAAAATATTTTTTTAATTAAATATCCACTTGTGTGGATAACCTCCGACATACTCGCTTGAACTCGTAAAAATCCTCTAAACATTCCCACAGTCCAACCGTGACACGAGCCCAGGAGCCGAATCGATTCGCCTCCCAGGACCAAATCGATTCGTCGGGCTGAATCAGTTCTCCCTGGAGGCCAAATCGATTTGATTTTCGACAGTATCCCAGATCTGCTATGTTTTTCCTACACAAGTCTCATTCTTGAAAATTTTATTTTGTTTCTAAGGGTTTACACTCTTCAATTCTGGGAACTATAACCCTATTATAGTCAAGAAAACGTGATACCTTATTATATACCCAACCTACGCATGGTAAATTTTGTTTCTAAGGGTTTACACTCTTCAATTCTGGGAACTATAACCCTATTATAGTCAAGAAAACGTGATACCTTATTATATACCCAACCTACGCATAATATCCCCCTCTCCCCCCCCCCCCCCCCCCCCCCCCCCACACACACACACACACATAAATTCAAGAAACTGAGTTTAAACATTAGAGGTTGTCTAACCAAATCAAGATTATAATTTTTATCTAAATATTTCAAGGATAATGACATCAATAGATGATTTTAAATCATCGATAAACATAAATCCTATCACATGGATTCTAGTAGTAGATTTCCCAATAAAACGATATCAATTCCGGGTTTTTTACCAAAGTGTTTAATTTTCAAAACATAATTATTCTTAAATTAATCCTAAACAATCCTAGATTCAAGTCCATTTGTTTTCAATCTCCATATCAATTTTAACGCGAAATTGGTTTCAGAGAATATGCATATGAATCAAGAAACACATTATAATTAGTTTAGCAAGAAAAATCTTGCCTTATACTCATGATGTGAGTTTCCTCCCTTAAGCCTTGTTCCTCCATTATTCTCCAGCCTTGGTAACTTTCTCATAGGGTGTAGGGATTCTAGGTTAACTCTAATGTGGATGGGATGAGTGATTAGGTTGGGTTATTAACCCAATTAAACCCCTAATCTGGTATCTCCCCATAATACTCACTTTTGGGCCCCGAAATAAGCCCAGAATAATATTCAGATTGGTCTTAATCTCCCCTAAGGGTATATCGATCATTCGGTCCCAACTTAAGATGCTTAAAATGCCTAAACGAGTTCCAAATCACTCTGAGATGCACCCAAACCATGTCTACCCCAAATTACACATTTTATTTTAATTAATCACGGTATAATAATATTCAAGTAACATGCAATTTAATCATTTACCAATATACATATCCAGCATAACCGAATCCCATAATCATGCATATCGTATTCAAGCATATTCACGTAATTTATTTATTTAATATTTACCAATTTAAATGTTATAAAAACACGGGGTATTATAGATATTTACCACAAGGTGCCACATGGACGGCCTCGAAGGCGCCACGTGGCAACGCCTGATCTGTTCGATCAGCGAGTTATAGATGCGCTCCACTTCCCCCAAGCGCGCGTGCCATTTTCAGCTAACAGATCCCCTAAATTCAACTTTATACCCCAAAAGATTTAATTCTTTATTATTTCTCCATTATTCCACCTTAATTCCCCATTTCTTTTTCATTTCTTTTCTAAAACGAAACCAAAAATAATAATTTCTTCCACACCTCAATTATTAGTATCTTAAGCCTTTAATAAAATAATTTATCACCCACGCCCTTTTTATTTAGTTTATTTAATAATCAAATCTTTTGTAAAATACCAAAAATATTTAACCTATAAAATGGACCTTTGGCCCTCATTTTAAGAAGGAATTTTTTGGGACAAAATATAGAGAAGAATACAATTTGGATTGTAGGACCAAAATATTATACCATGTGTGTTAGTTTTGAGTGTTTGTGGGACTATTTTGGTACAAATTTTGGAAGAGCATTGTGTATTGATACTCAACTCTTGGACTCAAAATTTTGTAAGTGAATTTGAGTAAGATAATTACTAATTCATCTTGAAATATTTTTGTTTCAATTATGATGCGCGATAATTTTATTTCTAGGACTAGGAGAATTTTATCATGATTAATTAAAATTACATGTTAATTTAATTCAATATTAATTCCCGACAAGTGTTAATTGAAAATAAAATTTGGGATTCACTTAAAACTACACTAGAGTGTGTTTTAAACATCCAAAATTATTTGATAAATCACATTTTAGGTATTTAATTGTGTAATCTTTGATGGGCTATACTTATATTAAATTGTTTGATATCTCATGCTTAAGTGTCATATTATAACTTAAAATTGATATTTTCGAGAGAATAGAGATGTAAGGCGTCTAATTTAAGAGACGTTAAAACATTTTATGAATATCTATTGTCATACTTTTTGGAATTTATGTGAAAAGAGTCAGTGCATTTGAAGTTATAAATTCGGGAATACGGAATTAAATTAATGTACAATTTTAATTAAAATTACTAAATGGATCCAATGTCCTAGTTTTCCTCCATATTTGCTTATATAATGCCAACTTATTTATTCTTTTTTTATTATTTTTATTTGTAACCCAATCATATCTGTACACTAGTTTTGTCTAGTTGAAAAATCGATATTTTAATCAAATCAACCAAATCTCTGTGGGTTCAACCCATACTTACACTCGTTATATTTTATTAGCCCATGCACTTGCGATAATTTTAACATTTAAAATTTAACAACAATAGGACAAAATCATTTTTACAAGTTTTTTAAGTTGAATTTTTATAAGTGATTTTAAATTTTGGACTATCATTCGAATGAATATCCCTCGCACAAAGTAAATTTTACAAGACATGCCTTTCAAGAAAATAAAGAACCTCATAGGACATTTTATTTCTCTCAAGATACTCTTATGAGATGTCAACTTTGCATGAGGCCCCTAAATTTTCATCCAAACCCCCTCGTAAGAAAAGCAGTTTCTCACAAGGTCGCCTCGTACAAAGATCTCATTCAAATTAGGTCTTCCCTGGTTCGAATGACAGCTTATTGTAAGGACATAATCTTGTGATTGTTCTCTAGATTCTAGGAATTGTCAGAGTTGTCCTAGATAACATATGATATGTCGTATACCGCTACATTGGCACATTTACACGCGATCATCCATGATGTCCACTATCCTAATCATTTGAACTGTGCTCATCACCAATCACCCATCATATTCAATGTGCTACGTTCTACTTCAATTGGTCTCCACTACTCCACTACACTAATGATATAACTCTTATTTGGAGTTCTTAATTTTTGCAATTATATTTGGGAGATTTTTATAACTATTTTCATTTTTCAAAAATAGGGCTGGCATTTAAAAATAAACATTTTCGCTTAAATTCGTTCGAACGACTTGGACATGACATTCAAATGACATGGACATATCGCTCGAACAGGTCGAGCGATGCTCAATTCTTCTGTGCATCAAACGACCACGTGCTGTTTTGTTTTTTTGTATGTCATTTCTCAAGTCGTTCGAAGTTGGATCTAACGACATCTATATGTCGTTATAATGACATGCACATGTCATTCAAACAACATGCTGTCACCTTGATTTTTTATTTCTCTTATAAATACCTTCTCTGATTAGGTATTTTGTTAGATTTTTTTAACTGCGCCTTTTGAAGACCTGCTGCAATTCAAGTCATCATACTTTAAGGCAAAAACCCATTTTGATTCAGTTAAACCTCCCTATATATGTTTGTTAATCTTTGAGAAACCCTCATATTGATATTACCCAATCTTAGAGTGGTACTTCTGGAGAAGAGAATTTATCTCCATTATTGATTCTTGGAGTTCTTGATGGATCTCTTGCTGAAGACAACGAACCGAGGCCTACGGGTATTCGTCTGTCAAAAACTTTATGTGTCTCTATGTTCATGTAAGTCATGGTTTACATTAAATAGTGAAATAAAAGGTTTTGCCCCTTTCGAGATTTTTTTCTAGAAGTGCTTTTGTGATTGTTGGATTGCATGCTAGAAACTTTTATTGCTTTCAATCACTTACAAGCATGTTTAGGGTTAATTAAAACCTAGATATAAAAATTGGAGATTAATTTAATAAGTTGGGAAATTGAACGGAAGCGCACTCTCAAATTGGTATCAGATCCATTTACATAATTCTATCTTGTAATTGTTCTGCAAAATTTTTCTGGATTTCAATTTTCTAAAAAAAATAATTTCTGAAAAAGATAAGTATAATGGATAATTTATATAATCGAATGCCAGTTTTTTATGGTACAAATTATGGTTATGGGAAAGCCTGCATGAAATCAATTTTAAAGGCTATTGATGGACGTGTCTAGTTAATTTGTTAAAGATGATGGACTCCTCCCACTGTCACCACAGATAATGTGACTAATCTTAAACCGTGTCTAACTGGACTAAGGATGAATTTAAATGAAGCACTTATAATTCACGTGGACTTAATGCAATTTCTGGAGCCATCTCACCCGACGAGTTTCGACGTATCATGGCGTGTACCAGGTCAAAAGAGGCATGGAATATCCTGCAACTTACACAGGAGGGCACTAATGTCGTTAAGGCATCTAAATTGGAAAATTTAACTACTCGGTTTGAAACTAAAACCATGCTTGAATCTAAAATTTTTTATGATTTTTATGCACGTTTGTCATATATTATTACTACTAGCTTTAATCTTTGAGAACAAATTCCTGACACAAGAGTAGTTAAAAAGATTTTAAGATCACTCCCTAAGCATTTTATTCGAAAATTTATTATGCTTAATTCTTTAGGATTGTTAGATTCTCTTAGGTTGGAAGATCTTGTAGGACACCTTCAGACTTACGAAATTGACATATGTCCTAAAAAAGGTTAAACTCGAAGAAAAATGTATCGCACTTAAGGCCCAGTCTAAAAAAAGTGAGGATTCATCGAAGATGAGAGAGGAAGTGTCGTCCGATTCTGAGTACGACTTTGATTTAGATGATTTATCCCCTTTTCTAAATATTTCAAGAAATTTCTCAAACTAAAAAGTAATGGAAATTTTAAAGATAAAAAGAGTTTTGAGAAAAATAAAATGGGAAGAAATTTGAGAAAGATAAAAAGGACGACCCAAAGAGAGAAGAAGAGAGGTGTTACGAGTGTGATGGGAGAGGTCACAAAGCATATGAGTTCCCAACTAGGTTAAAGAGTCATGGCAAGGATAAAGCCACCTTAAATGCCACCCTTAGTGACGAGAGTGAGGTCGAGTCAGTGGATTCAGGAGAAGAATCCCCACATGAATGTAACTTTACCATATTCATGGCTATTCATGTGAGTACTACTAGTGCACCTCATGACGATGAGGAAGCTACTTCACAAGGGCACATCGATAGTGAAAACGATGTGAGTGAGGGTGAGGATATTGCAAGTGAAAGTGAGTGTGACCTACAGCACGCCTACGCCGAGTCATACGTTGAGTCCTTTAAACCGAAAAAGCAAAATAAAGGATTAACCACTAGGATCATTGCCCTAGAGAAGGATTTAGTAGAGATGAGATGGAGAGTCCTTCGTTAACATGTGTGTGAGAGAGAGAGATTTTGGAGAGACAGAGTAGTCTTAAGAAAGAGAAAGGGGACTTGACCAAATAAGTGGCTAGTCTTATGAGTGAGCTCCTTGCATCCGTGCAGACTCGAAAGAAACTTTAATCCCTTGTATCCTAACTCACTCATGATCTTGAGAGAGCCCGGAAGATCAAGGTATATATTATGGACAGATCTGGAACGGTGGAAAAAATGTTCCTCGGACCTACTTTAGGGTTTGGTGAGAGGCAGGGAATAGTTTTCGACGATGCATCCACATCAGATGTCGCACCTGAATCGATTCTTGAATTCATAGTGAATCCTTAAGGCCCTCAACCAAAACCCCAAAGGAAAGTTCAACCAATAAAAGCAAACCAAGGTCGGCCTCAAACGGTTTATTTATGCACTTATTGAAAGAGAAAAGGCCACCTTAGGGAGCTTTGTTATAGTTTGGGTCGGACTCGACATACGCATACTCCATCGCACCACTTTGGCAATTTTACTAGCCTTAAATAGTAGATTGAGTGTCTTGTCGCCACTTCTCACAGTTTAATGGAAGTGTTCTAATTGATGTCTTTGTTGTCAGTGGATACTTCTAATATCCCGACTAGACCCAACAATGACAAGAGTAAATAAAAATTCACCACTACCTGGGTGCCTAAACATGAAGAGAAATCCCTTGTCGTCCATGTAGCTCTTAAGGCTCATAATATTTTTGAGTGGTATTTTAACAGTGGTTACTCCAGGCATATGACTGGTGACGTCCTTTTTTTACCAACCTTAAGGATTACAAGGATGATAAAGTCACCTTTGGAGATGGGAGTAAATCTAGAATTATAGGATGTGGTACAGTAAAGATACCCGATTTTCATAAGTTATATTATGTTTTGTACGTCAAAGGTTTGAAAGCAAACCTTCTCAGCATTAACCAGTTGTGCGATGCAGACTTTGCTGTGAAGTTTGTCCGGGTCGCGTGTAACATTTATGATCAAGCCGTTAAACTTTTACTGCAAGGGGTGACGAAAAAAGATAAATGTTATAGGATTGTGTCCAAGTCCTAATTTGTGTAAAACAGCGACATGATCTCTTTTATGGATCTGTGGCATCAAAGTCTAGGTCGCGTTAATTTTAGAGATTTAGAGCGTTTAACAAAGAAAGACCTAGTACATGGCTTTCCATCACTTAGAAAGATGACTTCCACGAGTTGTGGTCCTTGCCAGTAGGGAAAACAAGTTTGTAGTCCCCATTGGAAGTTGAATTCCATTACCACTACACACATGCTTAAGTTGATTCACATGGATATTATGGGTCCTACTCGCATTGAGATTTTGGGTGGTAAGAGGTATATCATCATGATGGTAGATGATTTCTCTAGTTATTCTATAGTTGGTTTCCTGAGAGAAAAATTTGATGTTATAGAGTTTCTTACAACCAAGTGTGGTGTCCTGCCAAATCAACACGGTGTCACTATCAACAGAATGCTTAGTGACAATAGCATAGACTTTAAAGAAGCAAAGATGGATCCTTATTGTGATAGACTTGTAATTTAACATGATTTTTTGGCCGTGAAAACTCCTCGACAAAATGGGATTGTTGAGAGGAAGAACGGGACGATTCAGGATATAGATAAATTTATGCTTCTAGGTCAAAGATTTTCTAGGAGGTTTTGGGGAGAGGCAGTGTCTACCGCGTGCCACACGGTGAATAGGATATATTTTTGTCCACGCACACTTGAGACGCCATATGAATTATGGATAAGTAATAAGCCCAACCATTCATATTTCCGTGTCTTTGAGAGTAAATGCTACATCCTTATGGATAGAGAGCAATTAGGAAAGTTCGACTCCTAGAGTTATGAGAGAATTCTATTAGGATATTCATCGATGAGTAGAGCATAGCGGGGTTTTAACTTGAGCATATCTAAGGTTATGGAATCAATAAACGTCACTATTAAAGATGACAAGCCATCGGCATTTGTTAATTCTAACCATTTATGTGAGGATGATGCACCCCTTAGTGATGATCCCATTATTCCTCACACACGAAGGTGGGCCCTACTCTTGACTTAGGGGACACACCTACTTGGGTTCGCAAGAGTCATGACCCTTGCGCCATTTTAGGAGATTCCATTTTAGGGGTCAAGACTCATGCACAACTGACGAACGTTGTTAACTTTCTGTACTACACGCCTAAAGTCGAGCCCAAGAATATCAAAGAAGTACTCAAAAATGAACAGTAAATATCCGATATTCAGTAAGAGTTGCATCAGTTTAGAATGAATGATGTGTAGGAACTTGTACCCCGACCTAGTGAGAAGAATGTGATTGGAACTAAGTGGATCTTCAAGAATAAGATAGATGATAATGGAACCATTATATGTATTAAGGCAAGGTTGGTCTCTCGGGGATACACATAGATTGAGGGTGTAGACTTTGAGGAGACATTTTCACATGTTACGAGGCTTGAGTCCGTCCTCCTACTACACGCCATCGCATGTCATCTGCGCTTCGAGTTATATCATATGTATGTTAAGAGTGCCTTTCTGAATGGCATTTTAGAGGAGGAGGTTTACATGGAATAATCGAAAGGGTTTGAAGACCCTAAGCACCCTGAACACGCCTATTATATGAGGAAAGCCGTGTATGGTTTGAAGCAAGCATCCCGTACCTTGTACGAGAGGTTTACTTCCTATATTTTAGCCCATGGATTTAAGAGAGGGGGAGTAGATAAGACGTTATTTGTTAGGAGATGATAAGGTGTTATTTTGTTTTCCTGGGTCTATGTGGACGGCATAATATTTGGATCCACCTGCTCCCGCCATGATCATGACTTTGAGGAGGAGATGAAGAGTGAGTTTGATATGAGCATGGTTGGTGATCTTACATTCTTCCTTGGTCTCCAGGTTTGTCAGCTAGATCACGGTATGTTTATCTCCAAATCCAAGTATGAAAGAGACCTCATTAAGAAGTTTGGGTTAGACCCTGCCAAGCATTCTCGTACCCCCCATGAGTACCTTAACGAATCTTAGTAAGGACACTTCAGGCAAGGACATAGAGTAAACCTTGTATCAGAGTATAATTGGTAGTCTTCTCTACTTTAATCCCGGTTGTCCTGACATAGCCTTCAGTGTTGGAGTCTGTGTGCAATATCATGCGTCCCCAAAAGAGTCACACTTACACGTTCTTAAACGTATTGGCAAATATGTTAGTGGGACTCTCACATATGGCATTTCGTATTCCTTTGATACCAATGATCATTTATCCACCAATTTGGATTTCGATTGGGCCAGGGATGTAGATGGATGTTGGATCACTTTAGGTGGGTGTTTTTATTTTGGAACTGCTCTTGTCTCGTGGAAGAGCAAAAAGCAGAACTCCAACTCTTTGTCCATCGTAGAGGATGAGTACATCGTCGTCGGGAGTTATTGTATGCAACACTTGTGGATGAAGTAGATGCTGGAGGATTATGGGATATCACAAGGCATAATGACTATTTTCTATGATAACACGAGCACGATACATATATCCTACAATCCAGTGCATCATTCGCACACCAAACACATTAGGATAGGCGAGCACTTTATCCAAGACCTAATAGAGGAGAGGGTCGTATCCTTGAGCTTTGTGAACACTGACCGCTAGTTAGCCGATATCTTCATGAAATCTTTAGAGTATCTTAGATTCGAGAGCCTTAGGAAGTCTTTAGATATTGTAAAAAGTCGTGTGATATCGATTTAAATAAATTCGCAATTTTCGAATTTATACTTATTTAACCGGTGATAAAAAATCAAACCAAATTAATCCAGCCCCTAAACATGCAACTACGTGTGTGTGTGTGTGTGTGTCAAACCATCGCAAATAAAATTTCTAACTCACAGATTTCAGGAAAAATCCCTTTCGGGCAAAACCTTTATTTCAATATAAAGACGTAAATTGCAACTTACAATAATTACAATGAAATCTGCAATAAACTCCGGCAACAATCCATAAAGACTCGCAGTCTTGAGTCAGCAATGGAGAAACCGTAATAGTCCACATGAACACACAGTCCAAATAAGCCAGGAACACCCTCGAGCACTCCCAATCGACACATAGTCGTCACCCTTAGATTTACCCTCTTTATAAGAGAAAAACTTCACCAAAGTGGTATCTTAGATTCCAAAATAATTCACATAAAGATTGGGATGTTTTCTGACTTGAAAACAAAAAAGGATTAAACCCTAAACGAAGAAGACAAAATCTTATGTCGATTTACAATGTTTGCAGAAACTAAAACGCTAGTCCTTCTCATCGAAAACGGAGTGGTTTAACACCCTATTAATAAAAATACTTAAGGCAGTGCGTCACTCGAATGAAACATTAATGTCGCTCAAACGGAGAAGGATGTCGCTCGAACGACTGTGTATCTCGCTCGAACGAGATTAAATAAAAATTAATTTTTTATTTTCCTAGAAAATCTTCCGCCTCAAAACTAAAAAAAAAACTTTTGACGAAAAACTCCGCTCCAACACTTAGAAAATATTTTGTAAAAATTATCCCAATGCTCTAAGTGAACCATTAAGGTACTTAAACACAACCTTACCAAAATTAATCTCGCGGAGGCTTGAGTGTTGAAGAAATTTGAAATTCGGATCCATCTTGACGCTTGAATGATCTTGAATAATTCTTCGACGGTTGTAGCGATATACGACATACTCTCCGGGCTTACATGTATCTTCACAGTTGACTAAGGGTTGGTTTGTGTGTCTAGTATAGGATAGTTTTTCACATGCATATTCTCGGTTCCTATTCCTAAACTATTTCATTTATATTATTCTTGTATTATTTTTTCCTTTTTCATATTTTAAAAAAATTCAAAAGGATTTTCGTTTCCTAAAAAAAAATTGAAGAACACAAAAAAAGTTTTTATTTTTAGGAAAAAAGAAAAATACAAAAATATTTTCAGTTATTTAGAAAAATGAAAAAGACAAAAAGATTTTATTTTTATAAACATTTTTTAAAAACACAAAAAGATTTTTGTAGTTTGTTTACACCTTTTATGGATAGACATTTAGGATGTCCAAGTCGCCACATTATTCCATTATCCACGTGACTATTTGGTAGTGTTTTGAGACACAATTTCATGTCATCCATGTGCTTTGTAATATTTGGAGTCATTGAGATGTGATTAGTGATTTCTTTCTAGTTGTTTAACTTAATGTCTCCTTTAATGAACACGTGCATGGATTTATTTGGCTGTTGTACTTGTCTATCTCATGTTTGGTCAAAATATTTTCATCTCAATCATGTCTTAAAATGACACAAATGTGATAAAAACGAGTCAATGAAAGTAGTTCATGTAAGAACCGTTTCCCATGAGAATTTAATAAATATTGAAAAGATATGAGTGAACACGGGAAAGGGTTACGAGAGGCATGTGAACTCGTCGAGAAATCCACCATTTGAAAAGAGCCCAAGAAAAAATTAGGGTGATAAAATAAAAGATATGCCAAAATGGGTCCAATAGTAAATCTCTTCAAAAAGAGAATTTAGAACCTCCTTAAAAATTGCATTGTTATTTATGAGGGAGTTTGGTTGGAATTCAACGGGTTAGCACGTCTTGACAAAGGCTCGAAAAAGCATTACATAATTTTAGATGTTATTGGTGTGGAAATCATTTTAGACTTTGATTTGTAGATTAAATTGAGTCAATTTCATATAAATTCAACTTTTTACACCTAAGGATGATTTTGAGTTCATTCATTAGGAGTATACAAAATTCATCGTGCACATATGATTATGAATGTTTGAGTTTATTCTTCTATCAAATTTGTTCACAACCCAACACTTACACTTTCACGAACTTGGTTATGTTAGTGTAAATTCATGGTGTGATTTTTGTTGCATATTTTTTATGAGAAAAATTTTGAAAAATTCAAAAAGAGAAGGTTTTTTATTTGTGACACACACCATATTTATGGTTTATATTTTCTTACCTTGTCTATTTGGGACATCATAAAAAAGGGGAGAACTAATTATTGGGGAGTGAAAAAGTTTGATTCTTTAATGATTTGCTTGTGCTTAATTAATTTATCATTTATGCTTCTCATTATATTCCAAACTTTTGCGCATCACGGGTATTTGTTTCTTATCTCATGTGTGTATATACAATTTGATTATCATATATTGACACACCCTGAGAAACTTGGAGATTTGAAGTTTTGAAGATTTTGAAGATTTCAATACATGTATTCTAATATTCCATTTGAGGGTTTTTAGGGATATTAGATTGTATGACTTAGGGATTTTTTTGAGTTGCATAATTCGAATATTTTTATATATGTACCGACATAGACATAGGGGGAGATTTGTAAAGACATAATCTTGTGATTGTCCGCTAGATTCTAGAAATTGTCAGAGTTATCCTAGATAACATATGATATATCGTATATCGCTACATTGGCACGTCTAAACACGATCATACATGATGTCCACTATTTGAATCATTGGCATCGTGCTCATCATCACACACCCATCATATTTAACGTGCGACATTTTACTTCAACTGGTCTCCACTACTCCACTACGTTAATGGTACAACTTTTATTTGGAGTTCTTAATTTTTGCAATTATATTTGGGAGATTATTCAATCAATTTTATAAATGTTCGCATTTTCAAAAACAAGGTCGGCATTTAAAAATAAATATTTTCGCTTAAAGTCGTTCGAACGACTTGAACATGTTGTTCAAACAACATGGACAAGTCACTCGAACAGGTCGAGCGATGCTCGTTTCTTCTGTGCACCAAATGACCATGTACTATTTTGGTTTTTGGTATGTCATTTCTTAAGTCATTCGAAGTTGGATCTAACTGTGACACCCCGCCTAATTAAATATCGGGCGATCACTCCTTTATTAAATTAAAATCATGGTGAACAGTTGGTTCATTCTTAGCATCACTGTCGTGAAAATAAATTTTCCAAATTGACACCCTAATTAATTAAGCTAAGTGTCAAAACCATTTTTAACATTTCCTTCCAAGTTTTATTTTTAAAGAAAATCATTTATTTATTTATTAACACCATTAACAATAGGTACGAATCATACCACAATTATCCTGGAACATACTCCAATTAATTTAAACATTCAACATTCAAAGTCCCAACATTTAAAACTTAAAGTAAAACATTCAGGCTGAATAAATCCCAACGTAACAGTACTGGAAATAACTGAAATACAAATGTCCCAATAAAACAGATAAATAGTGGAAAGGGCGACACATGCCCAGTAACTGAGAATGATAGAAGAGGAATCAAGTAAATGAAATCGTCTAAGCAAGTGGCCTGCAACTCCCACCTAAGCTGCAGCTCGTTCCTCCCAAGGGATCCTAAGAAAGACGCCCCTGTGGCTGGGCACCTGTAATATATACATATATATATATATACATATATATATATATATATATATATATATATATATATATATATATATACAAGAGAGAGAAAGAGAAAAAGAAACGGTTCAGAGCCCGATAGTGTGTTTGATTTAAAATCGTTTAGCAAGTATTTAAATTGATACAGGCCAATGCAACAACATATTAGTGCGACACTCTCTTGAGAAATTCTCACCTCTCTTCTAATGTGCACACCTATCGCACTAACCTTCCCAATAGTCTATCTCGTCATATACCACACTACCCTTTCCCAATGGTTTAACTTATCTTAGGTTATTCGTAGGATTCAAAATTTAACGATTCAATTGTTTGAAAAGAATATTTCAATTAGTAACCAAAGTTCTCATTTTAACTTTATTAATCAATAAAGTTTTCCAGTGTCATATTATACTTTCTCAAAACAAGTATTTACAATTTGAGTCATCAACCATGTCCTACATATCAAATCACAGTAGGCAGTTCCAGATTCATAATTTCATATATATATTAACTACTCGTAAAATATATATATCATAACAGCACCCCAAATAAAAATTATGGTGCGGGCATACTCTACTATCCAAGACCCCGTATCACTCGTATTAGGGGGAATACATTCGGAATCACTCTCGAATTGTATTAACACATACTCAAACAATATTGAGGCAAAGCATAGATTCCAAGTCTCTAAGAGGATGCCATATGTATGCGCCTCTTAGGACCGTCTGAACTATCACTGCGATAGCCTGTACCAAGGATATCTATACACAAACAATATGAGGCGAAGCATAGATTCCAAGTCTCTAAGAGGATGGCACATGCCTGCGTCTCTTAGGACCGTCTGAACTATCATTCCGATAGCCTGTACCAAGGATATCTATCTTCTAGGGTACTAGTCAATATCCCCCATAAAGGTCCCATCGAGATAAAACTGTCCCAGCGCGGTAACCTCGGGGATAGCAAGTAGCGTGGGCATGATTTTCACACATAGATAGTATATGTATACACACAGTCATATAACTATACTATTATCACCGTATCAATTTAGGTACATCTCAAGTCCCATAATTACGACATTTGTATTTATTTCTCATTATTTAGTTATCACGTATAACCGTTCACATCTTATTTTAATTTGAGGAACTATTCCACTTACTACATAACGCTCCTGGATTCTATCCTCCCAAGTATAAAATTCAGTAGGTATTCATCTATTTTCCATCGTAATCATTTTTACGTACTCTCTCCCTTTCATACAAGATTTCATCGTCCCTTATGTAATTATCCCAAACATACAACTCTCGTCTCAAATTAAAGGCCCCAACATTATTCATATGTACTACTGGTCCTCCATATCTCCCAAAACATTTTATTAAGGATGCCCAAGAATTATTTCACATTAAATTGAATTTCAACTAATTAATAAGGGGAAACATGAGTCTGCCAGGAGGGGTCGATCGATCGAGGTCTGGGGCTCGATCGAGCGAACCTTCGATCGATCGAAGCTCTGGGCTTGATCGATCGATCAAGCAGGTAATGCGATTTCTGCAGAATTGTAGTTACGGGTTTCAGATTCTAACTTACACCAAATCCATATTTTACAATCCCAAACGTCTCAAAAATTGTACTACTAACATCCTAACATGATATTATACATTTCCTACGTAAAGCATGTCAATTTACATCACTAAACATGGATTAATCATGCCATAATTCATTTAAAAATTCAAGAACCCTAGAAATCTCTAAATCATGGTTCCAATCGGTTTTTCCAGAAATTTCTTCTTATAAACATCATAATTTTGTGGGTAAATTCCTCTACATGGCTAGGGTTTCCAGAATTATCGTTTAAACCATAACTACATGCGATTCCTATCTCAAATCTTAGGTCTTCTTCCATAAAACTCATCCTAATCATTCCTACACTAAAATGAAACAGGCATCAACGAAATAAGCAAGATAAACACTTGCCTGGGATTTTTCAGTTCTGATTTGCGGACGATTTTGGTGTGGTTGTGTTCCTCGTCCCGCGATCTACGCGTTGGTGGTGACGGCGGTGCAATCGGAGGTGTTCTTCGCCTAGAACTCCTTGGAGAGCTTATCATCTTCCTCTCCAATGGCCGTCATTAGTTCTAGGTTGTGTTAACCCTAAAATATGAAATTTTCCATCTGATATAACCCTATAAAATTCGTGAGTTTAATTACCCATAATTACGAAATGTCCAAAACGCCCTCCCGGGGTACTAATTATGCCTAAAAACGCCCCGAGAGCCAAACTAAACCCCCGGGTACACTTTTCTTACTATCTAGACCCTTTCGGACACTTTGGCTCACTCAAAACGACCATACGAACAACTTATAAAATATTCACTTTTATTAATCCACATTTAGTCCCGACACGACATAGGCGCGTCCCGACTTAAATTTCCATAATTTACATTTTATTCACACGTGACAATTTTATAAAAATAAATCTCATATATTACTATACTCATCCAGTAATATGCAACAAATAATATATTCCCAATAATTACTAACTCTTGTCACTAACTCTTGTCACGCTAGTAAATATTTAAAACAACATTTCGGATTAAAATTAAATTAATTTATCTCAATTAAATTTAATAAGTCCTTAAATTTAAAAGCCATGAAAATACGGGGTATTACATACTTCCCCCCTAATAACGGATTTTCGTCCCGAAATTCGGAAAATAAGGTCTACTAGGTAGCAAAATTCTGGATATCCTTGTCAGTACGCAAACTATCTACATAGTACGGCGCTCAATCACTATAGCTTTTTTCTCACAGCAACATTATTTTACATTCTCATTGGAGACACTTCACATTGCACTCCCAACTGACAACATTTGAATAGGTTACGTCTATACGTTATAAATTCCATTATCTCACTATCATTAGGAGGCCGCACCGCACTACATGACAACTACTCGGATTTATTCATACACAAAATTCCCATTCTGAGAAGATCATACGAACATTTGACCACTCTTGACTGCCTAAAACAGTCGTGGAATTCCACCATAGTTATCGGATGTTTTCTCGACCGATCCAAAAATTCTGATTATCTACTCTCCTCTAAACATACGAAAGGATAATAGTCGAGGTTCTTCCATAACAAAACCTTAATAAGTACCTCGTACGCGACAAACAGGTACGAGTGCTTCTACAGAGCATTCTTGAAATCATCGTACCAAGATTCCAAAATCTCCTTCACGTGGCTCCATTAATCTTTAATCACCATGCGCTTATTCCCTGGCTAAGGGTGATACATCCTACTCGAAACGAAATCTTATCTCCACTGGTTCCTGAAATCCCATGTCAAAGGTGGGATTCACCAATCTCATCCCGATTCAGAAATTTATACTGCGTCAGACCATGCACTGGCGCGATCCTTCCTTTCAAAGGAAGTCTGGGGCATACTAGTTAATATTGTAAGCCAGCCCAAAGGAATATCAATCACGTCCTTCTCGGCGACTTAATTCACATGTTCGGGATAAACCCTTGATCTTTTTTTGAGGATGGCAACCCATCCAAGAACTTTACCGACTTTACAACCTCTTCCAATTTCAGGAATTTTTGATAAACACAAAATTCTTTGGTTGATTCTCCTCTTTCAACCAAACCTTACCTATGGGCAGTGCATGTAGAGACTACTCACTACATCTCGCTAAACATCGATTCTTCCCTTGAAATGTCTCACATTAAGTGACACGTAATACTCCCCTTCCTTCCTTGGAGTATGCCGAAAGTTCCGACCCGTTCTCTTCTCTCCACGAAGCGCACTTCTGGATCTCTTATACTATACTAACATCATTACTCTTTGTATGCGCAAGTCGCTCTCACACTTGACTAATAACAACTTCGCTCCGGGTGTGCTTCATAACAATGAAATTCTACTCTATTCAAGGAATACCAATTCTTGAATGTCTTCCCACAGCCTTCCAATCAAGTTAGGGCGTGCTATTCTAATTGCACACTTATGTATGGATTATCGCCCCTCATGTGACGTTTAATCCACTCTATCACTTCCACTTCATTATACTAGTCCCACAAACATATATTTCACACGTCTATTACCACGTCCCTTCGACTCGGACTATTTTAACTGTGTTAACCAAGATGCCCACATTTTTGCAACACTCCGACCGCACTGGGAGAGAGAACGGCGTGCTACTCATCTGTAGGACTAACTAAATTCAACGGAATAGAAGGAATAGGGCATTCAAATTCCATGACAACAAAAGAGGAATAATAATTCTCAACCTTCCTCAGATAAGTACAACAATTTTTCGAAATAGTTACAACAACCAAAATAAATCACTAATGCTCTATTCATCAAAATAATTACAGGCCATCTCTTTTGTATAATATAAAGTTCTTCCCAGATAAACTATGCTAAAAATCATTCCAACTCTTTATTCACCTTGTGTTCTGTACGCGGTTATGACATTTGGGTACTCTCAATCACCCCAGAAATCAAAATTCTTAAATTCTCCTTATCATCGTTCCACCCCTCAACTCGTGGGGTAACTTTTAATGCTTTCTTACCACACAATCAGGCTCCAGTGGCTTTAAAAAAAAAATCAATTTCCAACTTACATACATAATTACTTGATCCCATTTCGACTAGGGTACCTAACTCATGGAATAGTGACCAAACGTCTCCCTATTTCCAACCTTACGCTAAGTTTCATGTGTGGGATGTCTCGTAAAGTGAAATCCAAATAAGGAACCCCCCCCCCCCGATACACTACTACCTAGCATTGTCGGTTATCAAAATCCGTTAGGTCCTCCGTCCATAGTATATACCCCTTTATTCCGTCCCTTGACAGAAAAGTTACAATTTCTCCCGTAATTATGCTTAACAAAGAACGTTTCACCAATTTCACTATCGTCCCGTATTGGTTGATGGTAATTACATTCTATAAACCTCGGATACATACGATCGAAATTCTCTAAATTTCCTTTTTCTAACATTAGGGGTATAACTCTTAACTCCCACATCTCTTAAGGATAAATATAACACTTCACTCTTCCTATCACTAAGTCCAGAGTGCTAAACATAATACCGAGTCAAGTCTTTTCGCTCAACGGTAAATCCCGGTACATACTGAATCATACTGACAAAGTCTATACATACATTGGTATCGAATATCTCGGGCCCACTATCTCCTCCGAAGTCTCTAGGATAGATAATATAAGTGCGAGTCCAACCTTCTTACAGGTAAAGCCTCGCCAAAACAAAACGTGTTGCACTAATGTAACTACTCCGATAGCCTTGCAATAAATGCCCACTATTATACTACCCATTTCTATAACATTTTAACAAAGATAATATCATACTCGTGTATCGCATCACTACAACGAGTAGCCTCAATAAAGTATAGAACACTGTTAATATACTCATTCATCCCCCGCGGATAGCACCAAAAAAAAAATCCCGCTATACTAAGGAAAAATATTCACATAATGGTAACATTTATAATGATATGCATTAAACTCGTCTCACATGCTAATCTAGCAATGAACAAAATATGGTGACTCGCTCGTGTCACATAAGTACGCCGCATCCTCTAAGGATACAGCTTATACTTCCATCCTGGAAATTGTCTTGATTGCACAAATGGTTTTCGGACGTAACACGTCTGCCCAAAGCAAAACAAAATTATTTTAATCATTGCCTTTTACTAGGCACCGTATTCTTGTCCTTTTTCTCATTTTAGAACATATTATCGTGAGCGATCTCACTCCGCACAAAATACCTCAACACATAATCCACTTACCACCTGTCCTACTAACTAGGTTAGGATTGTCCTTCTCTCGGACTTTAGTAGACTCGATTCCTGTTAGCCATCCCGGTTGTTCCCTTAGCTTTTTAGTCCATAAAGATCATGTTACTATCTATAATAGTACTTACTGAATTTACCATCACTTGGTAATAATTTAACTATCTGAAGCATTTAAATGGTTTTCCTGATGTGTATCCACATCCTTTTGTGGTGCTATACCGCCACCGTTGTATTCCGTCTTATTCTAGACTAAATTCTTCGATTCCTTTAACTTCCCCCACAAATAAGCATTATCATCTATATTGACAAAATATGACATTGTCAACCTCTGAATCGGTCGTCCATCAGAATTCCTCCTCGAGTATTATCAACTATTATTACAAGTTGGTCTCCCACTTGGAGTCGTTTCCTCCACTAGTATCTACCTCTTTCGATACAAAATTTGCTAACGATTAGGATTCATATCCACAATTGGACTTGTGTCATGCCCTCCTGCGATGAGTTTAGAACCACGTTTTCTTCTCATCCTGAACAGTTAAGGAAGGAACATACGGTCAACACTGTACCTAAGGTTCTCCTATAGGCATATCATTCCACTTCTAAAATTGGTGGTTGACTCCAACCATTATAATTTCATCCCGAAAGCCAAGAAAATTTTCTCTAAATTTTCACTTTCAGTTTGCCACACTCCGTCCTATATTTAAACCTTTGGATACTTTACCTCCTTTGGTAAACACATACAATTTTCGCGTTTCTAAAATTTCCCACTGACAGTCTCTACACGTTTTTGTAATACGTTGGGTAAGTTTACCCTCGCACCTCATTTGACTATAACAGCATTTGAAAATCATTGTTGCACCTTAGTCTCCTTTCTAGTCGTGGCTTATCGTGCCATAATGGAGGTGACCTCGACTACGGTCATCATCCTCGGATATATTTCATAATCTCAACTGAGTCCTGCCTCCTGATGTACGCTTAACGGTCCTCTTCTAACATCCGTCATCGCTCGGCACACGCACACATCCGAACGAAATTAGAATTCACTAGTGTATAAACATTATAGCAGGAGAACGAAATCTCGTCAAAGGAATCGACAATCCTAAACATAGGGCCCTATAACAAACAAAGCAATGCTGAAAGCATAATAAGCCGTACCGATCCTAAGGACACTAGAACCTGATGCTCTGATACCACCTGTGACACCCCGTCTAATTAAATACCGGGCGATCACTCCTTTATTAAATTAAAATCAAGGTGAACAGTTGGATCATTCTTAGCATCACTGTCATGAAAATAAATTTTCCAAATTAACACCCTAATTAATTAAGCTAAGTGTCAAAACTATTTTTAACATTTCCTTCCAAGTTTTATTTTTAAAGAAAATCATTTATTTATTTATTAACACCATTAACAATAGGTACGAATCATACCACAATTATCCTGGAACATAATCCAATTAATTTAAACATTCAACATTCAAAGTCCCAACATTTAAAACTTAAAGTAAAACATTCAGGCTGAATAAATCCCAACGTAACAGTACTGGAAATAACTGAAATAAAAATGTCCCAATAAAACAGATAAATAGTGAAAAGGGCGACACATGCCCAGTAACTGAGAATGATAGAAGAGGAATCAAGTAAATGAAATCGTCTAAGCAAGTGGCCTGCAACTCCCACCTAAGTTGCAGCTCGTTCCTCCCAAGCGATCCTAAGCAAGACGCCCCTGTGGCTGGGCACCTGTAATATATACATATATATATATACAAGAGAGAGAAAGAGAAAAAGAAACGGGTCAGATCCCGATAGTGTGTTTGATTTAAAATCGTTTAGCAAGTATTTAAATCGATACAGGCCAATGCAACAACATATTAGTGCGACACTCTCTTGAGAAATTCTCACATCTCTTCTAATGTGCACACCTATCGCACTAACCTTCCCAATAGTCTATCTCGTCATATACCACACTATCCTTTCCCAAAGGTTTAACTTATCTTAGGTTATTCGCAGGATTCAAAATTTAACGATTCAATTGTTTGAAAAGAATATTTCAATTAGTAACCAAAGTTCTCATTTTAACTTTATTAATCAATAAAGTTTTCCAGTGTCATATTATACTTTCTCAAAACAAGTATTTACAATTTGAGTCATCAACCATGTCCTACATATCAAATCACAGTAGGCAGTTCCAGATTTCAGAATTTCATATATATATTAACTACTCGTAAAATATATATATCATAACAGCACCCCAAATAAAAACTATGGTGTGGGCATACTCTACTATCCAAGACCCCGTATCACTCGTATTAGGGGGAATACATTCGGAATCACTCTCGAATTGTATTAACACATACTCAAACAATATTGAGGCAAAGCATAGATTCCAAGTCTCTAAGAGGATGGCATATGTCTGCGCCTCTTAGGACCGTTTGAACTATCACTGCGATAGCCTGTACCAAGGATATCTATACACAAACAATATGAGGCGAAGCATAGATTCCAAGTCTCTAAGAGGATGGCACATGCCTGCGTCTCTTAGGACCGTCTGAACTATCATTCCGATAGCCTGTACCAAGGATATCTATCTTCTAGGGTACAAGTCAATATCCCCCATAAAGGTCCCATCGAGATAAGACTGTCCCAGCGCGGTAACCTCGGGGATAGCAAGTAGCGTGGGCATGATTTTCACACATAGATAGTATATGTATACACACAGTCATATAACTATACTATTATCACCGTATCAATTTAGGTACATCTCAAGTCCCATCATTACGACATTTGTATTTATTTCTCATTATTTAGTTATCACGTATAACCGTTCACATCTTACTTTAATTTGAGGAACTATTCCACTTACTACATAACGCTCATGGATTCTATCCTCCCAAGTATAAAATTCAGTAGGTATTCATCTATTTTCCATCGTAATCATTTTTACGTACTCTCTCCCTTTCATACAAGATTTCATCGTCCCTTATGTAATTATCCCAAACATACAATTCTCGTCTCAAATTAAAGGCCCCAACATTATTCATATGTACTACTGGTCCTCCATATCTCCCAAAACATTTTATTAAGGATGCCCAAGAATTATTTCACATTAAATTGAATTTCAACTAATTAATAAGGGGAAACATGAGTCTGTCAGGAGGGGTCGATTGATCGAGGTCTGGAGCTCGATCGAGCGAACCTTCGATCAATTGAAGCTCTGGGCTCGATCGATCGATCAAGCAAGTAATGCGATTTCTTCAGAATTGCAGTTACGGGTTTCATATTCTAACTTACACCAAATCCATATTTTACAATCCCAAACGTCTCAAAAATTGTACTACTAACATCCTAACATGATATTATACATTTCCTACGTAAAGCATGTCAATTTACATCATTAAACATGGATTAATCATGCCATAATTCATTTAAATATTCAAGAACCCTAGATATCTCTAAACCATGGTTCCAATCTGTGTTTCCAGAAATTTCTTCTTATAAACATAATAATTTCATGGGTAAATTCCTCTACATGGCAAGGGTTTCCTGAATTATCGTTTAAACCATAACTACATGCGATTCCTATCTCAAATCTTAGGTTTTCTTCCATAAAACTCATCATAATCATTCCTACACTAATATGAAAGATGCATCAACGAAATAAGAAAGATAAACACTTGACTGGGAATTTTCAGTTCTGATTTGCGGACGATTTTGGTGTGGTTGTGCTCCCCGTCGCGCGATCTACGCGTTGGTGGTGACGGCGGTGCAATCGGAGGTCTTCTTCGCCTAGAACTCCTTGGAGAGCTTCTCCTCTTCCTCTCCAATGGCCGTCATACGTTTTAGGTTGTGTTAACCCTAAAAGATGACATTTTCCATCTGATATAACCCTATAAAATTCGTGGGTTTAATTACCCATAATTACGAAATGTCCAAAACGCCCTCCCGGGGTACTAATTAGGCCTAAAAATGCCCCGAGAACCAAACTAAACCCCCGGGTACACTTTTCTGACTATCTCGACACTTTTCTGACTATCTCGACCCTTCCGCACACTTTGGCCCACTCAAAATGACCATACGAACAACTTATAAAATATTCACTTTTATTAATCCACATTTAGTCCCGACACGACACAGGCGCGTCCCGACTTAAATTTCCATAATTGTCATTTTATTCACACATGACAATATTATAAAAATAAATCTCATATATTACTATACTCATCCAGTAATATGCAACAAATAATATATTCCCAATAATTACTAACTCTTGTCACTAACTCTTGTCACGCTAGTAAATATTTAAAACAACATTTCGGATTAAAATTAAATTAATTTATCTCAATTAAATTTAATAAATCCTTAAATTTAAAAGCCATGAAAATACGGGGTATTATACTAACGACATATATATATTGTTCTAACGACATGCACATGTCTTTCGAACGACATGTCGTCTCCTTGATTTTTTATTTCTCCTATAAATACCTCCTCTCATTAGGTATATCGTAAGACTTTTTAAGTCGCCTTCTACTGACCTGTTGTAATTTAAGTCTTCATACTCTAAGGATAAAACCCATGATGATTCACTCAAACCTCCTTATATATGTTTGTGAGTATTTAAGAAACCCTCATATTGATATTACCCAATCTTGGAGTGGTACTGTGGAGAAGAGAAGCTATCTGATCGAGGGGAAAAACCGAGCGTCCGTGTAATACGCTAGTTATTGTTATCGGCTTCCAATCTCAATACAAAAAAAAACTAAACTTGTAACTACACTTCTTAAGGAGTATAGTGGCGAGTCTGGGTATCAAATCCACAGGGAATGGTTGATAGAATTTAATTGATTTATTACTTCTAAAGAAAAAATGAAAAAGATGATGATGGCTGAAAAGGGAAAAAATAAGTAAATAAAGAAGTTAAATTAATTAAGATGAATGAGAAAGTAGGTTGGACTACAATCCCCCTAACCCTAGTAATTTACCGTATAGAAACCTAGAATTGTAAATTATAAATTTGAATGAATCTAGTCTTTATAGATCCTAAGCATTACATATATGAGGATCAAGCCCGCACCATATGAAATCAAAGGTAAATATAAAGAGGTGATAACTAATTTTACACACATCATATTCTTAAACATCCCAAGTACCTAGGGCAAGAGAGATTAAAAGATGTACAATGGTTGTAAAATTGTCTCGCACGACTCTTTCAAATTTTTAATTTAAATTCTATTTTCTACATAAGTAATTTACATTGGGATGGGTTCATGCATCCCAACCCTTAAAAACTTATCTTAACATGATGAAATCAAAATTAAAATTTACAAATTAAAGTGCAGGAATTCATAACTAACTCTATAAAATTGAGAACATGACTTGAATTGGGAATGGAAAACTAGAAATCAACAATTAATTAAACTAACTAGGAAAGCAGTAAAAACAATAAATTAAAATTACTTGCAATGGATGAATGATGAATTTTGAATAGAACTTTGAATCTTGAATAGTAGACAAACTTCAAAAACTAGGGTTCTTGGTTACAAGAATCCTATAAAAACTAACTACAAAGAAACCCTACCTACTAGCCTCCTACAACTTGATAAAACAACACTCTAAAATCTGCCTCTCTCTCTAGAATTTGACTCCCCTTGAAATGAGGTAGGGCTTGGTCTTTTATAGCACCAAGTAGCATGAATTTGACAGCTAGAATCGCTTGTTACGCAAGTTTTCACCAGCTAATCACCTCAAAATCTGCATAATCTGCCGGACCGGTCCGGACCCGGATCGGTTCATTTTTTATTCTACCGGATCGGTCCAGTCCCCATTGGATCGGTTCTGCTGTCATCAGTATGTCATCCATCCGGGGTCTACTGGACTTGAGTCATTTCGGATCAGTCCAGATATACACCGGATCGGTCCGATTTCTTCCAGGTTGACTTTTCCCTTTTCTTCTTCGACTGGCCATAACTTTTGATCTCGAGCTCCGATTTGAGTATCGTTTCTTCCGATATTCTTGTGAAATAAAGCGCTTCAACTTCCCTTTAGGTGTCGAATTCGAACTCTAGATAGAAATTTACGCTTTTGCCCTTTGACTTTTCTTCCTTTCATCATTTCCTTTCTTCCGGTTTCTTTCTCTCTTTTCTTGCACTAAATTCCTGTAAAATCCTCAAAAATACACGAAACTCGGGGAAATTGTTAGAAACAATCAATGGCAATGATATGGAATAAAAATGATTCAATTACCTTGTTTGGGATATCAAAATCACTAACTTAAGGGACTAAATTCAGAAGAATTTATGCTTGGTCAAATCCCCCTAACTTAGTGATTTGCATTGTCCTCAATCAAATGGACGAGAGATAAATAAGACAACATTAGAGTGAGATAAATAAAACAAGCAAATATCATACTAAAACTGTATATTACAACACAACTGTGGAAGCAAAGGATCACAAACATAATTAATAGAACATAAAGGGGTAGCGGGGCATCCTAAGGGGCGGGTGGGGGACGGGAAGTTTCGAGTGCAACAGGATCATAAGGATTGTAATACTAGGGAGGAAGGGGAGCCTCGGGACCCAACTGGATATGGTACAAGTCATCCTGCATACGCAGAACCAAACTCATGTCCCTTTCGTATGAAGTCATAAACCCGTTGAAACGCGTTTCAAGAGAAAAAACGTGCTCAGTCAAACCTGTACCAACCAGAACATAATCCGGATCAGCGGTTTCATCATATTCTTACTCCTCCCCTTCTTCCATCTCAACATCCTCATCAGCAACGTCCTCTTCCTCATCACTCGAATGGCTGACGTGCCGTGCACGGATTAACTGGATTTGCCTTTCACTTCGAGTGCGGGATTCTTGCCCTAATGGCTTGGGAAAGTTGATAAGATCTTGTGGTGGCACAATCCCGGCATCCTTGAGTAAGGATGAAATGATACGGCCATAAGGAAGAGGGGCCCGACCCTTTTTGTCGTAGGCCACAAAGAGAATATCATTGTAAAATGTGCTGGCCAAATTGATAACAGTTGCATGGTCAAACAAGTGATACATCATTGTAGCTTGACGCGGGCGCATTGCCGAATCATTGGAGGTTTGCTAAATGTTGGCACAAACAATGTGAAACGTGAATCATGCCTTGTCGGATAATCGACCAATAGAAAAGGTTTCGGTAGTCAAAACCGCACCCGACTCGATTCTTGAGATGCAAACTGCTTTGGATAGAACAGGATCGGGACTAGGATAATCAAATTGATCTGGAGTGACGGCGCCATTTTGATCGAGGGGAAAAATCGAGCGTCCGTGTAATACGCTAGTCATTGTTATCGGCTTCCAATCTCAATACAAAAAAAAACTAAACTTGTAACTACACTTCTTAAGGAGTATAGTGACGAGTCTGGGTATCGAATCCACAGGGAATGGTTGATAGAATTTAATTGATTTATTACATCTAAAGAAAAAATGAAAAAGATGATGATGGTTGAAAAGGGAAAAAATAAGTAAATAAAGAAGTTAAATTAATTAAGATGAATGAGAAAGTAGGTTGGAATACAATCCCCCTAACCCTAGTAATTTACCATATAGAAACCTAGAATTGTAAATTATAAATTTTAATGAATCCAGTCTTTATAGATCCTAAGCATTACATATATGAGGATCAAGCCCTCACCATATGAAATCAAAATTTATATAAAGCGGTGATAAATAATTTTACGCACATCATATTCTTAAACATCCCAAGTACCTAGTGCAAGAGAGATTAAAAGATCTACAATGGTTGTAAAATTGTCTCGCACGACTCTTTCAAATTTTTAATTTAAATTCTATTTTCTACATAAGTAATTTACATTGGGATGGGTTCATGCATCCCAACCCTTAAAAACTTATCTTAACATGATGAAATCAAAATTAAAATTTACAAATTAAAGTGCAGGAATTCATAACTAACTCTATAAAATTGAGAACATGACTTGAATTGGGAATGGAAAACTAGAAATCAACAATTAATTAAACTAACTAGGAAAGCAGTAAAAACAATAAATTAAAATTACTTGCAATGGATGAATGATGAATCTTGAATAGAACTTTGAATCTTGAATAGTAGACAAACTTCAAAAACTAGGGTTCTTGGTTACAAGAATCCTATAAAAACTAACTACAAAGAAACCCTACCTACTAGCCTCCTACAACTTGATAAAACAACTCTCTAAAATCTGCCTCTCTCTCTAGAATTCGACTCCCCTTGAAATGAGGTAGGGCTTGGTCTTTTATAGCACCAAGTAGCACGAATTTGACAGCTAGAATCGCTTGTTGCGAAAGTTTTCACCAGCTAATCACCTCAAAATCTGCATAATTAATGCCAGCAATTCGTACAGTCGGACCGGTTCGGACCCGGATCGGTTCTTTTTTCCTGACCGGATCGGTCCTGTTCCATCCGGATCGGTCCTGTTCCTGGTCCATTTCTCTTCATTATCGCGCAACTTCAAAACATCGTAACTTCTTCACCGTAGCCCGGATTGAGGTGCCGCTTTTTTCCAGTGTTCTTTTATTTAGATCTCTTCAACTTTCTAGTTGGCCCCACCTCCATACTAAGGCTGAAAAATAACGAAAATTCCCTTCAACTCTCCATTTCTTGGTTTCTTTCACTGTTTTGCGTTCTCTTTCGCACTAACTTGCATGAAATACCTGTAAAACACATGAGAAAAACACAAAACACAAAATACTTGCCAAAAGGGGTTAGTAGCATAAATATGAGACAAATCCAAGCTATTTACACTGCATGGGATCAAAAAAATATCGAAATTAAGGGGATAAATGTGAAGAATATGTGCCTAATCACAACCCCTAACTTAGAACTTTGCGCGTCCCGAGCAATGTAAAAGAAATTAGTTTAAAGTTCAGCTCATGAAAATTATTTTATTGGTATAGAATACATTTTTCGCGGGCAAGCGATTGCATTTAGCGTATGCAACAAGCCTTTAAACCCCTAGGTTACCCTAGTAGGACGAGTTTTGTCTCGTGAGGGTTTGCAGTGAATATACCCACAAAATTCTTTATTGACTCAAATAAATATCAAAATACTTAAAAATTGTACAATTTAAACTTTTCGAAAAATAATCACTATAAATTCATATTCAAATGTCTCAAACCATAGTGTGTGTGTGTAAAGCCATAAATTAAACCTCAAATTTCCACCGATTGAGCATTACGTTATTTTTCAAAAATTCGTTTTGATTCAAATTCTTACGGATGCACTCACAAACGAATCACTCGGATTGTGGCTATTTTATCTCGGCATGCATGATATAAAGAGTAAATATAATGGACACAAATTCACGCGTACAAAATTGAAAAGAAGAAACTATATGGTGAAAATATCTCATCATCGGAATACGATTATAGGGAAACGGGAATATCACCTCTAGTTCACACCATTTAATCTCTCATATTATCTTTTTGTATCTTAGCTCTCCACGCGGTAATCAATTTCACCATTCGGACTCGGTTATGACTTTTCGGGTTAAAAAGTGTAAAGGGTAATAATGAAAATGGTAGGGAATATTCGGAATTGGAAAATTTCCTGATGATGTCCATTTGTGCTTTTTCGGGCATTTGCTCATTTTTCTCTTTCTTTTTCAATTTTCATTTTTTCTTTTCTTTTTCTTTTCTTTTTCTTTTTGTTGAGCATTTTCATTTTTTTCTTCTTGCCCCTTTTTATAGAACAATTTGGACTTTATTTGATGAATATTCTATTTTCGCAATTTCGGGCTATTTGGGTTTTTCGAGTTATCAAACGAAAGGGAAATATTTATTAGGCTCAACTTGGGTTGCAAAGGGATAATTTTGTTTTTCACAACTTTTTATGGCTAATATTTTTGGGTAACAAATGAGGGCCTACTTCATTGTCCGAATTGCTAATCACATTACCATATGCATCTCGAGATTAATTAAGTTTAGAGATATATTTAGCACAAATTTCGAGACAACATTTCACACATTTTTCATAACCGATCAAAACAAAGGATTGAGATCATCAACAACTTATTAAAACGCTGAAAATAACTTTGAGTTAATCATAAACTCGGATTGATTTAAAAACTCATAAAAAATTAAAAGACTTGAAATCTCACCGGGTTTGATCAACCTCCACACTTATTCGTAAAGTCGTCAAATTTTCTTTCAATCTCCATCTTCGGTCAATTTTGGCTTACTGCATTTTGATTGTTAACAATTTGATACTTTAAATAGAATAAAGGTGACATTTTTGATAAATTTAAATTCCAATTCTTATTTATTTTGAAGAAAAATATTTTTTGCTTTTTGTTCAAAAATTTTAATTTTTTTTTTTTTTTTGAAATTTTTCTAAAAAAACACACTTGGAAAGAACATGTGATTGAATCAATGAATCTAAACAATAAACGGAAAGAATATCCCACACCCCCTAACTTAAATGTTGTATTGTCCTCAATGCGAATCAAGAACACAACATAAAGAGAGAAAAATAAAGATATTACCCAAATGGAGTGATCCCCGATGAATGCGAGTCCATTGAATCTACAAAACATGTTAGAACCAAGCATAGCAAAAAGAATAACAAAAACTTTAACTAATGACACTACACTATAAAAAAAGGAAAGAAAAAAAAAAGAAAAAAACTAATTATGTACAACCTACGATTTGAAATTCTAATAACTCATACACTAGAAGTCGAAAAATTTGAGGGTCCACCCAAAATACAATATGACTTTGAGGGATTAATGGTGTACCCTCATTAGGATGCATGCCTCCCGAAAAATAAGAATTCCTTTTGAAAAACGGAAGGCATGTGCAAAGTTTAAAAAATGAACCATCACCAATTAAAAAATTTAGTGGGATAATGAAGAATTTGGGTGCATAGGGGGACAAGTCCCATTGGGATCCAAGAAAAATATAATCAAGTTCCAAAGATTTTTCAAGTAGTATGGGAAGCGGATCACACAAACAGAAAGAGTCCATCTTCGAAAATAATTTAGCATAGAGTCCTTGTCCTCAAAATCTTCTCCCCCAAAATGTTTAGTTGGATCTGGTGCAGTGACACGTCTAAGTGTATGGCCCGTAAGATGAAGCATATCAAAATAACATTCTCATACAAGAATCGGATCAACATCCTCAAGACATTCATCCAGTTCTTGTGATGTATTTAATGGTTCGATAATAGTGAATGAGAATGGTGAGGACATAAATTCAAGCTCAAGTGATTCTTCATTGGATTACTCATTTGGTTGAAAACATTCTTTAGTCTCAAAAATATCAGAAGAAAAATCGTCATTGGATTCGAATAATGCATCCAACTCTTGCTCCCAAAAATGATTTTTTTCCCTATTCTTTTTCACGCCTTTCTTCTTCAAGCCTTTCATTTTCATAAATTTGGATGGCCTTAGTACTGGGCTTGTATTTATGAGACTCATCCTTAGTGATATTGATCCAATGTTCATAAATCGTGAGTTCATTCTCCTCCTCACTATTAGCATAACAATTAAATCCACCAAAAGAGTTAAAATAAGACATTTCAAAGTGGGCAATTCAAAAACGTGACACACATAATTTTCAATTTTTTTTTTACGAAGTAGTAAGTCAATTATGATCTATAATAAACACTCCCCGGCAACGGCGCCATTTTGAACGAAGGGAAAAACCGAGCGTCCGTGTAATACGCTAGTCGTTGTTATCGGCTTCCAATCTCAATACAAAAAAAAAACTAAACTTGTAACTACACTTCTTAAGGAGTATAGTGGCGAGTCTGGGTATCGAATCCACAGGGAATGGTTGATAGAATTTAATTGATTTATTACTTCTAAAGAAAAAATGGAAAAAATGATGATGGTTGAAAAGGGAAAAAATAAGTAAATAAAGAAGTTAAATTAATTAAGATGAATGACAAAGTAGGTTGGAATACAATCCCCCTAACCCTAGTAATTTACCGTATAGAAACCTAGAATTGTAAATTATAAATTTTAATGAATCCAGTCTTTATAGATCCTAAGCATTACATATATGAGGATTAAGCTCGCACCATATGAAATCAAAGGTAAATATAAAGCGGTGATAAATAATTTTACGCACATCATATTCTTAAACATCCCATGTACCTAGGGCAAGAGAGATTAAAAGATCTACAATGGTTGTAAAATTGTCTCGCAGGACTCTTTCAAATTTTTAATTTAAATTCTATTTTCTACATAAGTAATTTACATTGGGATGGGTTCATGCATCCCAACCCTTAAAAACTTATCTTAACATGATGAAATCAAAATTAAAATTTACAAATTAAAGTGCAGGAATTCATAACTAACTCTATAAAATTGAGAACATGACTTGAATTGGGAATGGAAAACTAGAAATCAACAATTAATTAAACTAACTAGGAAAGCGGTAAAAACAATAAATTAAAATTACTTGCAATGGATGAATGATGAATCTTGAATAGAACTTTGAATCTTGAATAGTAGACAAACTTCAAAAACTAGGGTTCTTGGTTACAAGAATCCTATAAAAACTAACTACAAAGAAACCCTACCTACTAGCCTCCTACAACTTGATAAAACAACTCTCTAAAATCTGCCTCTCTCTCTAGAATTTGACTCCCCTTGAAATGAGGTAGGGCTTGGTCTTTTATAGCACGAATTTGACAACTAGAATCGCTTGTTGCGCAAGTTTTCACCAGCTAATCACCTCAAAATCTGCATAATTAATTCCAGCAATTCGCACTGTCGGACCGGTCCGGACCAGGATCGGTTCTTTTTTCCTGACCGGATCGGTCCTGTTCCATCTGGATTGGTTTGGTTTCTGGTCCATTTCTCTTCATTATCGCGCAACTTCAAAATATCGTAACTTCTTCACCGTAGCTCGGATTGAGGTGCCGTTTTTTTCCAGTGTTCTTTTATTTAGATCTCTTCAACTTTCTAGTTGGCCCCACCTCCGGACTAAGGCTGCAAAATAACAAAAATTCCCTTCAACTCTCCATTTCTTGGTTTCTTTCACTGTTTTGCGTTCTCTTTCGTACTAACTTGCATGAAATACCTGTAAAACACATGAGAAAAACACAAAACACGAAATACTTGCCAAAAGGGGTTAGTAGCATAAATATGAGACAAATCCAAGCTATTTACACTGCATGGGATCATAAAAATACCGAAATTAAGGGAATAAATGTGAAGAATATGTGCCTAATCACTATCTCCATTGTTGATTTTTGGAGTTCTTGCGGGAGCTCTTGCTAAAGACAACAAACTGAGGCCTGCGGGTATTCGACTATCAAAAATGTTGCATTTTTTAATGTACATATAAGTCATGGTTTACATTAAATACTGAAATAAATGGTTTTGCCCCTATCGGGGATTTTTCCTGAAATTTCTTTTGTCATTGGCGGATTGCTTGCTAGATAAATTTATTATTTTCAATCACTCAGATGCATGTTTAAGGTTAATTAAAAATTGGATATAAAAATCAGAGTTTAATTAAATA
Organism: Sambucus nigra; assembly: GCA_949130495.1. Lineage (NCBI taxonomy): Eukaryota > Viridiplantae > Streptophyta > Magnoliopsida > Dipsacales > Adoxaceae > Sambucus > Sambucus nigra. Next base: position 580,372,067 of record OX422212.1, on the reverse strand, counting down.
AGTTGGGACATTGAACCGAAGCACACTCTTAGTTATTATTCTCAAATATTGTGTCTGGGTAAACATTTATATCTTAGGTATATAAAGAGTTACCAGATGTGATTGCAAAGAGAAATTACATACATTTTACATCATATTTTGATAAAATAATTTAGAGAGTATACATAATGTCAAATACATGATTTACAAATAAACTTTTTGTTTACAAATCTCCTACAATACTCCACCAGAATATTTCATCACTAAAAGTGCATTTACATGTGTGGTTGATACTTCACCAGATTGATATCGGTGGATATTGAGGCTCGAGAGTTATATAAGTTATATTCATCATATTTAGTTGATTGCTTGTATGAGAAGAGGCAACGAACCATATTATAAGGGAATGACTTCTTGGCATTAATCATTGTCATATACTTAAGACATGTATGTCTCTATATAAGTTTTACAAAAAAATCATTTAGTACTAGTGGAATTATTGGGTTGGCGAGATGGTTTTTCCCACAAGGTTTTCAACTCTAAATTATTGTGGTTGCATGCTTTTTTTTCTCATTTATTTATTTCATCGCCCATGTGAGATTGAACTAATTATTTATATCCTGTAATATTAAAATATGGTTCAATTAAACATGAATATTTTATTTCAAGGACGCAAAATTAATTAAAGTTTAATTGATTTAACTTAGATCAGTAAGCAAAAGAAGAGTTAACAATGAAAAAGCGGAGTTCTCTATGTCACTCAGTTGTTCATATAATTCATCAAAACTTTATTATTTTTCATGATTAATACTTAAAAATATATGATCAAACTTCGATTTTTTCAATGCTTCATGAAAGAGGTGCCTTCATGGATAATCTCCAACATGTCTCATATTTGTTTAGACATCGTGTAATTTTTGATCCACTTAAACTCACAAACACTTACGACACATAATATAATATATATCCCTTGAGTGTTCCACCCACTTAACCTATTTTTGGTATTGTTACAATAAGATCTATTATTTCTAACTTGGAGTCCTCGATAATAGTCAAGAGTCAACTTCAACCCATTTCCACCCTATTTCACATTCTCTCATTCATGGACTAGAATCAAGTTTGCATTCTATAATTCTAATAGAAGTATTTGTTACCATAATAAATAGTGGTTAGTTTGAAAAAATTCCCTACATTATGAACACGGGATAAACTATTGGCGATGAAACCTAAAGTAAAATGGACCCGCCCTTATACCAGTTGGTGTGCGGATCCTGATGGTAGAAACCCAAATAAAAATTATTTCTTATTAAAAATAATGCTTTCTTTTTATCACTTTGGGCAAAATTTTATCCTAACGTTAAAGTGACAAAAATGTGATTTTAAAAAATGATTCAACTTCTTAACAGAAGTTCATTAAGCATAGTAAGATAATCAAATGTGAAAAATTAAATCATGCACTTGAGATTATGATTTTTTAAGAGAAAAATCTTATACTAAACCAAAACATTTTAATATATAAGTAAAGGATCACAAGAAGGGACAAATGGCTTACAAATTTGAACCTCACTTTAAACTCAATATTGCACAACCTTAATAACAAAAAATTTACATCTTGTAGTTGAAAGAGCGAGAAGGGATAACATCTAACCAAATTTTGTCAACCTCGTTGTTAATGTTGTTGGTAAACCACTTCTAAATATTCTTCATAGTTTAAGAAAACATTTTGAAAATTAATATAACCAAGAGTATAGATAAACACGGGATATGTTAGGATATTCAAAAGTTTGATGGTGTAGAAAATACCTGGGCTCACTCGACATTCTCACATAGTGTATAATATTCAAATGAGAGGAAAACACCCAAGAAAAAAGATATCTTGAGTTAAAGAACAAGTGAAGTTTTTAATATTTTCTCTTAAAATGAAGCAAGTATTTTTTCACATATAATAATCATTTTTCTCTTTAGAAATATATTTTATGTTTTTTGTGTGAAAAATAACTTTTGAGAACCTTAAATTATTAACTAACACCCACATATATATATTAAACATAAGACTGCAAGATAAGATTTCATACACCACAAGATAAAACTAGACCTTACCAGTAATTCATCAGTCAATCCTGATGATGCTGAGAATCACCACTTAAATTTATATGAAGTTCAAGCTCAATCTTACCTAACTATGGAGTAATATATGAGTGCAGGAATGTAAATAACAAGAAGGAGATGAGATAATGGAGAAAACACAGAGATATAAGTTGTTCATAAAAATTAGGCCTACTCCACTGTGCAAGGTTTTGTGGTTTATGTATATACAAAAGGGTACCAATAGCCGTGAATACAATCTCTCATGTTTACAGTTTAACACAGTTTCAGCTGGAGTTGCTACATCTCGATCCTTGTAAATGAAGAAGAAAAATACTTATATAGGTTTGGGGGTGTACAATGTGCCCCCCAATCAGGAAACATGTGTGCATGAGGTAAGTGACCCAATAAAAGATCAACACATGTCTAACATATGTATAATCCATGATGACCACATATTCACCTATATGGGCTGAAAATCTGTTATGAAGATATGTCCATGTTGACTAAGGATGCTCAAGTCACGTGTGCCATATGAAATGTCTATGTCGGCTCTGATGGTCTCAGCCGAGTCGAGACTGAATAAGGCAGTCCGAGGAAGCACACAACTACGAGGATGAGAAGATTTCCTCAAGACGGTCAACATGACAAGGTCGATGTAACACACCGTATATTTTAGAACCTAAATAACTATGTGATTAATTATTATTGTAGGATTAATTAAATTATATGTGAGAATTAATTGGTAAATTAATCCAGATTTAAAAATAATTATTAACTAGCGTGACAATGGTTAATACTTATTAATGAGAATTTATTGAATATTACCGAGTGAATAAGTAATATGAAATTCTTGAAACTGATAAATTATCGGGAGTGAAATATACAAAAGTTTGGTATATTAAGTCGGGACACGCGTGAAAGTCACGTCGGGACTAATTGAATGGAATATAAAAGTAAATTATTTTTAAATAACTCGTAAGTTAATTTCAAGTGCGTCGTTGAGTCTAGGAGGGTCAAGATAGTCGGAAAACTCTACCCGGGTATTTTATTTGGACTCAGGAATATTTTAGGTTTGTAATTTGGATTTTGGGGGGTTTAATTAATGACGAAAATAAGTATTCAAAGAGGTAAGGTACAAGGGTAAGTCATTTCCAATCAGATTCTAAACCTAAGTGAGAGGGGGGAGAAAACCTAAGAGAGAGAAGAAGAACTCCATAGGTGTTCTTGGAGAAAAGCTCAAGCTTTTACATCGAAAATTCCACCAATGCGTAGATTAAAAATGAGGAAAGCGTCTATACCAACATCATCCAAAAATCATACCTTTGATTTAAGGGAAGTGTTTGTTACTTGCTCCTTTTTAGCAATAATTGTGTTTATGTTAGAGTAGATAAATTTTCGCATGAATTTGATGATAATTATGATGAAAAAAATAAAGGGTTTCTTGTATATTATAGGGCTGAGATGTTGACAATTGATATAACCATGTAGATAGGTGTTAATCACGAGATTTGATGTGTATTGATGATTAAAAATCTGGGTTATGGTAGTTCTTGAATTAAAATTGAAAGAACTAGGGTTTTAATAGTTTAATTTGGGGATTTAGTATTTAATTGATGTATTATGAAGATTTAATGATTCTAGGTTGTTAGAAATCATTTAAATATGTTAGAACATCAATAGGACTTGTTGTTTGGGTGTTTGGGAATGAACAGTAGAGATTTTTGATGTGTTAATGGTGGAAAAACGTTAAATTCTTGGCAAAGGGGATGAACCAGTGTACCTCGAACCGGTTTGCCATGAACACCGAACCGGTTCACTATGTGGTTTACGATACTTGGCTGGAAATTAGCATTCTTCTATGAAATTTTTTCCATCTTCAAAAGGTCATAAATCCTTCGCCGTAGGTCGAATTGAGGTACTGTTTCTTCTAATATCTTCGTAGCGTCGAGCTCTTCAAATTTTCGGTTGACTAGGCCTCCGGACTATGGCTGTAAAATTACCAAAATTCCTTTGAACTTTTCTATCTTGTCTTTCTTTTATTGTTTTGATTTCTCTAGCGTACGACTTGCATAAAATCCATAAAATCGTGGAATGTTAAGTCATTGAGGCAAATGTGGGATACTTGATGGAGATGTTGAATTCTTGATTCCTAGAATTCGAATAGAAACCGTCATGTGATATCGTAAAGTGACGTGCCAAATGTAGCGGCGTATGACATACACAAATGTAACGTATCGGACTTGAGAAAAATGTCCTTACATATCGTAAGCATGCAAATAGGTTGGGAAAATACCTATAAACTTTAATAGGATGTGTGTATGCCTATTATTTAATATTTTAATTAGTGCACTAATGGGTGATAAGTCGGGGGTGCAAAGTTATGTTGAGTAATACACTAAAGGGTGATAACCCGGGCGTGTAATGTTTTTATTTAGTGCACTAATGGGTAATAACCCGGGGGTGCAAGAATATTTTATTAAGTATACTAATGGGTGATAACCCGGGGGTACATGATTATTTTATTAATAGCACTAATGGAATTTAAACCGGGGGTACAGGACTGATATATTTATATATAGAGGGATGATATGGCTATATATATGTGTGTGTGTATATATATATATATATATATATATATATATATATATATATATATATATGTGTGTGTGTGTGTGTGTGTGTGTGTGTGTGTGTGTGTGTGTGTGTGTGTATAATTATGAGAAATTCTAATAAGAGAAATTAGTAGTTTTGGCCATGAAGACAAATGAATTTAACCTTAATGATATAAAGACTTAAATATTTATAGTGAACGTGATAGGCAGTAACATGGGATAAACCACTTATGGGGTATCGTATGGGCGATACGGAAATACTATTGATGGATGTAAAGAATGTTAAGTTGCTTGAACTAGTTAGCTTGGGTATAGTTACTAGTACTAAATAGAAGATGCATTAAGGGTGCATAATAGAAAAGAGGTGAGATCTTCATTTGAGAGTACGAATCTAACATGCACATAATACTTGCTTAAAGACAGTTTTAAATACTTGCAAAACACATTTTTACACATCAGGCTCTAACCCGTCTCTTTCATCTTATCCCTTTTGATATATATATATATATATATATATGTGTGTGTGTGTGTGTGTGTGTGTGTGTGTGTGTGTGTGCGTGTGTGTGTGTGTTATTAGGTGCTCAGCCCCAGGGTCACCAGATTTAGAGACTTGGTTTGCTTGGCGTGCTGCAGTTGATGTGGAAGCTGTTGGTCTTTGCTATGCTCCTATCTTTACTCTCAGTTCATCTAGACTCCTCATTTAGGGCATGTGTTGCCCATTCCTGAGACATGTTTGTCAGAGATTGTATTTAGTTTAATTTCTTTTCATTCTAGTTGGATTTGGCTTACTGTGGTTCTTGGATTAAGGTTTTGAACTGGAATGTTTAATCGAGTCGCATTTATTTCAGTACGTGGTCTAAATTTATTATTTATCTTTGTTGAATGGTGACTGAAATATATTTAGATTCTTGGATTTTAAATAAAGGACTTTTTTTTAATTACAATTTTAAAAGGAAAAAGTATTTTGGCACCAGCTTAATTTAAATTAGGTGATTGTTAAAATTAATGTTTTTCGACAGTGATGCTAAGAATGAACCAACCGGACATTCTATTTTAAAATTTTATAAAGGACTGATCACCCGATATTTAATTAGGTGGGTTGTCAAAGGTGGTATCAGAGCATCAGGTTCTAGAGTCCTTTAGGATCTGTACGGCTTATAGTGCTTTCAGCTTAGTGTCCTTTGATATAGAGCCTTATCTTTAAGACTGTTGCATTCTTATTTATGCGATCACGTCTTCAGCTATTTGAGATTTTACGATAACTGTGGACTAGTAAAATTTTGTCTCGTCTCAGATGCCTCCTCGACTTGCACCAAAGCAAAGGAATTCCCATCCCGAGCCACAGCCAGCTCCAGCTCAGGGCATGATAAATGCTACAGAAGTTGTTGCCATCATTGCACAGGCAGTAAATGCAGCACTAGCAGTGGTACAGCAGGCACCACCATAGGCACCAGTAGTGGCGCCAACACCTGCTCCTATTTTTCCTACTGCATGGGAGAGAGTCAGGGATGCCTTCCAGAAGGCGCATCCTCTAGAGTTCTCAGGCAGTTCTGATGTGGTGATGGCAAGTCAGTGGATGAAGGATATATAAAGACACCTTCGAATGTACGAGTGTACTGAGGTACAGAGGGAAGTTTTGGCTACTTTTAAGTTGACAAGGGCAGCCTTACAGTGGTGGGAGTCCACTACTACTTCAGAGGAGCGAGATTTGATGTCGATTGCCAATTTCTGGGTGCAGTTCGACCGTAAGTACTTTCCCTCTGCCGTCAAGACTGAGATGAGGTGGAAACTTTTAGACCTCACCCAGGAAGGGAAGACAATTGTTGATTATGAGGAGGAGTTTACGCGATTGACTAATATGGTACCTGACGAGGTGCCTACTGAGGAGAAATGAATCCAGATGTTCCTGGATGGTTTGACTTGGAGGATCCGACAACATCTTCTGGGTAACCTTTCCCTACACTCCTACACAGATGTCCTAAATGTAGCATTATTACATTGTCAGGACAACCGGTTCCATGATAAGGGAAGCAAGCGGGGAGGAGAGCCCATCCAGTTGGGCAAGTGAGGGGAGGTAGTGCCAGTGGGACACCAGCTGATCATAGTCAGAGGCAGGGCTCTCAGCAGGGGGATTCTGCTAAGAGGTTTCGTTCATGGGGTTTCAGGCATTGTCATGGGGGCTTCAGATAAGGCCAGCACCAGGGCCAACAGTAGGGAGGACAGTAGGGCCATCAGGGCCAAGGTAGGGGTGGTAACGTCCAGCAAGGCTGAGGTTATCAGGGACAGAGAGGAGTAAATTTTGTCGGCAAATGTTATACTTGTGGTAAGACTGGCCATAAAAAGTAGGATTGCCCCGATAGGGGCATGGTCCCTCGGCAGCATGGTGCTCACTAGGAGCCCCAGAGACCCATCTTTCTCGCCTCCCTACCAGCCCCAGTGCCAGTTCTAGCCTTACTCGCAGCTCTGGTGCAACAGGGGTAACTTCAGTATGGACGGGCCTACAACCTCCATCAGACCGTGGTCCCACAGGCTCCACCCGCAATTGAAGATATGTTTCTTATTCAGGCGACTTTGGGGCATACTTTATTTGATATGGGGGTCACACATTGTTTTATTTCCACGAGGTTTACACGTTCTTTGGGATTATTAGATACAGCAAAGAGTACTGTTACATGTGTAGATTCTCCTTTGCGTAGTGGCTCACTGATTTTCTTTAAATGTCGAGAAGTGGGTATAGAAATTGGGAGAGTTACTTTACCTGCTGACATGCTTGTATTAGACATGTTCTAGTATGATGCGATTATCGGTATGGATTGGCTTGTTGCATATAGGGCCATGATCGATTATTTTAGTAGGAGTATTATTTCTACTATACCTGGTCAGGAGATGTTCCTGGTGGCGATGCCTCGTTCTAAGGGAGGATCTTCCAGGGATTTGTATTATATAGAAGAGGAGACCTCTAAGGAGGTGGTGATACCACTTGATTCGATACCGGTGGTTCGGGAGTTTACTGATGTGTTCCAGGACATTCCGGGATTACCACCTAGCAGAGAGATAGAATTTGTTATAAATTTGATGCCGGGCACTCGGCCAATAGCCCGCACACCGTACCGTATGGCTCCAGTGGAGATGAGGGAGTTAAGGGATCAGATAGAGCAGCTGTTGGGACAGGGGTTTATTCGTAGGAGTACTTCACCTTGGGGTGCCCCAGTACTGTTTGTTAAAAAGAGAGATGGATCGTTAAGGTTGTGTGTCGATTATCGTGAGTTAAATAAGGTCACAATACATAATAAGTATACGTTGCCCCCGAATCGATGACTTATTAGACCAGCTGAGAGGAGCTGCTTTCTTCTCGAAGATTGACTTGAGGTCGGGATACCATCAATTACGAATCAGGGAGAAGGATGTGTCGAAGACTGCCTTCTTAAAGATATATGGTTCCTACGAGTTTAGAGTTATGCCTTTTGGGTTAACCAACGCCCCAGTCGTGTTTATGGACTTGATGAACAGGGTTTTCAGAGAGTTACTGGATTAGTTTGTCGTTGTCTTCATAAATGAGATCCTGATTTACTCTCAGACGGAAAAGGATTAAGATGAGCATTTTAAGCAGGATTTGCAGACACTGCGTCAGCACGAGTTATATGCAAAATTTGAGAAATATGGATTTTGGCTGAAGGAAGTTCAGTTTTGGGGGCACATTATTTCGGAAAGAGGTATATCTGTAGACCTGGGGAAAGTGTCAGCGGTAAGGGAGTGAGGACAGCCCATGACGCTAACGGAGATACGTAGTTTCTTGGGCCTAGCAGGATACTACAGGAAGTTTATTTGGGGATTCTCGAAATTGCGGGTCTATTGACTCATTTGACTCGCAAAGGAGTGCCATTTATCTAGAATGATGCTTGTCAGTTGGCTTTTGAAGGACAAGCTGACTTCAGCACCAGTGTTAGCACTACCCAGGCCGGGAGTGGAGTATTTAATCTACACTGATGCTTCCTTACTAGGACTTGGGGGTGTGCTTCAATAGGAGGATCAGGCTATAGCTTATGCTTCCTGAAAGCTTAAGCCTCATGAGAAGAACTACCCCACCCATGACTTAGAGTTGGTAGCAGTCGTGTTTGCACTCAGGATTTGGAGACATTACCTTTCAAGTGAAAAGTTTCGCCTATTTACAGACCACAAGTCACTGCAGTACTTGTTCACGTAGAAGGAGCTGAATATGCATCAACGCATGTGGATAAAGTTTGTAAAAGATTATCAGTTTGAAATACACTATCACCCGGGAAAGGCTAACGTAGTTGCAGATGCGTTGAGTTGTAGGCCCATAGATGAGACAGCCGAGGTGTGGAAGGCGAAATGGAAGGAGCTAGGGAACAAGGATGTTGTGGCCAGATCATTCATGTCAGTTATGACCGTCACACCGCAGATAGTAATGAGGGTAGTCCAGGCACAGGCGACAAACCCTTTTTGTCGGGAGAGGATTAAACAGCTCTTAGCCGGTGGAGCCGAATTTTATTCGGTAAGTTCCGAGGGAGGCTTGCGTTTCAATTGGAGACTCATGATTCCATAGGGAGAGGACCTTTGACATCCAATGATGACAGAGTCGTATGGGTCCAAATTTACGGTACATTGTGGAGGGGATAAGATGTATCAGGATATGAGGCGGCAGTACTACTGGAGTGGGATGAAGAGGGATATCGTAGAGTTCGTGTCCAAGTGTACCACTTGCTAACTAGTAAAAGTGGACCATAAGAGACCACCAGGTTTACTTCAGCCGTTAGAGATCCATATATGGAAATGGGAGGGCATTTCCATGGATTTTATTACTGGGTTGCCTCCTTCGCAGAGGAGACACGATTCTATATGGGTTATTGTGGACCGATTGACAAAAGTAGCCCATTTTCTGCCACTCAAGATAGACTATATCGCGGGGCAGTATGCTCAAATATTTATTATAGAAATAATAAGACTTCATGGTGTGCCTCTTAATATCGTGTCAGATAGAGATAAGACATATGTGTCTCGATTTTGGGAGAGTTTTAAGGAGGCTGTGGGTATCGAGTTGCGGTTGAGTACGGCGTATCACCCGCGGATCGATGGGCAGACTGAACGTACTAATCATATGCTTGAGGAGATGTTGTGCATGTGTATCCTTGACTTTGGGGGAAGCTGGGAACATTACCTTTCACTAGTGGAGTTTTCTTACAACTCCTCCTATCAGTTCATGATTGGCATGGACCCATTCGAGGCATTATATGGAAGACCTTGTCGTTCTCCAGCTTGTTGGCTAGAGGTGGGAGACAACAAGTTACTTGGGCCTGAGGTAATTCAGGATACTTCAAGCAGGATCGAGATGATTAGGAGTCGCATACGAGTAGTCCAGGACAAACAGAAAAGCTACGCCGATGCTAAGAGGTCCTTTAGAGAGTTCACAGTGGGGGACTAAGTTTTTTTAAGAGTATCTCCTATGAAGGGAGTGATGCGGTTTGGGAAAAAGGGAAAATATGCTCCGAGATACGTAGGACCATTTCCTATTATCGAGATGATCGGACTAGTAGCTTACAGACTTGGGTTGTCGGAGCACTTACACCGTATTCATGATGGGTTTCACATATCGTCACTAAGGCGGTATCTTCGGGATGAGTTGTCCACACTCACATCGCAATAGAGGAGATCGATTTGCAGCTCGACAGTTCTTATGAGGAGAGGCCAGTGGCTATCATAGATCACAGTGAGAGGAGACTGAGGTCAAAGGTGGTTCCACTTGTGCGGGTTCAGTGGCAGCATCACAATGTGGATGAGTCCACTTGGGAGCGAGAGGCGGACATGCGTGAGAAGTATCCTGATTTATTTGTACGAGGTATGCCTTACTTTCTGAATTTTGTGCAGAAATTCCGTTATTAGGGGGGAGTATGTAACACCCCGTATTTTTTAGAACCTAAATAACTATGCGATAATTATGTGATTAATTATTATTGTAGGATTAATTAAATTATATGCGAGAATTAATTGGTAAATTAATCCGGATTTAAAAATAATTATTAACTAACGTGACAAGGATTAATACTTATTAATGAGAATTTATTGAATATTACCGAGTGAATAAGTAATATGAAATTCTTGAAACTGATAAATTTTCGGGAGTGAAATATACGAAAGTTTGGTATATTAAGTCGGGACACACGTGAGAGTCGCATCGGGACTAATTGAATGGAATATAAAAGTAAATTATTTTTAAGTAACTCGTAAGGTAATTTTGAGTGCGTCGTTGAGTCCAGGAGGGTCGAGATAGTCGGAAAACACTACCCGGGTATTTTATTTGGACTCCGAAATATTTTAGGCCAAACCGGCCCCCCGTAGAGGTAGTATTGTAATTTGGATTTTGGGGGGTTTAATTAATGATGAAAATCAGTATTCAAAGAGGTAAGGTACATGGGTAAGTCATTTCCAATCAGATTCTAAACCTAAGTGAGAGGGGGGGAACCTAAGAGAGAGAAGAAGAACTCCATAGGTGTTCTTGGAGAAAAGCTCAAGCTTTTGCATCAAAAATTCCACCAATGTGTAGATCAAAAATGAGGAATGCCTCTATACCAACAGCACCCAAAAATCAGACCTTTGATTTAAGGCTAGTGTTTATTACTTGCTCCTTTTTAGTAATAATTGTGTTTATGTTAGAGTAGATAAATTTCCCCATGAATTTGATGATAATTATGATGAAAAAAATAAAGGGTTTCTTGTATATTATAGGGCTGAGATGTTGACAATTGGTATACCCATGTAGATAGGTGTTAATCACGAGATCTGATGTGTATTGATGATTAAAAATTCGGGTTATGGTAGTTCTTGAATTGAAATTGGAAGAACTAGGGTTTTAATGGTTTAATTTGTGGGTTTAGTATTTAATTAATGTATTATGAAGATTTAATGATTCTAGGTTGTTAGAAATCATCTAAATATGTTAGAACATCAATTAGATTTGTTGTTTGGGTGTTTGGGAATGAACAGTAGAGATTTTTGAGGTGTTAATGGTGAAAAACGCTAAATTCTGGGCAAAGGGGACGAACCAGTGTACTCCGAACCGGTTCGCCATCTATCCCGAATCGTTCCCCCCCCCCCCCCCCCCCCCGAACTGGTTCACTATGTGGTTTGCGGTACCTGGCTTGAAATTAGCATTCTTCTATGAAATTTTCTCCATCTTCAAAAGGTCATAACTCCTTCACCGTAGCTCGAATTGAGGTGTCGTTTCTTCTAGTATCTTCGTGGAATTGAGATCTTCATATTTCCAGTTGACAAGACCTCCGCACTATGGCAATAAAATTACCAAAATGCCCTTGAACTTTCCTATCTTATCTTTCTTTCATTATTTTGACTTCTCTAGCGTACCACTTGCATAAAATCCATAAAATTGCGGAATGTGAAGTCGTTGGGGAAGATGTGGGACACTTGATGGAGATGTTGAGTGCTTGATTCCTAGAATTCGGATAGAAGCCTTCATGTGATATCGTGAGGTGACGTGCCAAATGTAGCGGCGTACGACATACACAAATGTAACGTATCGGACTTGAGAAAAATGTCCTTACATATCGTAAGTATGCAAATAGGTTGGGAAAATACCAATAAACTTTAATAGGCTGTGTGTATGCCTATTATTTAATATTTTAATAAGTGCACTAATGGGTGATAACCCGGGGGTGTAATGTTTTTATTTAGTGCACTAATGGGTAATAACCCGGCGGTGCAAGAATATTTTATTAAGTATACTAATGGGTGATAACCCGGGGGTAAATGATTATTTTATTAATAGCACTAATGGGATTTAAACCGGGGCTGCAGGACTGATATATTTATATATATAGGGATGATATGGCTATATATATATAATTATGAGAAATTCTAACACGAGAAATTAATAGTTCTGGCCATGAAGACAAATGAATTTAATCTTAATGATATAAAGACTTAAATATTCATAGTGAACGTGATAGGTAGTAACATGGGATAAACTACTTATGGGGTATTGTATGGGCGATACAAAAATACTATTGATGGATGTAAAGAATGTTAAGTGAATTGAACTAGTTAGCTTGGGTATAGTTACTAGTACTAAATAGAAGATGCGTTAAGGGTGCACAATAGAAGAGAGGTGAGATCTTCATTTGAGATCACGAATCTAACATGCACATAATACTTGCTTATAAATATTTGCAAAACACATTTTTACACATCGGGCTCTGACTCATCTCTTACATCTTTTCTCTCTTGCTATATTTAGGGACTTGGTTTTCTTGGCGTGCTGCAGCTGATGTGGAAGTTGTAGGTCTTTGCTATAGACGCTCCTATCTTTACTCTCAGTTCATCTTGACTCCTCATTTAGGGCATGTGTCTCCCATTCCTGAGACATGTTTGTCAGAGATTTATTTAGTTTATTTTCTTTTCATTCTAGTTGGATTTGGTTTACTGTGGTTCTTGGATTAAGATTTTGAACTGGAATGTTTAATCCAGTCGCATTTATTTCAGTACGTAATTCAGATTTATTATTTATCTTTGTTAAATGGTGAATGAATTATATTTAGATTCTTGGATTTTAAATAAAAGACTTTTTTATTACAATTTTAAAAGGAAAAAGTATTTGGGCACCAGCTTAATTTAAATTAGGTGAGTGTTAAAATTAATATTTTTCGACAGTGATGCTAAGAATGAACCAACCGGACATTCTGTTTTAAAATTTTATAAAGGACTGATCACCCGATATTTAGTTGGGCGGGTTGTCACAACCGAGACATAAGAGACAATGATGGATTGGAGAGCGAGCCTGGATGCGTGACTGTAAAGGTCGAGGAAGAGTTCTTAGAGGTGAAATACTGCTGGGGAGGGGCCTATGCAGTGATGGCCCGTGAGCAGGTGAATCTGATGGATGCTGAGCTGAGTCGAGTATAGTTTTGGACGAAACCAGACTTATGTATATCAAATCCATCACAGAGATGTAGCCAAAAATATAATGTATATAACTCACAATTGAAGTTAACCATTAACATCTCAATTCCCTTAAATGGGATGTTCACTAGAACTTAAAGAACCATTCGTTAAAGATAAGCTTGGGCTTCAACGTATCTAGATCTGGGGATAAGGTCACTGCAATACCTCATATTTTTTTAATAATATTTAATTAATAAAGTGGGTTAATTGATTATAATAATTAATTTAATCTGAATTTGAATTAATATGGAAAGGAATTAATTTAAATCAAATTTTGTGAATTTTGAATAATTAAATGAATATTTTGTGCATTTAATTAATAATTTGGATTTTGAGGATTTTGGTAATAACTTAATGGGCCTTTTTATCCTTTTGTAATTTCTTAGACTCCAAGTTTCAACTCAATAAAATTTAATCACAAGTATGAATTATGTTGGTTTAGAGTAACTAATATGGAGTTTTTATAATTTTTATCCTAAAAGAATTAGGAGAGCTATAGAATAGAGAGAGAGTGGGTCCCAAGATGAGTTGTGAATGCGGTGGTCCTAGCCACAATCATATGATGGTTTTGGCATGCCCGCAGCTTTCATGTGCGTGGATTTAGTCTGGGTTTGGGTCAGTGGTTTGGTGTGTGTGTGTGTCTTTATATACACACACAGAGAGGATCTTAGAGTGGTGGGTTTAACCGGTGTAATAAGAAAGGAAGAAAGAAGGGCCTTTCTCTCTCTAAATTAAGTTTCTTGCAATGTTGATTCTCCACAATATATTTAATTATTATTTAATTAAGATTATCTCCACAAAATTAATTAAACAAACCCTTTAAATTAATCTTTAACTTAAAAACAGTGTTTGTAATATTTTTATAAAAATAATTTTTTTAAACTGTATTTTTTATATTTAAAATTGTGCTTTATAAAAAAAAATGTTTTTAAAAAAAATGTTTTCTATATAAAAACTGTCTTTTTTTATATAAAGAAAAGCGGTAAGTTTTTTTTCAAAAAAATGTTTTCGTCCAGAAAATATTTTCTACACATCATTTAATGGATGTGCATCTCTTCCAGCGACACTAACCACATCGTCATTTTTTTTCTAAAAAAACTTTACAAGTTTTTAAAAACTATTTTCGAGAAAAACATTCGTACATTTTTTTTATTAAAAACTGCTTCTAATGTATAAAATAATATTTTATATAAAAAAATAAACTGTTTTTACAAAAATAAACTGTTGTAACTATTAAAAAAGTGTTTTTTAATAGTTTTTTTATAAGAGACCCATTTTAAAAACTGTTTTGTTTTATTAAAAAGATTTTTTTAAACAATGGTATTTTTTTACGTAGCAAAATGTTTTAACTATTAAAAAATTATTTTCTTTATTAAAATAGTTTTTATAAATAAGAAAAATGTAAGAATGTTGTTTTA
Source organism: Sambucus nigra (assembly GCA_949130495.1). Classification (NCBI taxonomy): domain Eukaryota; kingdom Viridiplantae; phylum Streptophyta; class Magnoliopsida; order Dipsacales; family Adoxaceae; genus Sambucus; species Sambucus nigra. Next base: position 580,356,997 of record OX422212.1, on the reverse strand, counting down.
TAAAATAGCTTTTAAAAAGTTGTACAGTTTTTTTGGAAGTGTCGTTGGCACGGACCAACATCCATTAAATTATGTATAGAAAATATTTTTTACTCTTTTTGGAAGAAAACATTTTTTTGAAAGAAAAATTTTTTTGGAAAAAAAATGTAGAGTTCCCCCCCCCCCCCCCCCCCCCCCCTTTTTTTTTTAATGAAAAAGACAGTTTTTATATAAAAAACATTTTTGCTTTTAAAAAATAGTTTTTTTAATATAAAAAATACAGTTTTTTTTAATAAAACAGAACAATTTTTAATAGAGGTCTTTTATTAAAAAAATATTACAAAGACTTTTTTTAATAGTTAAAACAGTGAGGAGGGAGGGATTAAAGGGACTTTAGATGCGTAAATATGTACGGTGAAAGATGAGTGCGGAAGAGAGAAATTTCCTTTAGTCTTTGACTTTTTCAACCCTTTTCCTATTTCATTTTGCCACCACATGCCTTCTTTCTTCCTTTCTTAATAGACCCGCCCCATCTAAGATTCTCTCTCTCTCTATCTCTATCTATCTATCTATCTATCTCTCTCTCTCTCTCTCTCTCTCTCTCTCTCTCTATATATATATATATATATATATATATATATATATATATATATATATATATATATATATATATATATATGAAGGCTCACCTACATCATGCTCTATACATCATCCATGCATCACGCTTAATTACAGGCCCTAAAAATCTTTTTTTTCAAATTTTATATTTTTCTCTTGAAATTAACCTTCTAATTAACACATATGCAAACAATTAGATCAAAATACATTTTCTAACTATTTTTAAAAAATCCACAAAAAACTGCTAAAAATACCTTATTTATAAGGGTCTGCGCCAGCAGTTTTTTGTGAATTTTTTTAAAATAGCTAAAAAATGTATTTTGACCTAATTTTTTGCATATGTGTTGATTAGAAGGTTAATTTCAAGGGAAAAATATAAAATTTTAAAAAAAAGGTTTTCTAGGGCCTAGAATTAGGTGTGATGTATAGTGCATGATGTAGGTGAGCCTTCCTCTCTCTCTCTCTCTCTCTCTCTCTCTCTCTCTCTCTCTCTCTCTCTATATATATATATATATATATATATATATATATATATATAGCGAGGTTTTCCATACCTTGAACTCTTTTTCTTAAACATAACCTACAAACCTCTTTTCTTCATCTTTTTAACCCTAAACCTCCATTAAACCAAAACTTCAACCTCATTTTGTAGAGCTTTACATTCATATTTTAAAAAAGGTCATAAAAGAAAAGTTACATATTTTCACAGGAGGAGTGCAGTGATACAATCAGATTTTCATAATACTTCTTTATAAGTCCAGAATAGTTTCTTCTTAAGTATTACTTGATTTAATATTGCCTAAACATTATATACGCATATTTTCTAAAGATGATTAGTAGCCTAATTAGGAAAACTGATAACCTAACTATAAATTTATTTTTAATAACTTTTGAAATAGTTTTTAATACTTGAAATACCACATGCTTAGAGTATTAGACTTTGTTATTATTGGGCGGTAGGACGATTCGCATGTTAAATAATATATGGAATTCGATAATATGTATTGCTTTATGAAATGATGGTTATTATTTTATGTTGCTGAAAATTGTTAATATGCGTGTTCGAGTCGATTTATGTTTTAAATTACTATATAGTCACTCAAATTGAAATATTAAATTTGGAGAACTTATTGGGATAGACATATTTATGCATATGGAATCAAATTTGCATAACTATGAACTAAAGGAATTTGGCGTTGGGATAAAAATACAAATATTGTATAAATTGTACATGTTAATAGAATAACATCGCTGGGATGTTTGGGATTATGCATGTTAGTTGTAACTCTCACTTTTGCTATTAGCATGATAATTTCTAGGTATGAGACTAGCGACTAGGCATATTAATTGTAGTTAGTGCTTTGTTAGTATGGGACTAAGGAGTGTTCACTTGTACTTTTGGGTATTTTCTAGGTATGGGACTCGGTAGTACTCTTTTACATTGTTTACCTTAGGCGCGAGACCAAGAGATGGCTAATGTTAGGCATATTCCTAGGTGAGGGACTAGGTAATACTTATAGTTTTGGTGATTATTAGGTATGGAACTAGGAATTGATTTAGTTAAGATTACCGGATTATATTGAGGGATATTTGTAAATAATGAGAAGATAATAAATGGATATTATACATGGATTGATATGGGCATCATTGTATGTACGGGTGTACACTGACTGGGTACATTATATGTGTAAGACTTACACTCTCTTGGCTACTTTAATGGTTTTATGTTAAGGCCATGGTATGTGCAGTGTCTGATATTGACTGGCCATTATGATGTGTGTAGAACCTAGGCTAATTTGCTACAATGGCATGTCTTGTGTGGGTAACATCACAGTATGTGCGGCTAAAATTTTGGGTCGACGCGCTATAGTGATGTATGCAGATATGATGTGTTAAGATGTTAGGCGCAATATGAGCATGTGTAGGGTTGTAAGAAAGACAAACTAACTATAGTGGCGTTGCTTCGATAATATATTAATATTGAGAATTATAATGATAAAATATTTAGTGAATGTAGAAAGAACCGTAATTGGATTTGGTAGTTGAGTTGGTTCATTTTATGTAAGTGGTGGTTATAGCTTTGCATTATTAATATATTGTTTTGTTATTTAAAATATTTTATTGTGATATTTTTCTCTTATAATTCTCATGACTGAATTCATGAATCCTATTTAAGAAGAGTAACTAGTATTCTTATAGTGAGCCTTGATCCGTTATTGTTGATAAATTTTTCAGGATAGGTTGTCAGCTAGTTATATAGTTTTAAAGATAGCAGGACTTGCAAGTGAAGATTTACTTTATCCCATTAGTTTAGTTTCATTTGCAGTCATTTTTATTTATAAGAAAATTTTATGTAGTGGGTCATTCAACATCACAATGGATTTATATGGTTTTTAGTTGGAGAGATTTATGTAGTTGACTTTATATTATTTTAGTTTTATGTTATTGGAGTTTTAGCATGGTGGTGGATTTTATTGTGCTGAATGGTTAATTATTGTCGGATTATCTCAAATTATATATTGTGAAAGAAGTTTTAAATGTCTTATATTTTCTATCATATGCTACGAAAGTGGATAAAGAGAGAATAAAAGAGGATCACTATTGAAAAAAAAATATTTAAAAGATTATTGAACCATGCAGGATTTTCATAATAACTTTGACCCATACATTTAGCTAATTTAGCTCTTAATTGGTATTATTATTTTAATGACTTGCATATTCTTGTATTAGGCCTGATCACCCACAATTACAAAATATGTTGGTTGTTATAATCACGGGAACGACTCGAGGAATTTAGAGAAGGCAACCATAGTAGTTCGAGGGTAGTGAATGGAAACTCCCATGTAATGAATGTTCAGTGAGAACCTTATGCAATCGAAACAGAAAAAATACCATGTTTTGCTCCACATAGTTGCAGGTAATGAAGCACAACATGTCATCTATATACACATGCATGCATTTTCAAAAAAATATGTTTATGAAAAAAAATTATTACATCATGTATTTTTCAATCTCTAAAACCTCAAGATTAAATTAGATTCAATTGTCAATTTCAGAAAAATTTAACATGAAGTTGTAAGCCCGTTTTGCCTTCATCCTAAAAGTTAACTTGCTTTGGAAAAAATATTATGATGAATCTTTAGACAAAGTAAAGTGAGGCCTTGAAATCTTGAACAATGAAGCTTTCCACATAACTACTAGACAAAGATTCAAAAGAGGGATTTGATCGAAGACAAATGAGTAAAAATATACTCTTAAAGATTGAGTGATTATCCTCGTTCGGAAATCGTTGAAATGGATAGAAAGTTCTTAATTAGTGGCGAAAATATGCACATTAACATTATTCAGGATAATTGGCATCCTGGCCATTTAGCTTCTTAGTGGAAAAATAGGATAACTAGAATTTAAATTTATTGATTCTCTCATTCCTAACTTTTAATATGACCACCTGAGATGATCCGTTAAAACATTGATAACTTATAAAAAAAAATCAAATAATAAAAACATCTTAGGCTTCCTTCATCATAGGGTAGTGGAATAGTACCATTTTAATTTAATTCAAATCGAAGAATACATTTTGGTTCCAACTCGAAAGCTTGGACAAAGTTATAGAGTTTTTAAACCCACGCGGAAGTCGGTGCACATTGGTACCATTAAACTAAACTATGAATGAACAGTAATGGGTTGCACATGAGATACCATCCCATATTCATCGAATTAGAAAGTTCTTTTATCAATAGGCTCGATTATAGGCCCGCACACTTTGTTTATCTGTTTTTTTCTCCCAATAGAATTCCAAGGGAATGGTTATCCATCTTCTCAACATGGGAAGCCATGTTCCAAGATGGTCAAAGCGAGACTTTTGCGTCACCTTGTGTTTCAAATTCCGATCCAAAGACAAAAATTGCATAGGGAGGGTGCAAGTAGGAATGAAAAATTGGGAAGTGATTAATGCCGAATTTGACTATTTGTAAAAACCACACACTCTTTTCTCAAAAGAAAAAACACATACTCTCTCTCCAAAGCATGACAACACACGTACAAGATTTCTAGATGCATTTTTGAAATGTGTACAAATATTTGTGCTGAATTGGACTCTCTCATAGGTCATAGAGTTCTACAACTCTCAAATCACCCATTAATTGAATATTCTTTTCATTCAACTAATTACTCTCGAAATTTTTGGATTTTAAATAAGTTTCCTTACTCAAACTTAGGGGGGTCAGTTATTTTTGAACTTCCGAATTTTTCGTTTTCCGATCTGAATTTTTCAATTTTGGCACCATTTTAATTTTTCGATTTCCGAATTTTTCAATTCCGAATTTTCCGAAAACAATTGGAATGGAATTGGAAATCATATATGAATTCCAAAATTTCCAATATCACGCCGATCCAATTCGATCCATCCAAAATATTTTTCGAAATAATAATATTTTTGTTTATTTTAATACATTTTTATTACCGTTATTTATATATATAATTTATTATTTATTAATTTAATCTTGACCCTCCATTTAAAACTATCTCAACCATTAATATATACCCATATATATTAACCTTCTACATCGCACTAACCCTAAATTGAAAGACAACATCTGGAATTATATTCAATTGTTATGCGAATTTAGATTCTAAGGATGATTTATATTAAGTTTCCCTCATCTTCCTTTTGTTCATTTTTTGTATCTGAAACACTGATGCAGAGGCTCTGCTAGATTTGTTAACATTTCTTGCATTTCCTTTTTTTAAGTAGGTAAACATTAGTTTTTTTTTCATTCACATAACTTTGTAGTTTATTTGTATCGTAGTCAAGCCGTGATTGATCTTTCTCTAAAATGGTATGAGATGCACAGCTATGTAGTTTATTACATTTTCAAAATGGCATGAGATGCATAACCTTGTCGTTCACATAGCTACGTAGTTTATTACATAGGTGATGTAAAGTGGAGTGTTTGATTTTTATTTTTATTTTAAAAATACCCTTTTCAAAAATGACATTTCCGGTATTTTCGAAAATATTATAACTGATAATTCCGATTATTCCGAATTTTTTACGAATAATAAAATTTCCGAATATCCCGAATATTCCGGATCAGCCGAATAGGAAAAAAAATGATATTCCGATTTTTATTTTTTCAAAATTGGAATGAATTTTAAAATTCCGAAAATTTTTGATTTTTTTTCGAATACCCCTATTCCGATCCATCTGAAACACACCCCTACTCATACCCTATTCCTTTTTGTTGTTTTGGATATCCTATTACACCTCGGCATATCTCTTGTATACGGATTCGCTTTCTTTCGCGGTACAATTCATATACTTTGTTTTTTTGTTAAAGGGTTAATTACACTTAGGTCCCCTGAACTTTGACCCCCTCAACCTGCGATTTTTTCAATTCATCCCCTAACTTCAAAAACTATTACAATTAACCCCCTGTCATCCAACTCCGTTAAATTTTAGCAACAAACGTTAGGCATGTGCGTGGCACATGAATTAAAATAAGGGCACTTTTGGTACCGATCATTAATTGATTTTATTGTTTTCTTGAAAAAAACAACTCACAAATATTGGTATTGGCTCATAATTTAAGCTGGAAGGGTAGTTGCCACTCTCTCTTCTATCAAAGTTTTGAGTTAATGGTTATACCCATTATTAGGATTCTTTTACTAGCACTTTATGTACGAGACGTTCAACATGAATTGCATGTAGAACTGCTTAGGAATCGCATTTTTGTCCTTTTGCTTCTTTTTTTTTTTAAGTTTTTTGTTCTTTTTGTTTTTAACATTATTCTATATATAAAAAAAAGAGTCTTTTATAAAATAAAAATAAAAACAGTTTTTATATAATAAAAAAAATCAGTTTTCCTATTAATATAAAAAAAATTATTAAAATTAAAAAACTTTTAATTAAAATTAAAAAAAATATTTTTTTTCATAAATAAAGAAAACTATGTTTATTAATAAAAAAATCTATACAACAGTTTTTTTTTCAATAAAAAATATCGCGATTAATTAGTGTCATTGGTACGGACCCACATTTCCATACCGAAATCATTTGTTGAATGTGGGGCCGCGCCAGCGGCATGTCACACTCCGCAAAATCCGACAGACGGGGTGGCCAGCCACCACCGCCGAACTATGCAGGGCGTGAACTAAATAAATACCATTCTTAGCATGAGACAGATATGAGACATAAATAATCAGTTCATAAAATAAATAATTGAATCAATCTCAAATGATCATAAACCACTAAGCGATAAAAGATCCATCACATGCTAACTCCGAATAAATCCAATCTCCAAAAACGATTAAATAAAATCTGAAATAATCCAACAGAAATCCTCTAAACAACTTTGGAACCGAGTGGCCCAATATAACTCCAATGAAGTTTCATAATTAAATACGACCGGAAAGGAAAGTCTAAATAAACTATGCCATAAAAATAAATAACTACAGCTGCACCTCCAAATGATAACTTCGATAATCCTATGCAGCTTCTCCAAATCTTATCCTGAAAAAGATTAGTCAACGCATGGGTCAGAGCCAAAGCCCTGAGCAAAAATACACACTACTCCCCTCAAATAGGATCCTTGAATCGAGACAGTAGCATTATACGCAATAAATATCACAATAGAATTTTTAAATTAAACGCGATAAGTATAAATTACTAACTACCCGTACGAATCCCCATTTAAAAGGCACACCAATATGATTTTAAAATTCCCAAGTCCCACGATGTTAATTTATTAAATTAACCAATTTTTATTATTGTTCTCACTTTTTATTAAAGTGTCACTTTTCCCCTTGTCAATCGCCCTCTGACCCATTTAAATTGTCGGCCCCGACACATGACAAGGATCCACACACGACACGACATAAATCCCCCTCTGACCCATTTAAACTGTCGGCCCCGACACATTATGTCGCCACAAATTTTGATACCCGTTTTTATCTTAGGCATTAATTCTCAATTTCTCAATTTATAATCACCCCACCCTTTTAATCGATGTGAGATCCTCAAAATACCCCTTAGTCCCATAACTAAAGGTCCCCATGTTATTAATACGTCCTACCCTATGTATAGGAAGGATTTCTATCCTAAACGTCGACCTAGTCTCATGCCTAGGCTAGCGTAACGACGATAAAGTACCAAAAATCAGCCCACCCCCAAAATAATAAAAATGCGACAATCTACCCTCACTAGTCCAATACTTAGAAGGCGTAAATCATCAAAAGGACTACCCACTAGTCTCATACCTAGTAGACATCCTAAAATATAGGGAGAGCAAAAATTACCCAACACCCTGTCGTTACAAAGGCAATATAATAATACCAACAAGTCACACAAACAAGCATAATTAATCAACGTATAAAACTACGCATGATAGTCCAATTCAATTAAACCTTAATTTAATTATCATCTCGACATAAACATCCAATTAATCCCATTTAATTATTTAATTTTAAATATACCGCTATTTCATCATTTAAAGCATCAAAATTCTAATTTCATTGTTTCAACACAAATTACATGAGTTATACACCACCAAATCCGTTTATTTTAAAATTAAGGTTTTTCTACATGCAACCTACACCAATAAAATTCAAAATCACTCACGAATCCTACGTACCCAAAGGGTTATGAATATTATTCAGATTAAAAGAATTTATAAAAACAGCCCCATAATTAGTGTCAACTTTTTCTAATTAAGTTACTAATTATTTTTAAGAAAACATGTAATTAAGTGTTTAGGTGACACTTAAAACGCATAATAATAAAGGAAAAGAATAGAGTATTCATGCCGGTGAAGATCGTGTTGAAAATCTGACTAGAAATCTGAATTCCTCTCAAAAACTTAGTAAAGAAGTGTTCTTGAACAAAGTTGATTAAGCCCCACTTAAGCCTCACAAAACTTGTGACAAAACTTGATTATGAAGAAGGTTGATGATTATGAGTGAGAGGAAAAATATTTGAAAGTGTTCTCTTGTGAAAAAACGGAGAAAATGTGATTATGAGAAGTCCCCCTACGGATTAACAAGGTTATATAGTGATTAGGAGTCCTAATCCCACAAAAATTCTAATTAAAAATAACACCAGCGCACGTTTTCTAGAAGGCATCGATCGATCGATCGCCCAGAAAAACTGATAGTTTTACTTAAAAAATATAGGGACAAATATTTAAAAATTCATATAAAATCCGTTTTAACTCCAATTTCAATTCCGTTTGAAGTTTTATTCTTCTAAATTCATAACAAACATATTTAGCCAATAAAAAATTTTAAATTCAAAAAATTATTTTTCTTGAATATTCCAATTAATTAATTAAATTAATTAATAAAAACATAGGGTGTTATATACTTTCCCACTAGCAAAGAATTTCGTCCTCGAAATTAGACGAAGCATACTCATCAACGCGTAAATCTCGCAAAAGAAAATAAGTCTCACATATGCCTACACTGTAAAATAACACAATTAGGCGCTCATACACCTAATTCTACACGCATTAACCCCACGAATAACAAAATAATATATATAAGTATCTAAGAAGGTATTACGTACTGCGATACGACACTAGCCACGTAATCTATCCTGCTCCGACTGAACCTGAGTTACATAGCACCTCCCGTAACTGAGATTGGTTGGTGCAGTGACCACCCCCTACGTACCTGACGCTACCGGTGCTGCTGGCGTACCCTGAACACTAGGTGATGCTAGGACTGGAGGCCTCAGTCCTAGTTGCCCATGAACTCCTTGCCCTTGTTGTCCTTGAACACCTTGACCTTGTTGGGTTGGTTCTCCTTGGTTTTTTTGGCCCGCTCTCTTGTAACACTTTGCCGCTGAATGTCCTACTTTTCCACACACAAAGAATTCACCCCTAAAAGGTCCGAAACGCCTAGTATTGGCTTGATCCTCTCCTTGGCCTTGTTGTTCCTGATTGGTCCTCTACCTCTTCCATGTTTGATCATTGCGACATTTATTCTCACCTCCCTATCCATTAGATGTGACACCCCGCCTAATTAAATACCGGGCGATCACTCATTTATTAAATTAAATCAAGGTAAACAGTTGGTTCATTCTCAGCATCACTGTCGATAAAATAAATTTTCCAATTTAACACCCTAAATAATTAAGCTAAGTGTCAAAATCATTTTCATACAAAACTTTCCAAATTTTATTTAAAGGAAATTATTTGTTTATTTTAGTTAACCACATTCAATAAGTAAGAATCACACCACATTTAAATTCTGCAACATAGTCCAATTAATTTAATACATTCGTCAATCGAATGTCAACATATGAAATCTAAAGTCATACATCCAAACTGAATAAATCCCATAGTAACAATACTGGAAATAACTGCAATACAAATGTCCCAATAACAATAAAATAATGGAAAGGGCTACACATGCCCAACTAAATGAAAGTACTAAGAGTGGATCCGAATGAACGAAGTCGTCCAATCAAGAGACCTACAACTCCCACCTAAGCTGCAGCGCGTTCCTTCCAAGAGATCCTAAGCAAGACGCCCCTGTGGATGGGCACCTGTAATACATACATATATATACAAGAGAGAGAGAGAGAGAGAAACGGGTCTGAGCCCGAAAGTGTGTTTGATTTAAAATACGTTTAGCAAGTATTTAAATTGATACAGGCCAATGGAACAACATATTAGTGCGACACTCTCTTGACAAATTCTCACCTCTCTTCTAATGTGCACACCTATCGCACTAACCTTCCCAACGGTTTGTCTTATCATTTATCGCACTAATCTTCCCAACGATTTAACTTATCTTAGATTACTCGTAAGATTCAAAATTCCACGTTTCAATTGTTTGAAAAGAATATTTCAATTTATAACCAAAGTTCTCATTTTTAACTTTATTAGTCAATAAAGTTTTCTAGTGTCATATTATACTTTCTCAAAACAAGTATTTACAATTTGAGTCATCAACCATATCCTACATATCAATTCACAGTAGGTAGTTCCAAATTTCAGAATTTCATATATATATTAACTACTCGTATAATATATATATTATAACAGCACCCCAAATAAACTATGGTGCGGGCATACTATACTATCCAAAATCCCATATCACTCATTTTAAGGGGAATACAATCGGAATCACTCTCGAATTGTATTAACACATACACAAACAAAATTGAGCCGAAGAATAGATTCCAAGTCTCTAAGAGGATGGCACATGCCTGCGTCTCTTAGGACCGTCTGAACTATCACGTCGATAGCCTGTACCAAGGACATCTATCTTCTAGGGTACAAGTAAATATCCCCCATAAAGGTCCCATTGAGATAAGACTGTCCCAGCGCGGTAACCTCAGGGATAGCAAGTAGCGTGGGCATGATTTTCACATGTATATAATATATGTACACACAATCATATAAATATACCACTTTTAAGGTTTCATCTCTAACCTTAACTCGAAGGGTTTTCTCACTTATTACGTGACACACGGGGACTCTATCCTTCCAAGTAAAAAATTCAGTAGGTATACCTCTATTCGCTATCGTAGCTATTCGCCGTAATCTCTCACTTGAAATACGTAGTTTTATCGTTCATTATATAATTATCCCAAACGTAAAATTCTCGTCTTATAATAAAGTTCCCAACACTTATTCATATGTCCTACTGGTCTTTCCTATCTCTCAAAACATTTTATTAAGAATACCCAAGAATTATTTCACGATAATTTAATTTAACTAATTAAACAAGGGAAATAGGAGTCTGCCAGGAGTGGTCGATCGATCGAGGTCTGGGAATCGATCGATCGAACCTTCGATTGATCGAAGCTCTATGCTCGATCGATCGATCAAGCAGGTATTTTGATTTCTGCAGAATTGCAGTTACGGGTTCTACCAATTTTCTTCATCCAAATCCATGTTTTCCAACCCCAAACGTCCCAAAATTTCTACTACCAATATTATAACAATATACCAGATGTTTCTAACGTAAGGCATGTACATATTCATCATTTAAACATGGATTTTCAACCCAAAATTATATCTAATTATCAAGAACCCTAGAATTTTCTTAAACAGTTTTGTAACAAATATTTCTCCACAATTTCTTTCTTATAATCATCAAAATTTCGTGGTTAATTTCCTCTACATGGCAAGGGTTTCCAGAATCATCATATCAACTAATACTACATGGATTTTCCTATCACAAATTGGGTTTTCTTCCACATATTTCATCCCTAATCACTCCTAAACTAATATGGAAATTGAACCAACGAAAATAGTAAGATAAACACTTGCCTGGGATTTTTGGTATTCTGATTTACGGCTGATTTTGGTATGGTTGCGTACCTCGTCTCGCGATCTACGCGTTGGCGGCGACGGCGGTGCAAACGGGTGGCTTTTTGGCCTTGAATTGCCTTGAGAGCTCTCTCATCTCTTCTCCAATGGCCATCACTTGTTTTTAGAGTTTCTAACCCTAGGTGACCATCCAGATATCTGATATAACCCTTGGAATTTTCGTGGGTTTAATTACCCAAAAAGGTGAAATGTCCAAAACTCCCTCCCGGGGTACCAATTAGGCCTAAAAACACCCCGAGACCCAAACTAAACCCCCGGGTACACTTTTCTGACTATCTCGACCCTTTCGGACGCGTTGGCGCACTCAAAACGACCATACGAACAACTTATAAAATATTCACTTTTTATTTATCAAAATTTAGTCCCGACGCGACACGAGCACGTTCCGACTTAAATTTCCGAAATTTTCATTTAACTCACTCATGACATTCAATATAACCAATATAATATATTACTTTGCTCATTAGTAATATTCAACAAATTTCCCATAATTATTAACTCTCGTCACGTTAATAATTATAACATAATTAATTTCTGGATTTTTATTAAATAATTCATTCACATTAACTTTAATAAATCTCCAAATTAATATAGCATAAAAATACGGGGTATTACATACTTCCCCCCTGATAACGGATTTTCATCCCGAAATTCGGAAAATAAGGCATACCTGGTAAAAACAACTCTGGATATCTCTCGCGTATATCTGCCTCGCGCTCCCAAGTGGATTCCTCCACATTATGATGCTCCCACTGGACCCGCACAAGTAGAACTATCTTTGACCTCAATCTCCTCTCACTATAGTCTAGGATAGCCACCGGTCTCTCCTCGTAAGAGCTATCAGGCTGTAAGTCGATCTCATCTATCGCAATGTGAGTATGGGCCATATCATCCCGAAGATATCGTCTCAACGACGAGATGTGGAATACATCGTGGATACGATGTAAATGTTCTGGCAGTCCCAACTTGTATGCAACCGGCCCAATCCTCTCGATGATGAGAAATGGTCCCACATACCTCGGAGCCAACTTCCCCTTATTCCCGAACCTCATCACTCCCTTCATAGGAGATACACTCAATAACACTTGGTCCCCCACACTAAACTCCTGGAAGAACCGTTTCACATCGGCGTAGCTCTTCTGTCTGTCCTGGGCTATCCGAATGCGACTCCTGATCATCTCAATCCTCGTGGAGGTCTCCTGAATCACTTCTAGTCCTAGCAACTTGTTATCCCCCACCTCGAGCCAATAAGTTGGAGAACGACAAGGCCTGCCATACAAAGTCTCAAATGGAGCCATGCCAATCGTGAACTGATACGAGTTATTTTAAGCAAACTCTACCAGTGGAAGGTGTGGCTCCCAACCTCCTCCAAAATCAAGGACACACATGCGTAGCATATCCACTAACATCTGATTTGTACGCTCTGTCTGTCCGTCTGACTATGGGTGATAAGCTGAACTCAACCTCAACTCAGTACCCATAACCTCCTGAAAGCTTTCCCATAAACGTGACACGAAGATCTTGTCATAATATTCAGGGGCACCCCGTGTAATCTGACGATCTCGGCAATAAACAGCTGAGCATACTGACCCGTGGTATAATCTGTCCGCACCGGAAGAAAATGAGCCACCTTGGTCAAACGGTTTACAATCGCCCAGATAGAATCATGGCCCCGCTGTGATGTAGGAAACCCTGTAATAAAATCCATGGAAATACTCTCCCACTTCCACGCGGGTACTTCCAATGGCTGAAGCAATCCTGACGGTTTCTGATGGTCCACCTTCACCAGCTGGCAGGTAGAACACTTGGACACGAACTCAGCAATGTCCTTCTTCATCCCACTCCACCAGTATTGCCTCCTCATATCCTGGTACATCTTATCTCCTCCAGGATGTACTGCAAATCGGGACCCGTGAGACTGGGTCATCACTGCATGACGAAATTTTGCTCCATCTGGAACCACCAATCTCCCATTAAACCTCAAACCCCCATCAGAACTAACAGAATAAGACTCAGCACCCTCGGCTAAAAGTCGTACAATCTGCTCCTGGGAAACGGGTCTGTGGTCTGGGCCTGTATTACCCTCATAACAATCTCGGGTGTGATTGTCATAACAGATATGAAGGAACGGGCTACTGCATCCTGGTGGCCTAACTCCTTCCACTTTTCTTTCCAGACGTCTGCTATTTCGTCTACCGGTCTACGACTCAACGCATCAGCAACTACGTTGGCCTTTCCCGGATGATACTGTATATCGAACTGGTAGTCCTTCACAAACTTTAGCCATCTGTGCTGACGCATATTCAGCTCTCGCTGCGTGAACAGGTACTGCAACGACTTGTGATCTGTGAACAAACGAAATTTCTCTCCCAACACATAGTGCCTCCATATCCTCAATGCAAAGACGACCGCTGCTAACTCCAGTTCGTGGGTGGGGTAATTCTTCTCATGCGGCTTAAGCTTGCGGGAGGCAAAAACTATAGCCTTCTCTTCCTGCTGAAGTACTCCCCCAAGTTCCCGTAAGGACGCATAGGTGTAAACCAGGTACTCCACACCCGGCTTCGGTAAAGGAAGGACTGGTGCTGAAGTAATCTTGTCTTTCAGCTCGTCGAAAGCCAACTGACAAGCGTCATCCCAAACATATGGTACCCCCTTGCGAGTCAGATTGGTCAATGGACTCGCTATTTTGGAGAATCCCCGAATGAATCTCCTGTAGTATCCGGCTAATCCCAAGAAACTACGCACTTCCGTTGGTGTCGTGGGCTGTCCCTACTCCCTCACCGCTGATACTTTACTCGGGTCAACTGCTATCCCCTGCTCAGAAACAACATGGCCCCAAGAACTGTACCTCTCGCAACTAGAATCCACACTTCTCATACTTAGCATACAACTGATGCTCTTGTAGAGTCCGAAGAACCTGCTTTAAGTGCTCGGCATGCTCCTCCTTGGAGTGTAAATATATCAAGATGTCATCTATGAAGACGATGACAAACTGATCCAAGAACTCTCTGAATACTCGGTTCATCAAGTCCATGAAAATGGCTGGAGCATTTGTGAGTCCGAACGGCATCACCCGGAACTCATAAGACCCATATCTCGTCAAGGAAGCAGTCTTCGAAACATCCTGCTCCCTAATACGTAGCTGATGGTACCCCGGCCTCGGATCTATCTTCGAAAAGAAAGTTGCTCCCCTCAACTGGTCGAACAAATCATCGATTCGAGGCAACGGATACTTATTCCGTATCGTGACCTTGTTCAGTTCCCGGTAGTCCACACACAATCTCAGTGAACCATCTCTCTTTTTCACAAACAAGACTGGAGCGCCCCAAGGTGAGGTACTCCTACGAATGAAGCCTTGACCTAGCAGCTGCTCTATCTGATCTCGTAGCTCTCGCATCTCTGCCGGAGCCATACGGTACGGTGCGCGTGCTATAGGTCTCGTATCTGGCAATAAATCTATGACAAAGTCTATCTCTCGACTGGGGGTAGGCCTAGTATTTCCTGAAACACATCAGAATACTCCCTGACAACTGGGATCGAGTCTAACGGGATTTCAACCTCATTAGAGGTATTCTCCTCTATTTAATATAAATGAGCGGTCGAACCTCTCTCTAGGTGAGGCATCGCCACTACAAACATCTCTTGTCCCGAAATGGCAAAAACAATGCTCCCACCGAAGCAATAAATCATGGCTCTTAAGCTGCGAGCCAATCCATACCAATAATCACATCATGCTCGTGCATGTCTAAAACTAACATGTCTGCAGGTAATACCAAGCTACCAATCTCTACCCCCACTCCCCGGCATAAAAAGGAAAGTGAACCATTCCCAAGTGGTGAGTCTACCTACGTTACAGTGCTCTCTACTGTGGTTAATAACCCTAAGGTCTTCGCATAATATGTAGCTATAAAACAATGCGTTGTCCCAGTAACAAACAAAATTTGACCCAAAGTTTCATGGATAGAAAACATACCCCAAATCGCGGGTGGTGCCTGTGGGGCGGCTGCCTGGTGGACATCATAGATATGTCTGTACTGTAACTGCCCCTGCTGCACTGGAGCTACTGGAAAGGTTGGCAGGCCTAGTACCTGAGTTGGTGCGGGGAGAGCGATTGGAAAAAGTGGCCCCTGTGGATCATTACGGGCACCCTGATGCTGTGGGGCCCTAACACTCTCTGGGCAATCCTGGCGTTTATGGCCATGTGTGCCACACACGAAACATCGGCCTCCAAAGTTTCTCCCCCTCTGACCCTGCTGCTGTCGGTGTCGGCCTTGCTGACTTGGAACTTTATTCCTCTTTCGAAACTGCTTCATTTTACCACGTTGTTGACTAGAACTGACTTGGTCTTGGGTAGTTTGTTGTCGCAATTTCGGTGTCTTCACACATTTGTCAGCTTTAGTCACATGCATTTGGTTAACCTCTCTAGGTCTTTTGCCTCCTTTAAGTTATAGGCTGCGTTCTTGGTATTGTAAAACTGCAGTGGTAACTGCTTGTGCCACGATACCTACTAACTCGGCGGTTGATACTTTCTCTGGGGATACCTGAGGTATGAGTCGATCTTGCTCGTTGACTCCCTTAACCGTTTTATCTAGTTCTTCTTGACGGTCCATCTGAAAAATTTAAATAAATTTGGATGAGTTCATCATTCAAATAAACAAATCGCAGAAGCACGAATTCCCAATGTATAGAGAGGAACACAACATTCCTAGTATTTAGGGCTCTATATCAAATAAAGCAACGCTGAAAGCATAATAGGCCGCACAGATCCTAAAGGACACTAAAACCTGATGCTCTGATACCACCTGTGACACCCCGCCTAATTAAATATCGGACAATCACTCCTTTATTAAATTAAATCAAGGTAAACAGTTGGTTCATTCTCAGCATCACTGTCGATAAAATAAATTTTCCAATTTAACACCCTAAATAATTAAGCTAAGTGTCAAAACCATTTTCATACAAAACTTTCCAAATTTTATTTAAAGGAAATTATTTATTTATTTTAGTTAACCACATTCAATAAGTAAGAATCACACCACATTTAAATTCTGCAACATAGTCCAATTAATTTAATACATTGGTCAATCGAATGTCAACAAATGAAATCTAAAGTGATACATCCAAACTGAATAAATCCCATAGTAACAATACTGGAAATAACTGCAATACAAATGTCTCAATAATAAGGAAATAATGGAAAGGGCTACACATGCCCAACTAAATGAAAGTACTAAGAGTGGATCCGAATGAACGAAGCCGTCTAATCAAGAGACCTGCAACTCCCACCTAAGCTGCAGCGCGTTCCTTCCAAGAGATCCTAAGCAAGACGCCCCTGTGGCTGGGGACCTGTAATACATACATATATATACAAGAGAGAGAGAGAGAGAGAGAGAGAGAGAGAAAAACGGGTCAGAGCCCGAAAGTGTGTTTGATTTAAAATACGTTTAGCAAGTATTTAAATTGATATAGGCCAATGCAACAACATATTAGTGCGACACTCTCTTGAGAAATTCTCACCTCTCTTCTAATGTGCACACCTATCGCACTAACCTTCCCAACGGTTTGTCTTATCATTTATCGCACTAATCTTCCCAATGATTTAACTTATCTTAGATTACTCGTAAGATTCAAAATTCCACATTTCAATTGTTTGAAAAGAATATTTCAATTTATAACCAAAGTTCTCATTTTTAACTTTATTAGTCAATAAAGTTTTCCAGTGTCATATTATACTTTCTCAAAACAAGTATTTACAATTTGAGTCATCAACCATATCCTACATATCAATTCACAGTAGGTAGTTCTAAATTTCAGAATTTCATATATATATTAACTACTCGTATAATATATATATTATAACAGCACCCCAAATAAACTATGGTGCGGGCATACTCTACTATCCAAAATCCCATATCACTCATTTTAAGGGGAATACAATCAGAATCACTCTCGAATTGTATTAACACATACACAAACAAAATTGAGGCGAAGAATAGATTCCAAGTCTCTAAGAGGATGGCACATGCCTGCATCTCTTAGGACCGTCTGAACTATCACGTCGATAGCCTGTACCAAGGACATCTATCTTCTAGGGTACAAGTAAATATCCCCCATAAAGGTCCCATTGAGATAAGACTGTCCCAGCGCGGTAACCTCAGGGATAGCAAGTAGCGTGGGCATGATTTTCACATGTATATAATATATGTACACACAATCATATAAATATACCACTTTTATCATATTAATGTAGGTTCCTCTCGTCACCCATAATTACAACATTTATCCTTAATTTCACATTATTAGTATTACGTATAAGGTTTCATCTCTAACCTTAACTCGAAGAGTTTTCTCACTTATTACGTGACACACGGGGACTCTATCCTTCCAAGTAAAAAATTCAGTAGGTATACCTCTATTCACTATCGTAGCTATTCGCCGTAATCTCTCACTTGAAATACGTAGTTTTATCGTTCATTATATAATTATCCCAAACGTAAAATTCTCGTCTTATAATAAAGTTCCCAACACTTATTCATATGTCCTACTGGTCTTTCCTATCTCCCAAAACATTTTATTAAGAATACCCAAGAATTATTTCATGATAATTTAATTTAACTATTTAAACAAGGGAAATAGGAGTCTGCCAGGAGGGGTCGATCGATCGAAGTCTGGGAATCGATCGATCGAAGCTCTATGCTCGATCGATCGATCAAGCAGGTATTTTGATTTCTGCAGAATTGCAGTTACGGGTTCTACCAATTTTCTTCATCCAAATCCATGTTTTCCAACCCCAAACGTCCCAAAATTTCTACTACCAATATTATAACAATATACCAGATGTTTCTAACGTAAGGCATGTACATATTCATCATTTAAACATGGATTTTCAACCCAAAATTATATCTAATTATCAAGAACCCTAGAATTTTCTTAAACAGTTTTGTAACAAATATTTCTCCAGAATTTCTTTCTTATAATCATCAAAATTTCGTGGTTAATTTCCTCTACATGGCAAGGGTTTCCAGAATCATCATATGAACCAATACTACATGGATTTTCCTATCACAAATTGGGTTTTCTTCCACATATTTCATCCCTAATCACTCCTAAACTAATATGGAAATTGCACCAACGAAAATAGCAAGATAAACACTTGCCTGGGATTTTTGGTATTCTGATTTACGGCTGATTTTGGCATGGTTGCGTTCCTCGTCTCGCGATCTACGCGTTGGCGGCGACGGCGGTGCAAACGGGTGGCTTTTTGGCCTTGAATTGCCTTGAGAGCTCTCTCCTCTCTTCTCCAATGGCCGTCACTTGTGTTTAGAGTTTCTAACCCTAGGTGACAATCCATATATCTGATATAACCCTTGGAATTCTCGTGGGTTTAATTACCCAAAAAGGTGAAATGTCCAAAACGCCCTCCCGGGGTACCAATTAGGCCTAAAAACGTTCCGAGATCCAAACTAAACCCTCGGGTATACTTTTCTGACTATCTCAACCCTTCCGGACGCGTTGGCGCACTCAAAATGACCATACAAACAACTTATAAAATATTCACTTTTTATTTATCAAAATTTAGTCCCGACGCGACACGAGCACGTTCCGACTTAAATTTCTGAAATTATCATTTAACTCACTCATGACATTCAATATAACCAATATAATATATTACTTTGCTCATTAGTAATATTCAACAAATTTCCCATAATTACTAACTCTCGTCACGTTAATAATTATAACATAATTAATTTCCGAATTTTTATTAAATAATTCATTCACATTAACTTTAATAAATCTCCAAATTAATATAGCATAAAAATACGGGGTATTACATTAGACTCTTGTCTCTTTCCCAACTTCTTTTGATAACTGGCCTTCTCTTGCCATAGCAACATTGCGACATCCACCACCTGAGCATAAGTAGTGTATAGCGGATTCCCCAACACCATTTGCCTAATTGACCAAGATAATCCTTTAATGAAACACTCCATATTCTTCATCTCAGTGCTAACCTCTTCTGGTACAAATATAGATAAATTTGTGAACTCCTGTACATACTCGACAATCGACTTTGAACCTTGCTCCAAATCCATAAATTATCTCTTCTTTGCGTTCCTAATCGCATAGAGAAAGTACTTATTGTTAAATTTAATCAGAAACTCTGCATAACCTAACGATATCTCTCCTCTGATGTGGTGGCACTCTCCTACCTTTGCAACGCATCCCCTATCAGCTTAAATGTTTCTAACAACTGCTTCTGCACATCTATGCAGTCCACCATCCTCAAATGCCTCTCCATATCTCTCCTCCACTGGTGAGCAACCGTAGGCTCAGATCCCCCTCCAAAGGTGGGAGGATTTCCCTTAAGGAAACTGGTTCTCACCCTATCCCAAGCTAAGACGGGTGTAACCTGCTGCTGAGCCTCTAAAGTCACCCATCTCTGTCTCCCCATCTCCAGACCTGTCGTCGTGGCCTCACGAATGATAACCACTAACTCCTCGGCCTCCAAAGTAATCTGACACCGCCTTTCCTAAGCCGCGGGATCAGAAACATACTCCTCTTTCTTATTCCCAACTCTTCTTGTGTTCGCCATCTCTGAAGATAGGAACAAAACAACATCAGACTCAGAATGACTAAGAGTATAAATAATCAAAACGAAATCAATGATAAGCACCACGGAAGCTAAAACGGACTCATAACCTACGAGACCTAAGACCATGCTCTGATACCATCAGTCACACCCAGCAAAATTCGACAAACGGGGTGACCAGCCTCCACCGCCGAACTATGCCGGGCGTGAACTAAATAAATATCATTCTTAGCATGAGACAGATATGAGAGATAAATAATCAGTCCATAAGATAAATAATTGAATCAATCTCAAATGATCACAAACCACTAAGCGGTAAAATATCCATCATATGCTAACTTCGAATAAATCCAATCTTCAAAAATGAATAAATAAAATTTGAAATAATCCAACAGAAATCCTCTAAACAACTTTGGAACCGAGTGGCCCAAAAAAACTCCAATGAACTCTCATAATTAAATACGACTGGAAAGGAAAGTCTAAATAAACTATACCGTAAAAATAAATAACTCCAGTTGCACCTCCAAATGATAACTTCTATAATCTCATGCAGCTTCTCCAAATCTTATCCTAAAAAAGATTAGTCAACGCATGGGTCAGAGCCAAAGCCCTGAGCAAGAATACACACTACTCCCCTCAAATAGGATCCTTGAATCCAGACAGTAGCATTATACGCAATAAATATCACAATAGAATATTTTAAATTAAACGGGATAATTAAACGCGATAAGTATAAATTACTAACAACCCGTAGGAATCCCTATTTAAAAGGCACACCAATATGATTTTAAAATTCCCAAGTCCCACGATGTTAATTTATTAAATTAACCAATTTTTATTAATGTTCTCACTTTTTATTAAAGTGTCACACTTTCCCTTGTCAATCGCCCTCTTACCCGTTTAAACTGTCGGCCCGATACATGATAAGGTTCCACACACGACATGACATAAATCGCCCTCTGACCCATTCAAACTGATAGCCCCGACACATTATGTCGCCACAAATTTTAATACCTATTTTTATCTTAGGCATTAATTCTCAATTTCTCAATTTATAATCACCCCACCCTTTTAATCGATGTGAGATCCTCAAAATACCCCTTAGTCCTATAACTAAGGGTCCCCATGTTATTAATACGTCCTACCCTTTGTATAGGAAGGATTTCTATCATAAACTTTGACCTAGTCTCATGCCTAGGCTAGCGTAACGACGATAAAGTACCAAAAATCAGCCCACCCCCAAAATAATAAAAATGCGACAATCTACCCTCACTAGTCCCATACTTAGAAGGCGTAAATCATCAATAGGCCTACCAATTAGTCCCACACCTAGAAGACATCCTAAAATATAGGGAGAGCAAAAATTATCCAACACCCCGTCGTCACAAAGGCAATATAATAATACCAACAAGTCACACAAACAAGCATAATTTATCAACGTATAAAACTACACATGATAGTCCAGTTTAATTAAACCTTAATTTAATTATCATCTCGACATAAATATCCAATTAATCCCATTTAATTATTTAATTTTAAATATACCGCTATTTCATCATTTAAAGCTTCAAAATTCTAATTTCATTATTTCAACACAAATAACATGAGTTATACGCCCCCAAATCCGTTTATTTTAAAACTAGGATTTTTCTACATGCAACCTACACTAATAAAATCCAAAATCACTCACGAATCCTACGTACCCAAAGGGTTATGAATATTATTCAGATTAAGAGAATTTATAAAAATAGCCTCATAATTAGTGTCCACTTTTTCTAATTAAGTTACTAATTATTTTTAAGAAAACATGTAATTAAGTGTTTAGGCGACACTTAAAACGCATAATACTAAAGGAAAAGAAAAGAGTATTCATGTCTGTGAAGATCATGGGAAAAATCTCATTAGAAATCTGGATTCCTCTCGAAAAATTAGCAAAGAAGTGTTCTTGAACAAACTTGATTAATCCCCACTTAAGCCTCCCAAAACTTGTGATAAAAACTTGATTATGAAGAAGGTTGATGATTATGAGTGAGAGAAAAAATATTTGAAAGTGTTCTCTGGTGAAAAACTAGAGAAAAAGTGATTATGAGAAGTCCCCCTACGGATTAACAAGGTTATATAGTGATTAGGAGTCCTAATCCTACACAAATTCTAATTAAAAATAACATCAGCGCACGTTTTTTGAAGGCATCGA
This sequence comes from Sambucus nigra, assembly GCA_949130495.1. Lineage (NCBI taxonomy): Eukaryota > Viridiplantae > Streptophyta > Magnoliopsida > Dipsacales > Adoxaceae > Sambucus > Sambucus nigra. Next base: position 580,334,277 of record OX422212.1, on the reverse strand, counting down.
TCGATCGATGCCAAGGCGTTGATCGATCGATCGCCCAGAAAAACTGATAGTTTTGCATAAAAAATTTACGGGACAAATATTTTAAAATTCATATCAAATTCGTTTTAACTCCGATTTCAATTCCCCTTGATGTTTTATTCTTCTAAAATCATAACAAACATATTTAGCCAATAAAAAATTTTAAATTCAAAAATTTATTTTTCTCAAATATTCCAATTAATTAATTAATAAAAACACGGGGTGTTATATACTTCCCCACTAGCAAAGAATTTCGTCCTCAAAATTAGATGAAGCATACTCATCAACGCGTAAATCTCGCAAAAGGAAATAAGGCTCACATATGCCTATACTGTAGAATAACACAATTAGGCGCCCATACATCTAATTCTACACGCATCAACCCCACAAGCAACAAAATAATATATATAAGTGTTGATACCAAATTTAGTCAGCTGATGTGGACCAATAATATGAAGACATGTGTCAATCTACATAGAAAATATAAATACTTTCAACGAACAGCATACTTTCGCCGAGCTACTCAGGCGTTCCGAGCTACTTAAGCGTACCAAGCAACATAGGCGGTCCGATATAGTTAGCGTGCAGAGCATCTAATCAAGAAAACCAAAATGCGACTATGCATTAAATGCGCATTATTAATACAGATGTATATGTCTACTAGATAACATCGCATTAACTTTTCATATGTACATCCTCAAGGCTATAAATACATTGTAACCTCCTCATAAGAGGGGGACTTTGGATCTCTTGGTAAATTTATTATCGAGATTCAAGGCAAATATTCGGCAATATAACAACAGTGGATGTAGGCCATTTTTATAGCCGAACCACTTTAAAAATCCATTGTCTTACTTATTTGTTCATTTTTATCTGTGATTGATTAATTAGATAGAATCTAGTTTTTTATATCAACAGATTGGCGTCGTCTGTGGGAAATGACTATACTTAGCGTTTTTATCAAACAACTCATCATTTATGGTTGAGATTCCGAAATCCAGTGATCGAAACACTGGGCTCCCTCCAAACCCCTCTACTCCACCAAATATTCAAGATATGTCTGGCATAATGGCTAATTTAACCCAAGGGCAAACGACCATGCAAGAAACCCTGCGTCAACTTATTCAAACTGTTCGAGATGGAGTGTCGGCTCAATCAGGACAACGAAGTGCTCAGAGAAATACCCATCTGCCATCTTCAAGAACTAGACGAATGTTGTTCCCGGAGGTCTCTCAATCTAGACGTACTGGTTCATATCGTACTGAGAGGACTGATGATCCTTCGTATCAACCTGGCCGGACTTCATCAGTATGAGCTACAAATTCTCAACGAAATGTCACTCTAACTCCAGAAAGGACTAGTGCTCTAGAAAGGCTGAGTAGAGTCTCCCCTTTTGATCGATTGGGCCCTAGGAGGAACAGAAGTCCTCCCAGGATTACGTCGAGGAACTCTAAATGACTATCCGACCTAAGGGAAAGCTCTGCCCAATCACGCCCAACAGCCCATAATGAAAGGTCCCAAAAGGAAAACTCAACGCGATGAGTCGCTCGAACAAATAGGCCCGAGGTGGAAAACGATGCATGAAAAGGCTCTATTCAAAGGTTGGAAGACAGGTTAGGGGAAATGGCTAAGGCCAAGAATCCTCTACAAATAACTTTTGTCCAAGGGACACCATTCATGCAGGCAATTGTGGATTTTGCCACACCATCAAAATTCAAGGCTCCAATGGTGACACCTAAATACGATAGAAAAACTGATCCTTCCCTTCATATATAACAATACCAAGCTGCTGCCGATATCTATGAGATTCCAGGTGAGATAAGATGCAGGGAGTTTTCGGGAACTCTCACCGGGTCAGCTCAGATATGGTACAACAACCTTCCTCGGGGGAAGATTGCAACTTTCCTTTAATTGGCAGAGCTTTTCATAGTAATTTTTATTTTGGAGTGAAACCAGTAAAAAGAGTAGCGCACTTACTGAGCATTAGACAGAAGATAGGAGAAAGTACCAGAGACTATATTACTCGTTTCAATAACGAGAAACTTGAGGTAATTGATTACGAGGAGAAGACAACAATTACTGCTCTTATGAGTGGACTGTTACCAGACAAGTTATACTATACTTTGGCCAAAGATCCGCCTAGGACCATGGCAGAACTAATGGGAAAGGCAACCAAGATCATGAATGCTGAGGAAGCCATGGCTGCAAAGAAGAATACAGATACTAAGGAGACCAAGGTTGAGGCTAGTAAAACTGAGAAGAAGGATCAGAAGAACAATGGTGGCAACAAGCAGTCGAAAGGTAAATAAGCGCTGAAACAAATGAGAAAATATGGAAATTACACTCCCTTGAAGGTATATATAAATCACATTCTCGAAGAGATCAAGAACAGCGAAGAGCTAACCTGGCCAGAGAAAATGAAGGCAGATCCAGACAAAAGGGACAAGTCCAAATACTGTGAATTCCATAAAGATCACGGCCACACTACCAAACATTGCATAGCTCTTCAGAATAAAATTGAAGCACCCATCAGGCGAGGAAAAATAACTAAGTATGTTGATCGCCAAAATGGTGGAAAAACTGGTAATAGAGGAAGGCAAAGATCTAAGTCTCCTCGCCGAGCAAAAGAAGACAAGAAGAGAGATCACGAAGATGATCTAGAAGATGACCCCGATCTTCCCAAAAGGCCAAGACAGCCAGAGCGTGAGGTATTTTCAATCCATTTTGGGTCATTTGAATGTAATGTCATTAAAGGTGGAGATGCAGGAGGTGGAGTTCTTACCACGAAGAGAAAAGCTTACCTCAATGAGGCCCAAGCTTGCTCTTACATACAACGTATAAACTTGGCTGAAGATGATCGCCCAAGGAAGGTGAATAGGGACAAACTGGTCATCAAATTTTCTAAGAACGACTTGACATGTGTACTATATCCTTATCATGACCCATTTATGATCAAGATGAGAATGAAGGAGGTGCTGATTTCATGGGTACTGGTGGATAATGGTAGCTCTGCAGATATCATGTTCTACCCATGCTTTGACAGTTTGAATCTGAAGTTAGCCCTGTTGGAGCCGTATCATAGACCCCTCCTCGGTTTTACTGACGAAAAGGTTTTTCCACTTGGGACGATCAAGTTGGACATGCTTATTGGTACATGGCCTGCTTGACGAACAGAAAGAGTACGTTTTTTCGTAATGGATAAAAATATCCAATCAGCCTACAACATCATCATGGGAAGGGTAGGTCTGAAGAAGTTTGAGGCAGTACCATCTACTGTACATCAATGTCTAAAATTCCCAATCAATTTCAGAGTAGGAGTTGTTAAAGGCGACTAGAAAGTAGCTCGAGAATGCTACTATTCATCTACTGAGCAGGAAGAATGAGAAGAATCCAGGAAGAAGACTACTACATATCAGGTGGATGAAACAGAAGAAGCAGAGATTGAAATATTAGACCCTAGAGACGAGTCTCAGCTCGTAAAGGGCCAGGTCATGGAAGCTACCGAAAATATCATTCTGGACAATGGACACCCATAACGAACAATCCAAATTGGTGCGTCATTGGATGTATCAATAAAATAGGAACTGGTAGCATTTCTAAGGTGCATAAACTAGACTTTTGCATGGAGTCATGAAGACATGCTAAGGATAGACCCAAGTTTCCTGTGCCACGAGCTCAACATTAACAAGGAAGTCAAGCCAGTGAAGCAGCGAAGAAGGGTGTTCAGCCCTGAAAAGAACCAAGCTATACAGAAAGAAGTAGAGAAACTATGCCTTTCGTACTTAAAAATGCAGGTGCAACATATCAGCGGCTGATGAATAAGGTATTTGTAGAGCAAATCAGTCATAACATGGAGGTGTTTGTTAATGATATGCTAACGAAAAGTAAGAAAGTTGTTAATTATTTAGTTGACCTAGGTCAGACTTTTGATCAACTAGAGAAATATCAAATGAAGTTAAATCCCATCAAATTCATATTTGGAGTAGGAGAAGGTATGTTTCTAGGATATATCGTTAACCAGTGAGGTATCGAGGCGAACCCCGAAAAGATCAAGGCCTTATTGGAGCTACGATCTCCAACTACAAAAAAGGAGGTGCAAAGTCTCACAAGGCGAGTTGCAGCACTTAACAAATTTGTGTCACGAGCAACAGACAGATGCCTCCCATTCCTCAAAATACTTTGAAAAACTTTTGAGTGGAATGATGAATGCGAGGAGGCCTTTCAAGAGTTGAAGAAATATCTGGGGACACCTCCATTGTTATCTAGACCAATGATGGGAGAAAGGCTATACTTGTATTTGGTGGTTTCAGATAACACAGCTAGCTCAGTATTGATAAAAGTGGAGGATGGAGTGCAGAAACCACTCTATTACACTAGCAAAGCCTTCCGAGGAGCAGAGATCAGATATCCAAGGATAGAGAAGTTAGCACTAGTACTAATCGAAGCAAGCAGAAGGATGAGGCCATACTTCCAAGCCCATACTATAGTAGTGTATACTGATATGCCATTAAGACAAGCTCTGCATAAACCAGAGAAATCGGGAAGATTGATGTACTGGGCAGTAGAACTTGGTGAATATGACATAGTTTATGAGCCTAGATCGTCACTTAAGGGGCAGGCAGTAGTGGATTTTATCGCATAATTTACCCACTCTGATACATCCAAAGAGAAGGAGTTTAATACAAACCAACTCATGGATGCTACGGAATCATCGAATTTAACACCCGACCAACCTCCATCCGTGGATGAGCAAGAGAAGATAATCAACGAGCAGCGAGAAGTATTGGGGGAAGATAAAAGAAAGCATTAAATATTCCACCGAGGAACTCTGTCTGACCAAGAATTCGATAATGAAGTACCTGTATGGAATCTATATGTGGATGGCTCTTCGTATACTACAGGCAGTGGAGCAGGAATAGTTTTAAACAGTCCTGATGAAATTGATATGGAGTATGCTCTAGGTTTTCAATTTAAGGCTTCCAATAATGAAACTGAATATGAAGCTATGATCGTGGATCTAAGTCTAGCCAAAACCATTAAGGCAGAATAGGTCGTTGTATTCAGTGATTCACAACTAATCGTAAATTAAATTCTCGGGTTGTATGCAGCGAAAGGAGAACTAATGGTCAAGTATCATAAAAAATCCATGGAGGTTGTCTCAACTTTTGTCGCAGTTCATTTGATCAGAATACCGAGATTGGAGAATGAAAGAGCCGACACCCTAGCTCGGTTGGCATCAACAACACGTATTGATCTATAAAGAATAATCCCAATAGAAATCTTGGTAGATCAGAGCGTAGACGAAGATCTGATGATGAACTTCATTGCCCTCGACTTGGGACCATCCTTGATGGATCCCATCAGGGCCTATATCGAAGAAGGATCTGTGCCAAACGATAAACTCACAGCCAAGAAACTGAAGTTTAAATTTGCTCATTACGTATTGACTAGTGGCATTTTGTATAGAAGAGGCGTTATAGTAGGACTACAGAGATGTGTCCATCCCTCCGAAGTTAAAGACTTGATTGAAGAGGTTCATGAAGGGTCCTGCGGAGCTCGTGTAGCAGGTCGGACGCTCTTACAGAGAATAACAACACAGTGGTATTATTGGCCAACGATGAGAGCTGACTGCGCCGCTTATGCTAAGAAGTGCGATAAACGCCGACGTTTCCCTTCCATTCGAAGAACTCCCCAAGCATTGTTAACACCCATTACGTCCCCTTGGCCATTCTCCATGTAGGGGATAGACTTGGTCGGGCCACTTTCAATGACCAAAGGGAGATTCAAATACCTCGTAGTTGATGTGGATTATTTTACCAAATGGGTGGAAGTTGAACCTCTCATTGACATGACGTATGACAAGGTCTATCAGTTTATTTGGAAGAGTATCATTTGCAAATATGGCCTCCCAAACGCATTCATTACTGACCAAGGAACCCAATTTGACAACGAGAAATTCGTTGCATATTGTCATCAATCCAATGTATAGAAGATCCACTTTGGCCAGGCCATCCCCAGAGCAACGGGCAAACTGAAGTGATAAACAGAACCCTACTGAATGGTCTAAAAAAATGGTTGGATGGCGCAAAGGGAAACTGGATTAACGAGCTACACTCTATGTTGTGGGCTTATCGCACTACATCGCGAACAACAACTGGGGAGTCTCCGTACATGTTGACATTTGGGAGTGAGGTTGTCATACCTGCTGAATTGGGTCTACCCACACATAAGGTGATTAATTTCAATTCTCCTGTGAGCGACTTGATGAGACGTTTTGACCTGGATATGCTCGAAGAAGTTAGGAAAGAAGAAGTAATCAGGAATGCTGCATACCAACAATGAACAGCCTTGTTCTACAACAAAAGGGTGAAGAAATGCGATTTGAAAGAGGGGGACTATGTGATGAAGAAGGTGTTCCAAAAGCATAACAAACTGGAGGCCAACTGGCATGGACCTTACAGAGTAACTGAAGTTGTTCATCCTGGGACATACAGAATTGAAACTTTGGAGGGAGAAGAGTTCAAGAACGCATGGAATGCAGAACATCTGCGCAAGTACTATCAGTAATTAAAATCCATATGTAACACATTTCTTGCAATATGAATAAAGTAATGTTTCGCCCATATCTCCTCCTTTGTTGATTTTTTTTTCGGAATATTAGTGCTACACACTACACAAACATAAATTCAGAGCAGTAACCACTAACCCCGGTTGGCCGACAATTCAGTAACCACCAACTGCGATTGGTCGACAATTCATTAACCACCAACTCTGGTTGGTCTGCAATTCATTAACCACTAACTTCGGTTGGTCGGAAATTCAGTAACCACCAACTCCGGTTGGTCGGCAATTCATTTAACCACCAACTCCGGTTGGTCGACAATTCATTAACCACGATCTCCGGTTGGTCGGCAATTCATTAATCACCAACTCCGATTGGTCGGCAATTCATCAACCACCAACTCCGGTTGGTCGGCAATTTAATAACCATCAACTCTGGTTGGTTGGTAAATAACTATCAACTTCGGTTGGTTGGTAAATAAAAATCATACAGTGCAAAAGTCTGTTTGATCACGGGTGAACTCAAGGGACACCCCAAACTAGGCAAGAAGATGGGTGACCTCCCGAGGCATCCACTGTCTAGGCAACAAGGTAATCCTGGCAAGATTACTACAACTAAGCATGATCATAGGATAAAAATCATTTCATTGCTTAGGCCCAAAGAGTGACAAGTCACTATAATCAGATGATAAATGGGACAATTTCCATTGTCTAAAAGACAAACAGGACATTTCGTCCTTCTCTCTCTCTCTCTCTCTCTCTCTCTCTCTCTATATATATATATATATATATATATATATATATATATATATATATATATATATATATATATATATATATATATATTCACCATTGAATAACAAAGACATTTTACAAAATATTTCCAAGAAAAAGAAACTAAATCTTTCTTTATTAAAACCAAGCACATTACAATTTGATTCATTACATACAAATGTCCTATTTTATGGGTTTCTTTCCCTCTGCCTTTGAAACAGGTTCCACTCTAGCTTTAGGATCATCTAATGCATAAGGAGAGTTTATAAAGTTCATATCTTGCATCATTATGACATTAATTATGGATGGTCGATCAAGCAAGTGCTCTGGATGAGATATCTCAAAATTTGAATGAGGACTACAATCACCGAGATACTTGGAGATCAAAATCCGAGGAATAGCGCTGGCTGAAATCCAGTTAAGGTAAAGTTTGAAGGGAGGCACGGGTAAATTAAGAACTCCAGGTTCATAATAATCCCATAAGAAATGACCTTGCTCCAGTTTCAGAACACATAAGGCATTCAACTATCCCTACTTATATCCGTCATTGCTCGATTGCTACAAACGAGCATCAAGATGATACAGATCTTCATTATACCCAGCCATCCGAAACTCCCTGGGCTGCTTGTGAAATTGATAGGTCAATCTTTTAAGTTGCTCGTGGAGATTTTTGACCAAAAGATCCTTATTTTCCAATACTGAATTTTAGTTGGAAAGTTGCTCGGTGAGAACTTTCATTTTCTGAGACATTTCGACCAAGGCTTGAGTTTTGGCTTTTATCTGAGTGACTTGATTTAATAAAGTCTGGTCAGTCCTCGTCTCTTCAACACTTTTTTCGAACAACTCTACCTCTACCTCCACCTCTACCCCTTGAGGAGGATGTCGGTTTAGCTCGTTTCAAAATCTCTAACTCTTCTCTCAACGCATCATTTTCAACCTCTAAAAAGGAATAACCCTCATCGTTGACTGGAACCAAGGCTCCTGAGGAAGAAGAGGCAACAATTTTAAGTTATTTTAGCTCCTCATGCAGCGTAACATTTTCTTCTTCCAACAGTTTGGCAATGTGCCTATATTCTTCGACCTCACGACTTATAGCATTTTCTCTTCTCTTATGAGCAGAAAGATACTTATCATAACCCAGATCAGAACTCAGTTGTTGGCACTTTTGCTCGTAACCCTCATGTAGGAGTTTGCTGGATTCTTTATACTGCTGTTGAAGTTCCTCGATCGTTCCTTGAAGATCTTCAATCATTTCATAATAAGCCACATTGTTGGCTACCGCACGATCAAGTAGGCACTTCAAGTACTGGTAAGCATCAATTTCTCGTTCACGGGAATCTGATCCGAGGATGTCAATTATTTGGGCCTCAGTAAAATCTTCATGACCATCTTTGAAATAATCATTGCATTTCTTCATCAACTCTGTATCATTAGAAGATAAGAGTTCCATCCTGACCACAAACTAGCAAAGAGAAAATAAAAAATAAAAAATAAAATCAACAATGATGCGAACAGAGCAGTACGAGAAAAATTCAAGACGAACAACAAAAGTTCATTTTTTATTCATCACAACAAAGGAAAATACATTTCAGGGTTACATCCAAGAAACAACGCAATAAAAGACCTGAACAACTTTATACCTTCTCCTTATTTCCTATAACCTCCTCAGACGGTTTGGATGAAGGGGTTGGTTGCTCAGAGAGCAATGGCAGTTGCTCGGTAGATGTGCTAGCTTGTTGGACTTGCTCGGATTGTTGAATAATAGCAACAACAAGGACTTGCTCTACTATCATCATAGAAGACTCATCTGATGCAGCTTCATCTTCTTCTTCTTCTCTAGGAGAGGGAGGAGGGCCATGAGTATGCTCCTGGAACAACTGAGAATCTTCAGCAACCTTTAATTTCTTTAAAGATGTTATCCATCCATCCCTAAAATACTTAACACTGACATACTCCATCTGAGAAGACATGACGGTCGAGTCGTCATGTCGAGTCCTTATTTCAACCCTTGTCCCAACCATCACTAAAAGATTTCTTAACATCAACTTTCCTTTTTGCTCTCTCCGAGGAAGTATTTTCCCTAAGGAGCTCTTCGGCAGATTTTAGTTTTTCTTCTACCTCTGTCTTACGTCGTTCAGCATCTTGAAGCTTAGTGACCTCTTCCCCGACAGATTTAAGCTTGACCTCAAGCTCCTTTTCACGTTGTTCAGCGTCCTTTAATTTCTTCTCTAATTCTTTGGAGGCAGTTACAGCTTGATCTCGATTTATTTCAACAGACTGGAATTGTTTTTCCCATGCATTTTTGTCTTCCTCGTACTTCTGACGAGACTCCTTCAAAGATTGAGTTAATCCAACAAAATCTTCCTCTATCCCACCCGAGGAGGTGAAAGCCCTGATGGCTTCATCTTTCTTCAAAATACTATTTAAACACATCACGAGCTGAAAAAAGAAAGAAGTTTAACTCAATATATGAATATAGTATTATAAGATAAAGGACTCGAGCTAACGATACTTACTGACGTAATGTGTTGAGCAGCCAAAGTAGTAATTCTCTCACTAGAAAAGGTGTCTTCAATACCTTAGAATTCTGGGACAGTCCAAGATCTGATCAAGCCCATAGCAAAGATCAAAGGAATAAGAGCTGGAACATTACCTTCAGCATTTGAAGGTTGAGAAACAGAGTCAACAGGTCTCTCAATAGGACCTCTTTTTAATCTCCTCAGAGGAGAACTTTCAATTAAAGATGTTGTCTCTCTTTGTGAAATGGCAACAGTTTCACTCGAGGGTGCTGCCTCTTTTGGAGGCATAGGGGGATTCTTTCCAGTTTCCTTAGCAGCAGTAGAGGGGGGTACATCTACATTCTTTATCCCCTCATCTGGGGCATCCTGTTTGCTCTTCTTTGCCTCTTCAGTGGAAAAAGCGGATTTGTCAAAAAATGCGGGATCTTTCCTCTTCTTCATCAGATCAGTAATAGGAGTACTTAAATCAGAAGAAGATCCTTTTACACTGGTTTCAGAAGTTGGTATCCGATCAAGATCAACCACCATAGGACGAGCAATGAAAGATAAAGTGGAGCTTCTGTATCTCAACAAATATGAAGCGGACCTCACATGCTCTCCAACGATCAACTGATGCAAACTCTAGATAAGTTTCAAATCATTTAAATTAATATCAGTTTCCCTTGGAGATTCCCTTTTACTGTCAACTGTGACAAACAAAATTAATGTCAGTGATGTATTTCATCGAATACAAAGAAAAGAAGATTTCAAAAATAAAAACAACCTATCCCATTGCCATAAAGGGGACACCTGGGACCTTTGTACACATCATTTCCATTTAATGGAGGGTGTTGCCAATTTTTCATCACAACCCCATGATCAAAATAGTCCCTATTGGCATCGAGAAGATTGACAACTAAAGCTCTATTCGAAAACCTAGTTTTTAAATAGAAAGTAGTGTCACTGATAATCCATCTATAACAATACATAATTCCTAGAATTCCCAAACGAATTTCATGAAGTTGATTCAACCTATATACACCATTAACTACCCTCCATGTATTTGGAGCTACTCTTCCAGGTACAATATCGAAATATTGGTAAAACTCCAAACAGAGGGGATTTGGCGGGAAACACTACACCAAAATGACAAAAATGTCACCTTTCAGTCGGCCACCCTTGTCAAGGTCATTGACCATGATAAAAAAACACGCGTTTTGTATCACGGTCATTGACCTTGACACGACCGTGACAAAGCGTTGTCATTGACCGTGACAAGGCCGTGACAAATTTACTTGTCACGGTCAGTGACCGTGACAATTCTTTAAATAATTGTCACGGTCAATGACCGTGACAACTTTTACAGTAAAAAAAATCCCTAGGCTTCTTTTTTTCCCACCTTTTTTGGTTTTCCCCCTCTCTCTCTCTCTCTAAGCGATTTCTTCTCTCTCTCTATCTAAGGTATATTTTTTTCTTCTCTTTCTCTTTCATTTCTATATGTGTGTATATGTGTATGTGTGTATATGTATGTGTGTATGTATGTGTATATATGTGTGTGGTGGTGTGTGGTGGGGGAGGGGGGGATGGGGGTGGGGTGGTGCAGGGGTGGTGGGGGTGGGGTGTGGTGGGGGGAGGGGTGGGGTATGTGTATATGTGTGTGTATATATGTGTATGGTGGTGTGTGGTGGGGGAGGGGGAAGGGGGTAGTGGGAGTGGAGGGAGGGAGGACGGGGTGGGGTGGTGGGGGTGGGGGTGGGGGTGGAATTTTCTAACTAAAAATATGATAATATTTTGTTACAATTTGTTAAAGCTATGTAAACCTTAGTATGAATGCAAGGTTAGTGATAGTTAGAATTGTGTAAATGTTAGAAAAGTTCTAGAATTCATATGTTAAATTTAATTACATAAATATTTAAATTTGATTATAATTTTATTCATGAAATTAATTCAATTAGGTAAAACCCTAGATAATTTTTTAACAGAATTTGATAATATTATATAAAGTTTAGTAAATTCACAAAATGTTGCCAATTGTATGTTTTTAGGAATATCATTAGTTACTTTCGTGCCCAACTATGTAGAATCCATACACATGCATGTTGTTAGAAAGTCTTAAATTTAATTCTCACTTTAATTTGTAGAATCTCTGTACTTGGTTGGATTTATCCCTTTATGATAATGAAATTTATGCTCCAATTATAATTATCTCATGTCATAATTTTATTGATAAACAATAAAGTAATAAAGTAATAAAAGTATGAAAATACCCCAATTGATTTAGTAAGATTCGTTCTAGACTTCATTACAAATTATTCATCCCAAACCCGACTCTTTTATAAGATATGCATATTGTGATAAAATATAATGAGGATAAGAGACTTTTGAAATATAAAAGAATCTCAAAGAATAAATATAATGATAAAGGATTAAAGAAGTAGATAATTGCAATGAATATACAGATAAGATGATGATAAAAGATTGTGCAATAAATAAGATGATAAAAACGCGTTTTGTGTCACGGTCATTGACCGTGACAAGGCCATGACAAATGTAGTTGTCACGGTCGTGGTGGGGGAGGGGGTGGGGTGTGGGTGTGTGGGTGGGGTGTGGTGTGTGTGTGTGTGCGTAGGTGTGTGCATGTGTGCGTGGCGGGGGGAGGGGGCAAGGGGTGTGGTGGGGGGGGGGGGGAGGAGGGTGTGTGTGGTGGGGCAATTTTAACAATTGTATAGCTTTAATTAAGAAATTGTATAGCTTTAATTGTAATTTTAATTGTATAGTTTTAGATGAAAGTAAATTAATAATTAGTACCAATTTCATATGAAAGTAGGATTGCCCCTCATTGTAAATTAGTAAATTAATAATTGTATACTTTAATTGTTAGTTTAATTGATGAAATGTTGGGTTAGTTAGTTTTAAAAGTGGCATGACGTGTGCGTGTGTGTGGTGGGGTTGGGGTAGGGGTAGGGGTAGGGGTGTGTGTATGTGTACTATTAACATTTTTTTATCTGTACTAATAAAAAAAAAATTACAACAAAAGTCTCCTTCAGATATTAAGGCGAAAATGATGATGTTGTTTATGATGATGTCGTCTGGGCTCAGTGGTAGCGGAGGCGACGAGGGCTCCTCCGCCCCTAGGCTCCCCAAATATGAAAAATTTGGAATTACCGTCGAGAACAAATCGGAGCTATTAGCGAGATCCCTCGAGCTGCTAAAGACGGTCATCGGCCCGGAGTTTATGAGTTGGAAGGAGGTGCCATATAAGCTCAAGTTAGTTATTTGGGCGGCACTACAGGTAATATATTTATATTTATATGAATATTTTAATTTCAATTTCAATTTCAATTTCAATTTCAATTTCAATTTCATTTTCATTTTATATTTATATTTATATTTATATTTATATTTATATTTATATTTATATTTATATTTATATTTATATTTATTCGCAACTAACATTGAATTTTTTGGACAGGAACAATTCAACTTGGATCCAAAGCTACGCGATTCCGTCTTGGAGCAGTTGAGGGAGCAACACAAGACGTGGAAGAAAAATATGCGGACACGGTACTTTGGGAAAACACGAGAGTCCATTATACAATGGCGTGGATCCGTCCCGCCCAAGGAGCCGATCTCATTGGCACAATGGCAAAAGTTCATTGACAATGAGATCGAGGATCGAAAATTGGCATCTCGCCAATCGGGGAGAGAAAACCGAGCAAAAAATACGGACGTGCACTACTCCGGTCGGACCTCTTACGCCGAGCTGGAGCGTAGGATGAAGGTAAGATTTAATTTTTCTATAACTACAGAAATATATTATTCTTCATTATTTTACTTTGCGAGGCCGATACTAATTTTATTTTATTTTATTTCAGGGGGTAGGGAGTGGGCCAGGGGGTAAGCCACATAGGCTCGATAGTTATGTGGCTCTTCGGACGAAGAAGGGAAAGGACAAGGAGGTGTCCCCGAGCGTCGCGACGACGATTGTAAGTAATCCGACAGTTTAATTTTTGTTAATTACGTTATAATTTTTTAGTTTACTTATTTTACAAATCATGTGCTTTTTGTCATTTCAGGCAAAGCTTAAGGAAGTGCATGAGTCGTAGTCTGATGCCGACAAGGCGTCTTTGTCCACAGACGCACTCAACCAAATGCTTGGCTCTTATCGCAAGGGGAGGACAAGGGGGTGAGCTCACGGGTGGCCAAATCTAGGATCATCGGATTGGAGACGAGCGACACCGGGTTGGCTCAAACGGTGGATTCACACGACGCGAAGTTGTCCCGTTTGGAGGCGACGGTCAAAGATATGTACGCATTCATGAAGCGTACGTTGGGAGGAAACCGAAAGGGGAAGGGGAAAGGGAAAGGTAAGGATAAGGAGGTGGAGGAGGAGGAGGAGGAGGTGCGGGAGAACGAGGCGTAGGAGGACGAGGATGTGGACCTCGCTGCTTCTTCACCGTCACGTGCGTATTTCGATGATCCACTTCCTTATTTGGCACCCTTCCCCAGACCATTGTCGACACTTGGTTGTTCGAGCATATTCATATTGGATGTATTTGATGGCTAGCGGATAGGGCGGGGGTTGACGGACCTGAATATCGTCGAGGGTGGAATAGTTCATGGGCGTGCGCTTCAAGGGATCGAGTCCAAAGTGCTCGTCACGCATGTGATACCCGGGAAGGAGAACTCCCTATTGTGGTTGGGCGAACAATGCGGCACGATGTATATTAGTGGGTGTGTCAATTTGTATATCGTGTGGCCAACTCACCTCCTCACATTTACCCAAGACATGTAGTAACATTATTTTTAAGTTTGTACACTTTGATTATATTGTCATGTATATTGTTTCTATTTTGAATATTTGGATTATATCGTCATGAATATATATTTGCACTATCTTGGGTATATTTGGATATATGATGTTTGAATAGATACAACCAACGTTGTTATAACAGGTACAAATATACTGCTGGGCAGTAGCAGTGGCCATACTACCCAGCAGAATTTTTTTCAATTCCGCCCAGAATTGTCACGGTCATTGACCGTGATAATTTTTTTAAATATTGTCACGGGTTGGTCACGGTTGTTAACCGTGACTAACTTGTCACGGTCCCTAACCGTGACAATTCTAATGGACTTGTCAAGGTCAATAACCGTGACACGTCCGTGACAAAAAAATTTGTCTCACCCAGAATTGTCACGGTCATTGACCTTGACAAGTCCAATTTGTCAAGGTCAATGATCGTGACAATAGTGCAGATTTGGTGTAGTGAAAGAAAAGCCATACTCAGCTACAAAAAGAGTTGGGAACCAGTGTCCCTCCGCCAAAGAAAATAAATCAGAAGGACAAGCAGGTTCCTCCAAAATAACCCATAAAGGGATTGAAAAATCAGACCGAAATTTATCTAACGATTCAACAAGATAAACCATGGTGAATAAAGTAAATAAAGAAGAAGGAAGAAAGTTTTACAGAAGAAAGAGATATCGGTTGACAATGAATGATGGAATGAACGAAGGCACGAGATAGAGAGAAAATTAAGTGTTCAGAAATACAGATTTGAAAAGTAGAAGACGATAGGATTTTTGTCGCACTTAAATACTTTACCTCGAAAATAGAGAAAATTAATGATTACAAGGGAAAACGTTTTCATTTTCGGCGGCTAAAAGAAGAAAAAGGCACAAATATCGAAGTGATCGTGAAAAATTCAAAATATTTACGAAGTTTGATATTATGCGCTCAAAAGGAATTATATACAATGAAAATTTTCCTAAAGACTAGTGTTCCAAGCAGCTTTCAAGCAAAATGTTTCACACTCTTCTTCAACCTCAACTGTGAAACATTGGGGGCTTCTGTTGATACCAAATTTAGTCAGCAGATGTGGACCAATCATATGAAGACACGTGTCAATCTACGTAGCAAATATACTTTCAACGAACAACATACTTTCGCTAAGCTACTCAGGCGTTCCGAGCTACATAAGCGTACCGAGCAACGTAGGCGGTCCAAGCTAGTTAGCGTGCAGAGCATCCAATCAAGAAAACCAAAAGGCAACTACGCATTAAATGTGCATTATTATTACAAATGTATATGTCTACTAGATAACAGCGTATTACCTTTTCATATGTACAGCCTCAAGGCTATAAATACATTGTAACCTCCTCATAAGAGGGGGACTTTGGATCTCTTGGTAAATGTATTATCGATATTCAAGAAAAATAGTCAACAATATAACAACAGTGGATGTAGGCCATTTTTAAAGTTGAACCATATTAAAAATCCATTGTCTTACGTATTTGTTCATTTTTATCTGTGGTTGATTAATTAGATAGAATTTAGTTTTTTCATCAACAATAAGTATCTAAGAAGATATTACGTACTGCGATACGCCATTAGCCACATAATTTATCCTGCTCCGACTGAACCAGAGGAACATAGCACCTCCCATATCTAAGATTGGTGGGTGCAGAGACCACCCCATGCGCACCTGATGTTGTCGGTGCTGCTGGCATACCCTGAATGCGAGATGATGTAAAGACTGGAGGGCTCAGTCCTAGTTGCCCCTGAACTCCTTGCCCTTGTTGTCCTTGAATACCTTGACCTTGTTGGGATGGTTCTCCTTGGTTTTGTTGGCCTGCTCTCTTGTAACACTTTATCGCTGAAAGTCCTAATTTTCCACACACAAAGCATTCACCCCTAAAAGGTCCGAAATGCCTAGTATTAGCTTGCTCCTCTCCATGGCCTTGTTATTCCTGATTGGTCCTCTGCCTCTTCCATGTTTGGTCATTGCGACCTTTATTCTCACCTCCCTGTCCATTAGACTCTTGTCTCTTTCCCAACTTCTTTTGATAACTGGCCTTCTCTTGCCATAGCAACACTGCGACATCCACCACCTGAGCATAAGTAGTGTATGCCGGATTCCCCAACACCATTTGCCTAATTTACCAAGACAATCCTTTAATGAAACACTCCATCTTCTTCATCTCAATGCTAACCTCTTCTGGTACAAACATAGATAAATTGGTGAACTCCTGTTCATACTCGACAATCGACTTTGAACCTTGCTCCAAATCCATAAATTCTCTCTTCTTTGCGTTCCTAATCGCATACGAAAAGTAATTATTGTTAAACTTAATCAAAAACTCTGCATAACCGAAATGATCTCACTCCTCTGATGTGGTGGCACTCTCCCACCATTGCAACGCATCCCCTGTCAGCTTAAATGTTGCTAACATCTCCTTTTGCACATCCATGCAGTCCACCATCCTCAAATGTCTCTCCGTATCTCTCCTCCACTGGTGAGAAACCGTAGGGTTAGATCCCCCTCCAAAGGTGGGAGGATTTCCCTTAAGGAAACTGGTTCTCACCCTATCCCAAGATGAGACGGGTGTAACCTGCTGCTGAGCCTCTAAAGTCACCCATCTCTGTCTCCCCATCTCCAGACCTGCCGTCGTGGCCTCACGAATGATGGCCATTAACTCCTCGGCCTCCAAAGTAATCTGACGCCGCCTCTCCTGAGCCGCGGGACCAGAAATAGACTCCTCTCTCCTATTCCCATGTCTTCTTGTGTTCGCCATCTTTGAAGATAGGAATAAAACAACATGAGACTCGGAATTCCTAAGAGTACAAATCACCAAAACGAAATCAAAGACAAGTAATGCGAAAGCTAAAATGGGCTCATAACCTACAAGTCCTAAGACCATGCTCTGATACCATCAGTCACACCCCGTAAAATTCGACTGACGGGGTGGCCAGCCACCGCCGCCGAACTATGCCGGGCATGAACTAAATAAATACCATTCTTAGCATGATACAGATATGAGACGTAAATAATCAGTCCATAAAATAAATAATTGAATCAATCTCAAATGATCATAAACCACTAAGAGATAAAAGATCTATCACATGCTAACTCCGACTAAATCCAATCTCCAAAAACGATTAAATAAAATCTGAAATAATCCAACAAAAATCATCTAAACAACTTTGGAACCGAGTGGCCCAATAAAACTCCATTGAAGTCCCATAATTAAATACTACTGGAAAGGAAAGTCTAAATAAACTATTCCATAAAAATAAATAACTCCAGTTGCACCTCCAAATGATAACTTCGATAATCCTATGCAACTTCTCCAAGTCTTATCCTGAAAAAGATTAGTTAACGCATGGGTCAGAGCCAAAGCCCTGAGAAAGAATACACACTACCACCCTCAAATAAGATCCTTGAATCCATACAGTAGCATTATACGCAATAAATATCACAATAGAATATTTTAAATTAAACGGGATAATTAAACGCGATAAGTAGAAATTACTAACAACCCGTAGGAATCCCCATTTAAGAGGCACACCAATATGATTTTAAAATTCCCAAGTCCCACGATGTTAATTTATTAAATTAACCAATTTTTATTATTGTTCTCACTTTTTATTAAAGTGTCACACTTCCCCTTGTCAATCGGCCTCTGACCCGTTTAAACTGTCGGCCCCGACATATGACAAAGTTCCGCACACGACACGATATAAATCGCCATCTGACCCATTTAAACTGTCGGTCCCAACACATTATGCGCCACAAATTTTAATACCCGTTTTTGTCTTAGGCATTAATTCTCAATTTCTCAATTAATAATCACCCCACCCTTTTAATCGATGTGAGATCTTCAAAATACCCCTTAGTCCCATAACTAAGGGTCCCCGCGTTATTAATGCGTCCTACCCTATGTATAGGAAGGATTTATATCCTAAACTTCAACCTAGTCTCATGCCTAGGCTAGCGTAGCGACGATAAAGTACCAAAAATCAGTCCACCCCCAAAATAATAAAAATGCGACGATCTACCCTCACTAGTCGCCATACTTAGAAGGCATAAATCATCAAAAGGCCTACCCACTAGTCCCATACCTAGAAGACAACCTAAAATATAGGGAGAGCAAAAATTACCCAACACCCCGTCGTCACAAAAGCAATATAATAATACCAACAAGTCACACAAACAAGCATAATTAATCAACGTATAAAACTATGCATGATAGTCCAATATAATTAAACCTTAATTTAATTATCATCTCGACATAAACATCCAATTAATCCCATTTAATTATTTAATTTTAAATATACCTCTATTTCATCATTTAAAGCATCAAAATTCTAATTTCATTGTTTCAACACAAATTACATGAGTTATATGCCCCCAAATCCGTTTATTTTAAAACTGGGGTTTGTTTACATGCAACCTACACCAATAAAACCCAAAATTACTCACAAATCGTACGTACCCAAAGGGTTATGAATATTCTTCAGATTAAAAGAATTTATAAATACAGCTCATAATTAGTGTCCAATTTTTCTAATTAAGTTACTAATTATTTTTAAGAAGACATGTAATTAAGTGTTTAGGCGACACTTAAAACGCGTAATACTAAAGGAAAAGAATAAAGTATTCATGCCTATAAAGATCGTGTAGAAAATCTCATTAGAAATTTGGATTCCTCTCGAAAAATTAGCAAAGAAGTATTCTTGAACAAACTTGATTAGGCCCCACCTAAGCCTCGCAAAACTTGTGACAAAAACTTGATTATGAAGACGGTTGATGATTATGAGTGAGAGGAAAAATATTTGAAAGTGTTCTCTTGTGAAAAACAGGAGAAAAGTGATTATGAGAAGTCCTCCTACGGATTAACAAGGTCATATAGTGATTAGGAGTCCTAATCCTACACAAATTCTAATTAAAAACAACATCAGCACATGTTTTCTGAAGGCATCGATCGATCGATCGCCCAGAAAAACTGATAGTTTTGCTTAAAAAAATATAAGGGACAAATATTTAAAAATTCATATAAAATCCGTTTTAACTCCGATTTCAATTCCTCTTGAAGTTTTATTCTTCTAAAATCATAACAAACGTATTTAGACAATAAAAAATTTTAAATTTAAAAATATATTTTTCTTGAATATTCCAAATAATTAATTAAATTAATTAATAAAAACACGGGGTGTTACATACTTTCCCACTAGCAAAGAATTTCTTCCTCGAAATTAGACGAAGCATACTCATCAACGCATAAATATCATAAAAGGAAATAAGTCTCACATATGCCTACACTGTAAAATAACACAATTAGACGCCCATACACCTAATTCTACACGCATTAACCCCACGAACAACAAAATAATTTATATAAGTATCTAAGAAGTTATTACGTACTGCGATACGCCACTAGCCACGTAATCTATCCTGCTCCGACTGAACCTTAGGTACATAGCACCTCTCATAACTGAGATTGGATGGTGCAGTGACCACCCTCTGCGCACCTGACGCTGTTGGTACTGCTGGCGTACCCTGAACGCTAGTTGTTGCTAAGACTGGAGGCCTCAGTCCTAGTTGCCCCTGAACTCCTTTCCCTTGTTGTCCTTGAATACCTTGACCTTATTGGGCTAGTTCTCCCGGGTTTTGTTGGCCCGCTATCTTGTAACACTTTGCCGCTGGATGTCCTACTTTTCCACACACAAATCATTCACCCCTAAAAGGTCCGAAACGCCTAGTATTGGCTTGCTCTTGTCCTTGGACTTGTTGTTCCTGATTGGTCCTCTGCCTCTTCCATGTTTGATCATTGCAACCTTTATTGTCACCTCCCTGTCCATTAGACTCTTGTCTCTTTCCCAACTTCTTTTTGTAACTGGCCTTCTCTTGCCATAACAACATTGCGACATCCACCACCTGAGCATAAGTAGTGTATGCCGGATTCCCCAACACCATTTGCCTAATAGACAAAGACTATCCTTTAATGAAACACTCCATCTTCTTCATCTCAGTGCTAACCTCGTCTGGTACAAACATAGATAAATTGGTGAACTCCTGTTCATACTCGACAATCGACTTTGAAGTTTGCTACAAATCCATAAATTCTCTCTTCTTTGTGTTCCTAATCGCAAATGGAAAGTACTTATTGTTAAACTTAATCAAAAACTCTGCATAACCCAACTGATCTCTCTCCTGTGATGTGGTGGCACTCTTCCACCATTGCAACGCATCCCCTGTCAGTTTAAATGTTGCTAACATCTGCTTCTGCACATCCGTGCAGTCCTCCATCCTCAAATGTCTCTCCATATCTCACCTCCACTGGGGAGCAACCGTAGGGTCAGATCCCCCTCCAAAGGTGGAGGGATTTCCCTTAAGGAAACTGGTTCTCACCCTATCCCAAGCTGAGAAGGGTGTACCCTGCTACTGAGCCTCTAAAGTCACCCATCTCTGTCTCCCCATCTCCAGACCTGCCTTCGTGGCCTCACGAATGATAGCCACTAACTCCTCGGCCTCCAAAGTAATCTAACGCCGCCTCTCCGGAGCCACGGGACCCGAAACAGACTCCTCTCTCCTATTCCCAACTCTTCTTGTGTTCGCCATCTATGAAGATAGGAACAAAACAATATCAGACTCAGAATGACTAAGAGTACAAATCATCAAAACGAAATCAAAGATAAGAAACACGGAAGCTAAAAAGGACTCATAACCTACGAGACCTAAGACCATGATCTGATACCATCAGTCACACCCCGCAAAATCCGACAGATGGGGTGGCCAGCCACCATTGCCGAACTATGCCGGGCATGAACTAAATAAATACCATTCTTAGCATGAGACAGATATGAGACATAAATAATCATTCGATAAGATAAATAATTGAATCAATATCAAATGATCATAAACCACTAAGCGATAAAAGATCCATCACATGCTAACTCCGAATAAATCCAATCTCCCAAAACAATTAAATAAAATATGAAATAATCCAACAGAAATTCTCTAAAAAACTTTGGAACCGAGTGGCCCAATAAAACTCTGAAGAAGTCTCATAATTAAATACGACTAGAAAGGAAAGCCTAAATAAACTATGCCATAAAAATAAATAATTCCAGCTGCACCTCCAAATGATAACTTCGATAATCCTATGCAGCTTCTCCAAATCTTATCCTAAAAAAGATTAGTCAACGCATGGGTCAGAGCCAAAGCCATGAGCAAGAATACACACTACTCCCCTCAAATAGGATCCTTGAATCCATACAGTAGCATTATAGGCAATAAATATCACAATAGAATATTTTAAATTAAACGGGATAATTAAACGCGATAAGTATAAATTACTAACAACTAGTAGAAATCCCCATTTAAAAGGCACACCAATATGATTTTAAAATTCCCAAGTCCCACGATATTAATTTATTAAATTAACCAATTTTTATTATTGTTCTCACTTTTTATTAAAGTGTCACACTTCCCCTTGTCAATCGGCCTCTGACCCGTTTAAACTGTCGGCCCCGACATATGACAAGGTTCCACACACGACACGACATAAATCGTCCTCTGACCCATTTAAACTGTCGGCCCCGACACATCATGTCGCCACAAATTTTAATACCCGTTTTTATCTGAGGCATTAATTCTAAATTTCTCAATTTATAATCACCCCACCCTTTTAATCGATGTGAGACCCTCAAAATACCCCTTAATCACATAACTAAGGGTCCCCATGTTATTAATACGTCCTACCCTTTGTATAGGAAGAATTTATATCCTAAACTTCGACCTAGTCTCATGCCTAGGCTAGCGTAACGACAATAAAGTACCAAAAATTAGCCCACCCCCCAAATAATAAAAATAAGACAATCTACCCTCACTAGTCCTATACTTAGAAGGCGTAAATCATCAAAGGCCTACCCACTAGTCCCATACCTAGAAGACATCCTAAAATATAGGGAGAGCAAAAATTACCCAACACCCCGTCGTCACAAGGGCAATATAATAATACCAACAAGTCACACAAACAAGAATAATTAATCAACGTATAAAACTACGCATGATAGTCCAATTTAATTAAACCTTAATTTAATTATCATCTCGACATAAACATCCAATTAATCCCATTTAATTATTTAATTTTAAATATACCGCTATTTCGTCATTTAAAGCATCAAAATTCTAATTTCATTGTTTCAACACAAATTATATGAGTTATACGCCCCCAAATCCGTTTATTTTAAAATTAGAGTTTTTCTACATGCAACCTACACCAATAAAACCCAAAGTCACTCAAGAATCCTACGTACCCAAAGGGTTATGAATATTATTCAGATTAAAAGAATTTCAAAAGACAGCCTCATAATTACTGTCCACTTTTTCTAATTAAGTTACTAATTATTTTTAAGAAAACACATAATTAAGTGTTTAGGCGACACTTAAAACGCATAATACTAAAAAAAAGAATAGAGTATTCATGCCTCTGAAGATCGTGTTGAAAATGTAAAAGAGTGTGCGTGCGTTCAAATAGAGATATTATTTAGTTAAACACAGTTTTTATCAATTAAGTCCTAAACATGCATCTAGGTGTGATTGAATAAGATGATGAAACAAGCAAGAACATTCAAAACACACATGTGAGGAAAAATCCAACAAAGGAAAAAAACCATTTATTTTCCTTATAATATTATAACATACAATTTCTCGGATTACAATGAAAATACAGTGACACAGAATTACCCGCAGGCGTCGGATCTGTAGTCGGCGGCTGGAACTTTCCTTTTCCAGGAGGGCAGCAATGAAGAAGAATGATGATCTTCTCCACAATGGTTTAAACAGACACACGGTTGTGTTCTTAGGTTGCAAACGGATTCACAAGGGTTTGAAAAGTTGTGTGAATAAAAACATGAGTCTTGGGACTCACAAAGGTGAAGACTTAGAGTATTTTGGACTCTGAAATTCGTCTATGAAAGTCTTGCTAAACAAATCCCCGAAGTTGGCTTATAAAATAAAACCTGCCCCTAAAACATCTGAACACGATCTGCACGATTTTATCCCAGGCGGATCGATCCGCTTCTGATCCGGACCGGTCCGAGGTCGGATCGATTCTTTTTTGAGAAGGACCTCTTCGGTTCGCAATCTTTCCGTGGTCTACTGGATTGAAGCATAAGCGGATCAGTCTGGCTTGAGACGGATCGGTCCGTTGGCGGATTGGTTATTTTTCCAAACCGACGGATCGGTCCGGTGCGGACCGATTCCTTTTTAAAACAGGCGAACCGATCCGGCTGACCAGAAAACTGATTCCTTGAATTCTTTGATATTCGGATCCATTGATGATGATGTGATCTTGTATTTCTTCAACGATGTAACGGCTTATGACATACACAGAAATAATGGACAAAATGTCCTTACAAATCTCTCCCTATGTCTATGCCGGTACAAACATAAAACATCTGAATTATCAAATATCAAATTGCCTATACAAATCTACCATCCCATGAACCCAAAACTAGAAAGATAAAAATGAATAAGACTTCATCGGTTTGGCTTCAACTCTTCAGGAATCTCAACGCTTTTCTCATCAGGGTGTGCAATTCAGAGATCATCAAAGAAGTACCTACACACTTGAGACAAAGAAAATACCAAGTGACGTATTGAGTTTGAAATGAGATAAACAAAGATACCAATTTATGATGAAAGCATACTTTGTCAAATCTCAAAAATTCAGAAATCCCTCATAAAATGATAATTCTGTCTCCCCCTTTTTATGATGTCACAAGGAATAAGCAACTACTTTTTAAAGTTTTTCAAAATTTTTCAAACAAAACAAATAAAAATCACACCATGAACGAACACAAAACAACCAAGTTGATGATAGCGGAAATGTAGAGGTGTGATCAAATTTGATAGGAAAATCAATGCATACAATCATGACATATGTGCACAATGAATATTAGATACTCCTAATGAATGCACTCAAAATCTTCCTTTGGTGTAAAAAAAGTGGTAATATGAGACATTGACTCAATCAAATCAACAAATCAAAGCTGAAAATGATTTCCACACCAATAACGTCCAAAACGATTTAATGCTTTATTAGGACTTTCAAGGAAGTGCAAACCCGTTTTAATTCTCCAACCAAACTCCCTCAGATTTATATTTTGAAAAGAGGCGATCTACATTCTCAAACTTTGGAGAATTGATAGTGAAACCTAATGGCCCATATTTTGGCATATATTGATTTTTATTGCCTTTAAATTTTCTTTGGGCTCTTTTAACCTCTTTGGACCTCGGATAATAAAATTTCTTAATTTTTTAGGTCCTTGTTAATGGTGGCTTAGAATCGCAAAGGCTAAATGAACCTTTCGCAGCCCTTCCCCGTTTTCCAATAAACACACAGTCTCGCCAAAACGGTTTTTACATGCATTCCAATCATGTCAAGTTTTATCGCATATTGTTAGTTGTATAGACAGAATTGAGATGAAAACACTCAAGCCAATATGTGATAGACAAGTACAATAATCAAATATATCCGTGCATGTGTGCAATAAAGGAGATAGGAGTCAAACATGTATAAAGATATAACTAATCATATCTCAAAGACTCCAAACAATGTAAAGCACATGGATGAAATGTTGTAGCGTCTCAAATCTCTATCAAACAGTCACATGGATAAATGGAATGAAGTTGTGACTTGGCTATCTTAACTGATCATCCACAAAAGGTGCAAATAAAATACAAAAATCTTTTTGAGCTTTTCTAAATTTTTTATAAAACGAAAATCTTTTTCGATTTTTCAAAAGAATAAATAGATAGCTGTACAACAAAACAATAAAACATATAAAACACGCTAGTAATAGGGAGCATATGATATGAACATGAAAAAGCATCATATTCTAGACAAAGACCAACCCCTCGGTCAACTGTGTAAATCCCCAAAGACTTCCTCAGACTTTCAAATCTAAGGGCATCTAAAGGTTTTGTGAAAATATCGGCTAACTGACTGTCGGTGGGTACGAAACTCAGGGATACGACTTTCTCCTCAACTAACTGACGTATAAAGTTCTCGCGTATCCTGATGTGCTTTGTGCGTGAATGCTGGAATGGATTGCGGGATATGTGTATGGCGCTTGTGTTATCACAGGAAATGGTCATGGTGTCCTGTGAAAATCCATAATCCTCCAGCATCTGCTTCATCTATAAGAGTTGCGTGTAACAACTCCCGACGGCGATGTACTCAGCCTCCGTAGTGGACAAAGAAATGGAATTTTGCTTCTTGATCAGCCAGGAGACAAGAGCAGAACCAAAATAGAAACACTCACCAGAAGTGCTCCTACAACAATCTACATCCCCGGCCCAATCGACATCAGAATAAGTAGACAAACGGTTATTGGTATTAAAGGAATACCAAATACTGTATGCGAGAGTCCCACTCACGTATTTAATAATACGTTTTAGGGCAAGTAAATGTGACTCTTTCGGGGACGCCTGATATCGCGCACAGACTCCAACACTAAAGGCGATGTCGGGACAACTGGCAGTCAAGTAGAGAAGACTACCTATCATACTCCGATACAAGGTTTGCTCTACGTCCTTACCTGAAGTGTCCTTACTAAGCTTGGTAGTGGTACTCATAGGCGTACGAGCATGCTTAGCGGAGTCTAACCCAAATTTCTTCACTAGGTCTCTTGCATCTTTAGATTGGGAGATGAACATCCCATCCTCTAGCTGACGAACTTGGAGACCAAGAAAGAAAGTAAGCTCACCTACTATGCTCATCTCAAACTCACTTTTCATCTCCTCCTCAAAGTGGTGAGAATGTTGGGAGCACGTGGATCCAAAGACTTTGTCGTCCACATAGACCTGGGCAACCAAAATAGCACCGTCACCTCTCCTGACGAATAAAGTCATATCAACTCCCCCTCTCTTGAAGTCACGGGCTAAGAGATAGGAAGTAAGTCTCTCGTATCAAGCACGGGGTGCTTGCTTCAAACCATACAAGGCTTTCCTCAGATAATAGATGTACTCCGGGTGCTTAGGGTCTTCAAACCTTTTTGGTTGTTCCACGTAAACCTCCTCCCGTAGAATGTCATTTAGAAAGGCATTCTTGACATCCATCTGATATAACTTGAAGCGCAAATGACATGCGATGGCGAGTAGTAAGAGAACGGACTCAAGCCTCGCAATAGGAGCAAATGTCTCCCCAAAGTCTACACCTTCTATCTTTGTGTAGCCTTGAGCAACCAACCTAGCCTTGTTTCTGATTATGGTACCATTTTCATCCATTTTATTCTTAAAAATTCATTTGGTACCTATCACATTAATCTCACTAGGTCGGGGGACAAGTTCCCAGACATTGTTCTTTTTAAACTGAAGCAACTCATCCTGCATAGCAATTATCCAGTGTTCATCCGTGAGTGCTTCTTTGTGATTCTTGGGCTCGACTTTGGACGTGTAGCAAACATGGCTAATAACGTTCTCGAGCTGAGCATGAGTCTTGACCCCTAGAGTGGGATCACCAATAATGGAAGAAGGCTCATGACTCTTGCGAACCCAAGCAGGTGTGTCCCCTAACACAAGAGTAGGGTCCACTGAGTGTGGGTGAGGGACAAGTAAATTACTGCCAGAAACATCCTCATCCTCACACTGAAGGCTAGAATCAATAAACGCTGAAGGTTCGTCATCTTGCACGGTGACATTTATTGACTCCATAACCTTATAGATCTTCAGGTTAAAAACCCGGTACGCTCTACTATTCGATGAATACCCTAGTAAGATTCCCTCGTCGCTCCGGGAGTCAAACTTTCCTAATTGCTCTCTATCTCGTAGGATGTAGCACTTACTCCCAAAAACACGGAAATATGCAAGGTTGGGTTTCTTGAAAGTCCATAATTCATAAGGCATCTTAAGTGTGTGTGGACGTAAATAAACCCTATTCACCATGTGGCATGCAGTAGACACTGCCTCTTCCCAAAATCTCCTAGAAACCTTACGACCTAGAAGCATAGATCTAGCCATTTCCTGGATTGTCCTATTTTTTCTCTCAACAATCCCATTTTGCTTAGGAGTCTTCACAACAGAAAACTTATGTTTGATCCCAATGCTATCACAGTAAAGATCTACCTTTGCTTCCTTAAATTCAGTACCGTTGTCACTACGTATCCTGTTAATAGTTACACTGTGTTGATTTTGCAGGATACGGCACTTGGTCATTAAAAACTCCACAGCATCGGATTTCTCCCTCAAAAAACCTACAATCGAGTATCTGGAGAAATCATCCACCATCACGAGGATATACCTCTTACCACCCAGACTCTCAGTGCGAGTAGGACCCATAAGATCTATGTGAATAAGCTCAAGTACACGAGAGGTGGTAATGGAATGCAACTTCCTATGGGGGCTACGAATTTATTTTCCCAACTGACAGGGTCCACAAATCGTCAAAGTTGGCTTTCCAAGTGATGGTAAGACATGTACTAGGTCCTTTGTAGCTAAACGAGATAAGTCTCTAATGTTCACGCGACCTAGACGTTGGTGCCACAGATCCATAGGAGTGATCGTGGCGCTGTTGCAGACAAGTGAGGATGTGGGATCAGTCCCATAGCAATTATCCTTAGTCCTCACCCCTAGCACTAAAAGTTTACTGGCTTGATTATAGACATTACATGCATCCCGGTCAAACTTTACGACAAAGTCAGTGTCGCACAACTGGCTAATGCTGAGAAGGTTTGCTTTCAAACCTTTGACGTACAAAACATTCTCTAGCTTAAGAAATCCTGGTAACTCTACAGTACCACGTCCTGCAATGCTAGACTTGCTCCCATCTTCAAAGGTGACTCTGCCATCCTGATAATTCTCAAGAGACGTAAAAAATGAGGCATCACCTGTCATATGTCTGAAGCACCCACTATCAAAATATCACTGTGAGGTATTATATGCTTTGAGAGTGACATGAACAACAAAGGCCTTTTTATCTTTCTTAGGTACCCAAGTAGTGGTGACCTTTTGTTTACCTTTATTTTGTTGGTGTTAGCCAGAATGTGAGAAGCATTCACTGACGGTAAAGACATCCGTCGGAATTACTCTATCAAACTCTGTGATGTGGCAACTAAAATATCAACTCGCTCTCTCAGACTGGTAAAATCATCAGTATGCTTTGGTGGAGAAGTAGTGCATCGTGTCCGACCCATACTATAGCAAAACTCCCTGAGGTGGCCTTTTCTTTTGCAATATGTACAAAAGAACACAGTCAAAGGCGAACCTTGGTTCGCTTTTCTTGGTCAAACTCTCTTTCGAGGTTTTTGACGATGGCCATAAGGAGTTGTAGTAAACTAAGGAACTGGTCCAGGTGAAATTTGGGACGTGGAGGCACCATCAAAACCAATTCCCTGCCTATCACCAAAACCTAAAGCGGGGCCGAGGAGCGTCTTTCCCATCTTTCCAGATATGTCCTTGATTTGAACCTTGACTTCCCGTGCTCTCTCAAGATCATGAGTAAGCTAGGCAACAAGGGCTTCAAGTCTCTTCCGAGTCTCCATGGAGGAATGGAGCTCACTCGTAAGACTAGCCACTTGTTTGGTCAAGTCCCCTCTCTCTTTCTCAAAATAACCTTCTCTCTCTCTAAACAAACTCTCTTTCTCATCACAGGCATATTCTCTCTCTCTTAAGGTAGTGCAGGTGGAGGACTCTCTCTCTCTTGTTTTTCTTAAGTCTTCCTCTAAAGCGGTGATCCTAACAACTAACGCTTTTTAGTTTTGAATGACTCAGAATAAAGCTCGGCATAAGCGCGTTAAAGATCACTCTCGCTCTCACTTGTGTCATCCTCCCCCTCACTCACATCGATCTCACTGTCGAGGTATCCCTGTGAAGCAGCATCCTCATCGTCGTGAGGAGCACTAGAAGTATTCACATGACTAGCCATGAATGCGGTGAAGTTACACTCATGCGGTGACTCATCTCCAGAATCCACCGACTCGACCTCACTGTCGTCACTAAGGGTAGCATTAAGGACATCTTTTCCCTTTTCTCTGTTCAGCCTAGTAGCACACTCAAAGGATCTATGACCCCTACCGTTGCACTCAAAGCATCTCTCACTTTCCTTCTTAGGATGGTCTTTAAAAACTTTTTCATTTTTCTTTTCAAATTTATTTTTCTCAAGCTTCTTTTTATCTTTAAAATTACCATTTTTCTTTAATTTGAGAATTCTTTTTAAATTTTTAGCAAACATGGCTAAATCATCTAGATCAAAATCACACTCAGAATC
This sequence comes from Sambucus nigra, assembly GCA_949130495.1. Lineage (NCBI taxonomy): Eukaryota > Viridiplantae > Streptophyta > Magnoliopsida > Dipsacales > Adoxaceae > Sambucus > Sambucus nigra. The sequence continues at coordinate 580,304,371 of OX422212.1, read as the reverse complement.
TGACGTATCAATCTCTATTTTTCTAGATGACTCCCTCTTTCTTGCCAACCCCTCACCTTTTCTCTCCTGGGCATTAAGTGCAATTCCCTTATCTTTAGACTTGACAGATTTAGGGAACATATCAATCTCATAAGTTTGCAAATCTCCTACAAGTTCCTCCAATTTTAGCGTATTTAAATTACCCATAGAATTTAGCACAGTGACTTTAGGGATAAAATGCTTAGGGAGAGAACGGAGAATCTTTTTGACAACTCTAGCATTAGGAATGTGTTCACCAAGATTGAAGCTAGTGTTAACAATATCAGACAGTCTAACATAAAATTCATCAAAACATTCCGATTCAAGCATGGTGATTGTTTCAAATTGAGTTGTCAAATTTTGCAGTTTAGACTCTTTCACAGCATTAGTACCTTCATGGGTAAGTTGCAAAACATCTCATGCCTCTTTTGACGTGGTGCACGTCATTATGCGTTTGAACTCATCAGGGGTGACAGACCTAGAAATAGCACTTAAACCCTTAGAATTAAAAGATGACCATCTAAACTCTTCTTCAGTCCAAGAGGAGACAAGTTTTAAATTGGTCATATTTTCAACAGTGACGGAGGGAGGTATCCACCCTCTTTCAACCAAAATCCATACACGTTCATCAATGACTTTTAATGCAGATCTCATGCGGGATTTTCAATATGCATAGTTTGTCCCGTCAAAAATTGGCATTTTATTATATAACTTCTCCATTACGAACACACTCGTTTTTAAAAATCAATTTTCCATAAAATTGATATCTTAGAAAAATTTTGCGGAAAATTAGGAATACGCGTTAGATTAGCGTAACCTGCTCTGATACCAATTTGAAAAGAGTGCGCGTGCGTTCAAAAAGAGATATTATTTAGTTAAACACGGTTTTTATCAATTAAGTCCTAAACATGCATCTAGGTGTGATTGAATAAGATGATGAAACAATCAAGAACATTCAAACACACACATGTGAGGAAAAATCCCCCAAAGGGGCAAAACCATTTATTTTCATTATAATATTGTAACATATAATTTCTCGGATTACAATGAAAATACAGTGACACAAAATTACCCGCAGGCATCGGATCTGTAGTCGGCGGCTGGAACTTTCCCTTTCCAGGAGGGCAGCAATGAAGAAGAAGGACGATCTTCTCCACAATGGTTTGAACAGACACACGGTTGTGTTCTTGGGTTGCAAACAGATTCACAAGGGTTTGAAAAGTTGTGTGAATCAAAACATGAGTCTTGGGACTCACAAAGGTGAAGACTTAGAGTATTTTGGACTCTGAAAATCGTCTATGAAAGTCTTGCTAAACAAATCCCCGAAGTTGGTTTATAAAAGAAAATCTGGCCCTAAAAAATCTGAACACGATCTGCACGATTTTATCCTAGGCGGATCGGTTCGCTTCTGATCTGGACTGTTCCGAGGTCGGATCGGTTCTTTTTTGAAAAGGGCTTCTTCGATTCACAATCGGTCCTGGGTCTACTGGATTGAAGCATAAGCAGATCGGTCCAGCTTGAGGCGGATCGGTTCTTTTTCCAAACTGGCGAATCGGTCCGGTGCAGACCGGTTCCTTTTTAAAATAGGCGGATCGGTCCGGCTGACGAGAAAACTGATTCCTTGAATTCTTTGATATTCGGATCCGTTGATGACGATGTGATCTTGAATTTCTTCAACGATGTAACGGCTTATGACATACATAGAAATAATGAACAAAATGTCCTAACAAAAATCTCATTAGAAATCTGGATTCCTCTCGAAAAAATAGCAAAGAAGTGTTCTTGAACAAACTTCAATAAGCCCCACTTAAGCCTCCCAAAACTTGTGACAAAAACTTGATTATAACAAATCCTTTTTAACTCCGATTTCAATTCCGCTTGAAGTTTTATTCTTCTAAAATTATAACAAACATATTTAGCCAATGAATATTTTTAAATTCAAAAATTTATTTTTCTCGAATATTTCAATTAATTAATTAAATTAATTAATAAAAACACAGGGTGTTATATACTTCCCCACTAGCAAAGAATTTCGTTCTCAAAATTAGATGAAGCATACTCATCAACTCGTAAATATCGCAAAAGGAAATAAGGCTCACATATGCCTACACTGTAAAATAACACAATAAGGGGCCCATACAGCTAATTCTACACGCATCAACCCCACGAGCAATAAAATAATATATATAAGTATCTAAGAAGGTATTACGTACTGCGATATGCCACTAGCCACGTAATCTATCCTGATCCGAATGAACCTTAGGTACATAACACCTCCCATAATTGAGATTGGTTGGTGAAGTAACCACCCCCTGTGCACCTGACGCTGTCAGTGCTGCTGGCGTACCCTGAACGCTAGCTGATGCTAAGACTGGAGGCCTCAGTCCTAGTTGCCCCTAAACTCCTTGCCCTTGTTGTCCTTGAATACCTTGACCTTGTTGGCTTGGTTCTCCTTGGTTTTGTTGGCCCGCTCTCTTGTAACACTTTGCCGCTGGATTTCCTACTTTTCCACACACAAAGCATTCACCCCTAAAAGGTCCGAAACGCCTAGTATTGGCTTGCTCCTCTCCTTGGCCTTGTTGTTCCTGATTGGGCCTCTGCCTCTTCCATGTTTGATCATTGCGACCTTTATTCTCACCTCCCTGTCCATTAGACTCTTGTCTCTTTACCAACTTCTTTTGATAACTGTCCTTCTCTTGCCATAGCAACATTGCGACATCCACCTCCTGAGCATAAGTAGTGTATGCCGGATTCCCCAACAACATTTGCCTAATTGACCAAGACAATCCTTTAATGAAACACTCCATCTTCTTCATCTTAGTGCTAACCTCTTCTGGTACAAACATAGATAAATTGGTGAACTCCTGTTCATACTCGACAATCGACTTTAAACCTTGCTCCAAATCCATAAATGCTCTCTTATTTGTGTTCCTAATCGCATACGTAAAGTACTTATTGTTAAACTTAATTAGAAACTCTGCATAACCCAACTGATCTCTCTCCTCTGATGTGGTGCCACTCTCCCACCATTGCAACGCATCCCCTGTCAGCTTAAATGTTGCTAACATTTGCTTCTGCACATCCGTGCAGTCCACCATCCTCAAATGTCTCTCCATATCTCTCCTCCACTGGTGAGCAACCGTAGGGTCAGATCCCCCTCCAAAGGTAGGAGGATTGCCCTTAAGGAAATTGGTTCTCACCCTATCCTAAGCTGAGACGGGTGTACCCTACTGCTGAGCCTCTAAAGTCACCCATCTCTGTCTCCCCATCTCCAGACCAGCCTTCGTGGCCTCACGAATGATAGCCACTAACTCATCGGCCTCCAAAGTAATATGACGCCGCCTCTCCTGAGCCGCGGGATCAGAAACAGACTCCTCTCTCCTACTCCCAACTCTTCTTCTGTTCGCGATCTGTGAAGATAGGAACAAAATAACATTAGACTCAGAATGACTAAGAGTACAAATCATCAAAACAAAATCAAAGAGAAGCAACGCGGAAGCTAAAACGGACTCATAACCTACGAGACCTAAGACCATTCTCTGATACCATCAGTCACACCCCGCAAAATCTGACAGACGGGGTGGCCAGCCACCGCCGCCGAACTATGTTGGGCGTGAATTAAATTAATATCATTCTTAGCATGAGACAGATATGAGACATAAATAATCAGTCCATAAGATAAATAATTGAATCAATCTCAAATGATCATAAACCACTAAGTGATAAAAGATCCATCACATGCTAACTCCGAATAAATCCAATCTCCATAAACGATTAAATAAAATCTAAAATAATCCAACAGAAATCATCTAAACAACTTTGGAACCGAGTGGCCCAAAAAAACTCCAATGAAGTCTCATAATTAAATACGACTGGAAAGGAAAATCTAAATAAACTATGCCATAAAAATAAATAACTCCAGCTGCACCTCCAAATGATAACTTCGATAATCCTATGCAGCTTCTCCAAATCTTATCCTGAAAAAGGTAAGTCAACTCATGGGTCAGAGCCAAAGCCCTGAGCAAGAATACACACTACTCCCCTCAAATAGGATCCTTGAGTCCAGACAGTAGCATTATACACAATAAATATCACAATAGAATATTTTAAATTAAATGGGATAATTAAACGCGATAAGTATAAATTACTAACAACCCGTAGGAATCCCGATTTAAAAGGCACACTAATATGATTTTAAAATTCCCAAGTCCCACGATGTTAATTTATTAACTGAATCAACTTTTATTATTGTTTTCACTTTTTGTTAAAGTGTCACACTTCCCCTTGTCAATCGCCCTCTGACCCGTTTAAACTGTCGGCCCTGATACATGACAAGGTTCCACACACGACACGACATAAATCGTCCTCTGACCCATTTAAACTGTCGGTCCCGATACATTATGTCGTCACAAATTTTAATACCCGTTTTTATCTTAGGCATTAATTCTCAATTTCTCAATTTATAATCACCCACCCTTTTTATCGACGTGAGATCCTCAAAATACCCCTTAGTCCCATAACTAAGGGTCCTCATGTTATTAATACATCCTCCCCTATGTATAAGAAGGATTTCTATCCTAAACTTCGACCTAGTCTCATGCCTAGGCTAGCGTAACGACGATAAAGTACCAAAAATTAGCCCACCCCCAAAATAATAAAAATGCGACAATCTACCCTCACTAATCCCATACTTAGAAGGTGTAAATCATCAAAAGGCCTACCCACTAGTCCCATACCTAGAAGACATCCTAAAATATAGGGAGAACAAAAATTACCCAACAACCCGTCGTCACAAAGGCTATTAATAATACCAACAAGTCGCACAAACAACCATAATTTATCAACGTATAAAACTACGCATGATAGTCCAATTTAATTAAACCTTAATTTAATTAACATCTCGACATAAACATCCAATTAATCCCATTGAATTATTTAATTTTAAATATACCGATATTTCATCATTTAAAGCATCAAAATTCTAATTTCATTGTTTCATCACAAATTACATGAGTTATACGCCCCCAAATCCATTTATTTTAAAACTAGGGTTTTTCTACATGTAACCTACACCAATAAAACCCAAAATCACTCACAAATCCTACGTATCCAAAGGGTTATGAATATTATTCATATTAAAAATATTTATAAAAATAGCCCCATAATTAGTGTCCACTTTTTCTAATCAAGTTACTAATTATTTTTAAGAAAACATATAATTAAGTGTTTAGGCGACACTTAAAACGCATAATAGTAAAGGAAAAGACTAGAGTATTCATGCCTGTGAAGATCGTGTTGAAAATCTGATTAGAAATCTGGATTCCTCTAAAAAAAATTAGCAAAGAAGTGATCTTGAACAAACTTGATTAAGCCCCACTTAAGCCTCCCAAAACTTGTGAAAAAAACTTGATTATGAAGAAGGTTGATGATTATGAGTGAGAGGAAAAATATTTGGAAGTGTTTTCTGGTGAAGAACTGGAGAAAAAGTGATTATGAGAAGTCCCCTTACGGATTAACAAGGTTATATAGTGATTAGGAGTCTTAATCCTACACAAATTCTAATTAAAAATAACATCAGCGCACGTTTTGTGAAGGCATCGATCGATCGATGCCCAGGCGGTCGATCGCCAGAAAAACTAACACTTTTGCTTAAAAAATATGAGGGACAAATATTTAAACATTCATGAAAAATCCGTTTTAACTCCGATTTCAATTCCGCTTGAAGTTTTATTCTTCTAAAATCATAACAAACATATTTAGCCAATAAAAATTTTTAAATTCAAAATTTTATTTTTCTCGAATATTCTAATTAATTAATTAAATAAATTAATAAAAACACGGGGTGTTACACGACACTAATTAATCGCTATATTTTTTCAATAAAAAATATCGCGATTAATTAGTGTCGCTGGCGCGGATCCACATTCCCGGACCCAAATCATTTGGTCAATGTGGGTCCGCGTCGACACTAATTAATCGCGATATTTTTATTAAAAAAATATCGCGATTAATTAGTGTCACTGACGCGGATCCGCATTCTCGATCCCACATCATTTGTTGATTGTGGGGCCGCCAACGGCACTAATGATTTGCAATACTTTTTCCTAAAAAATATCGCGATTAATTAGTGTCGCTAGCGCGGACCCACATTCAACAAATGATGTGGGTCCGGGAACGTGGATCTGCGCCAGCGGCATTAATTAATCACGTTATTTTTTCAATAAAATATCGCGATTAATTAGTGCCACTGGAGCGGGCCCACATTCAACAAATGATGTGGGTGGGGGAATGTGGGTCCGCCCTAGCGGCACTAATTAGTCCGATATTTTTTATTGAAAAAGTATCGCGATTAATTGGTGCCGCTGGCGCGTACCCACATTCAATAAATGATGTGGGTCCGCTTCAGCGGCACTAATTAATCGCGATATTTTTTTCATAATTAAAAAAACTCTTTTATAGATTTTTTATTAATAAACATAATTTTTTATTTGTAAAAAATATATATTTTTTAATTTTAATTAAAAATTGTTTAACTGTTTTTTTTATAAAAAAACTATTTTTATATCAACAAAAGAATAAAAACTTAACAAAAAAAGGCAAATATAACTTTTTAATGTTAATTACAAGTTGTTTAACTGTTTCTTTTTTTTTAATAAAAAACTATTTTTTTAATATAAAAAACTGTTTTTATATCAATAAATGAATAAAAACTAAAAAAAAAACAAAAACAAATGCGGTCGCTAGACGGACTCTAAAGGCGGTACATATAAACTTTCTTTTAATGTATATAGGGTCTTGATAATATGTGTTCTAAGATCACACATTTAGGACATGTTTGGTTTGTAACTATAATTCTGTTTTCTGTGTTTAAATACAATTCTGATAAGAATCTACGTTTGTTAACCTGTTTTTAAACACAAATTATAATATTTATGTGTTATAATCAAGTTTTTCAGAAAACAGGTTTAGGGCGCTTTATAACTTCTGTTTTTTATTTTTCAACTCAAAATTATTCATTCTTAATATTTTAATGCAGTTATACCTTAATATATAATATACATACATAATACAATAATATGTGTGTAATTCTTCTAAATAAAAAATATATATGTACATGTACACAAAATTACGTATGGAATAATATAAAGTTAAATAATATTATCAATAGATACATGATACTTATATATAGTTTTATACATGTATTATTAATGTATGAAATAATATAAAAAATATATATAGTACATATGTATTAAAAAATATTATCAATTCATGTATGTATATAATTTTATAGTGAATTATACATGCAATATATATATATATAGTTAAATTTTCCAACATACTTCATTAAATATACCTAAAAATACATGATATTAAATGTACTTGCATATAATGTATGTATGTATGTATGTATGTATGTATGTATGTATGTATGTATGCATGTATTCATGTATCATGTATATATATGTATATATATAACTTCATTAAATATACAATGCATACATTTAATGATATTTTTTTGATATTAAATGTAGATGTATATAATATATGTATGTTTGTATGTATGCATACATTCATCTATCATGTGTGTATATATCTATCATGTGTGTATATACACACATGATAGATGAATGTATGCATACATACATACATATATTATATATATCTATCATGTGATATTTTTAGGTATATTTAATGAAGTTATATATATATATATATATATATATATATATATATATATATATATCATTTAATATCTACATTTAATATCATGTATTTATATATATATATGATATACCCGTTTATATCCTCGGCGTGGCTGAAGATTGCCTCCAAATGGACGACCCCCTTAGGGGCCGACCCTTCACCAGGCTCCAGACGAACCTACGAGGGGCCGACAGTACGAGGCCAGAATTGGGCCAGACTCACTGCCGGAAGGAACTTTGCCCTCGGCCTCGGCTCATAGGCCGAGGCTGACATCATCACAGCGCGTGGTTTGGGAGACGCGTGTAACAGTGCGCGTGAGGCTCACATGGCACATGGGAGACCGTTATAACAAAATCACACCCTCACGTGAGGGAATATTATGTCATCATTTGGCATCTACAGGTGTCAACAGGGGATTGGATAGATCATCATTCACATGCACCATGCATACTTGGGGGTACACTACACCCCCCAAGACCTATATATACTTGTCACCTACAACCCTACAGGGGATCGATCAATTCATTGTAACCCTAGCTGAAACTCTGCTTGTACACACAGTGGAGAGAGAGGGGAGCTTATGCGCATTGTATCCAAGGTCATTAGTGCCCATACTTAGTGGATCACACACTCACAGTGGATGTAGGCCAAATTGGCTGAACAACTATACACCATTGTCTTATTTCCTCTTATACTCATCCCCTTCTACAAACTTATACACTTATACACTTATACATCTCTTTGACTGCCATGGTTACTACTGTTTGAGCTCATTATCACTTATCCGGTGGTGCTAAATCTCAGCATCATCAGTTTGGCGCCGTCTGTGGGAACGAGAAGACATCTCTTCCTTTGTACAGCTTGACCTCACTGGGCACTCTGGTGGTGAACCAACACTCCCCCTGAGAGGAGGTGTTTCACCATTGAAAGAGACCCACTAAGGTTCTCAAGCTCACTAGTCTTTTCTTCAGTTCAGATTTTCATAGCTCAAGCACATGGCACCTGAGATGCCACCACCACCGCTTCCCCCGCCAGATGATGGGGGGAGACCCAGTTCCAGTCAGCCGCCGCCTCAGTCTGAGATGGCTGATGTGGCGGCAGCCCTAAAGTCTCTGGCAGCGAGCCAGCGGATGATGCAGGAGCAGTTCACAGCTCTAAGCCAGAACATACTAAGACCCCCAGGGGTTTCACCTGAGACGATTACTCCGGCAGCAGTTCCAGGACAGCATGAGGCCAGGGGACCACCCCAGGCACCATGCAAAGACCTGCCACCCCCTCAGCGGCGTAGGAATGTTGCTGACCCCCGGCGTCTACGCCTGGGGAGGCAAGGAAACCCTTGCCCTGAGGACAGATATGGCGATCTGGAGGGAGAGGAGGCTCCTATAGAATGCTGGGAACCATATGAGGTCTCCAACAATACTGTACGACCTCTCCAGGACAGTAGAGGAAAGTGCAGGAGACCAAATCCTGATGATCGCCCGAGAGGCTCTGCTTTTGATCGCCTGAGCAGGGGGTCAGCCTTTGAGAGGCGGGGCCCAGTAAATGACCTGCGGGAACAATTGTCCAGGTCAAGGAGTGCTACGAGGTCCAGGAGGGAGGCAGTAGATGGCCGAGCCCAGGGACAAGATGACGGCCAAAGGGAAGTAAACAGCCGACACAGGCCCGCCGCGGCAGAACCCCCCGTCCACCTTAAAGAGGCGGCAGGGGATAACATCGGCCAAGCCGACCCTGTGAGGCCCTGGAATGACTCAATCCAGCGACTAGAGGATAAGATCGGTGATATACTGAAGAGCCGGGACCCTCTTCAGAGGGGATACACCATAGGCTCACCCTTTGTGGCAAAGATAGTCAACTTCCCCACGCCATCAAAGTTCAAGCCACCTGTGGTCACCCCAAGATACGATGGGAGCACCAACCCTATCCACCACGTGGAGATGTATCAATCAGCAGCAGACATATACTCTATCTCAAATGATATGAGGTGTCGTGCCTTTTCTGGTACCCTGACAGGGGCTGCACATGTCTGGTACACGTCTCTTCCAAAAAATTCCATTGAAAACTTCAAGCAGTTGGCAGACCGGTTCATCCACAACTTTTGCTTCGGGGTGAGGCCATAGAAGAAGACCACCTACCTGCTCTATGTTAAGCAGGGGAAGAATGAGAGTCTGAGGGACTACATAGCTAGATTCAATAAAGAGAAGCTGGAGGTGGAAGACTATGAGGAGAGCATAGCTATGACAGCCCTGATTGGAGGACTCCAAAAGGGGAAGCTGTTATGGAAGCTAGCTGAAGACACCCCGAGGACGATGGCTGAGCTGCTATCGACAGCAGGAAAGGTGATAAACGCCGAAGAGGCGATGGCCGCGAAATATGAAGACGAAAAAGGAGGTGCTAGTGGGGGTAAATACCCTAAGAAGAACAAAGAGGGGAAGAAGAGGTCTACGGATGACAAGTTTGCTGGTTACACTCCTCTAACGGTCAGCTGTGAACAGATTCTCAATGAGATAAAGAGTGATCGGTCCCTGAAGTGGCCCGAGAAGCTGACGGCAGCCCCCGGCAAGAGGAATAAGAACCTGTGGTGTGAATTTCACCAAGACCACGGCCACGTAACAGACAAATGCTTTGCTCTGAAAGATGAGATTGAGAAGATGCTGAAGGAAGGGAAGCTCAGAAAGTACGTCGACAAAGGTGCCTTCAAGAGGGGCCGAGGGGACGACCCCAGAAAGAAGCGAGGCGATGCATGTAGAGAAGGTCCTCAAAAAAGAGGGGACGACCCTTCCGATGATGAGGACGACCCTGACCTCCCGTCGAGAGACGACCACGGCCCTGTCAAGAGGCTTAATATGATCTCACTCGGAGTGGGAATGATCTACGGTGGTCTAGCAGGAGGAGGGTCTGAGGTCGCCGATAGGAAGGCCCATGTGGCCGATGCCAAGGCAGTGACGAAGACGGTACACTCAACCTCTCTGGAGGTCAAGTCAGAAAAGAGGAAGAAGGTTGATATGGACACTCTGATAGTGGGATTTTCAAGAATGGACTTCAAAGGCCTCTTGGACCCGCATGATGACCCTCTCGTCATCACTATCAGGGTGCACGTGTGTGAGGTGCCGAGGATACTGGTAGATGGAGGTAGCTCTGCAGATGTGATGTTTTGGCCATGCTTCAAAGCCTTAGGCCTCAGCCATGCTAGACTCGTCCCATACCATCATCCATTGATTGGGTTCAGTGGGGAAAAGGTTCATCCCCTTGGGGTATATGAGGCTGATGTTAGGATGGGGGACGAGTGGCCGAGATGGCTTACCAAGAAGGTCAGTTTCTTTGTGATGTATGAACATGTGTTTTCGGCTTACAACATCATACTGGGGCGTGTGGCCCTCAAGGGGTTTGAAGCTGTGCCGTCTACGGTCCATCAGATGATCAAATTTCCTACCCCTTACGGGGTGGGGGAAGTTCAGGGAGACCAGACGATAGCGCGAGAATGTTACTACAACTCCGCTGAGGAAAAGGAGGCACACAAGAGGGCTACGACCACTTACAATATTAATACCCTAGACCCCAGGGATGAGACGAAGCTAAAGAAAGGAGAGGCCGCGGAAGAGGTAGAATCCATCATCCTCGATGAGGATGACCCGGAAAAAATCATCCAAGTCGGCAAGTCTCTGAAGCCCAATATCAAGGAAGACCTCATTAAACTGTTGAGGAGAAGGCGAAGCGTCTTCGCATGGAGTCATGTAGATATGCCAGGGACTGACCCTAAAATCATGTGCCACAAGCTCAATGTGGTAGAGGGAGTGAAGTCGGTAAAGTAGAAGAGGAGAATTTACTCTAGAGAGAACTATGAGGTCATTAGGGACGAGGTCAAAAAGTTAGAAGATGCTGAATTTATCAGAGAGGTCATCTACCCTGAATGGTTGTCCAATGCAGTCATTGTCCCAAAGGCCAACGGGAAGTGGCGAATGTGTGTGGACTTCACAGACCTCAACAAGCACTGTCCCAAAGACAGCTTCCCTCTCCCCCGCATCGACCAGATGGTAGACGCTACCGCAGGCCATGAGCTCATGAGTTTTATGGATGCCTATTCAGGGTACAATCAGATCTTCATGAACCCTGAAGACTCGGAGAGGACAGCCTTCATCACCGACAAGGAGACATACTGTTACAGGGTCATGCCCTTTGGCCTGAAAAATACGGGGGCAACGTACCAGCGCCTCGTAAATAAAATGTTTGAAGAACAAATTGGGAAGTCTATAGAGGTCTATGTAGATGATATGCTGACTAAGAGTCTGAAGGCAGAGGATCATGTGGCAGACCTGGAGAGGACCTTTAATACGATGGACAAATACCAGATGAAGCTTAACCCGGCCAAGTGTGTCTTCGGGGTCGGGGCAGGGAAGTTCCTGGGGTTCATTGTCGACCAAAGAGGCATCGAGGCCAATCCTGAAAAGATAAAGGCCCTTGTTGAGATGAAGACCCCCAAGTCCATTAAAGACGTTCAGAGACTCACAGGGAGAGTTGTTGCCTTAAACAGGTTCGTGTCTAGGGCCACAGACAAGTGTTTTCCATTCTTTAAGATCCTCAGGAAGGCCTTCGAATGGATTGAAGAGTGTGATGAGGCTTTCAGGGACCTAAAGTCATACTTAGGGTATCCCTTGCTACTGCCACGACCCGTGAAGGGTGAACGATTTCAGGTGTACCTCGCCGTCTCAGAATCGGCCATCAGTGCAACCATTATGAGAGACGAAGACGGGATACAGAAGCCTGTGTATTTTAACAGCAAGGCACTTCAGGGGGCAGAGCAAAGATACCCGAGGATGGAAAAGTTAGCCTACGCCTTGATTCATGCCTCAAGGAAGATGAAGCCGTACTTCCAGTCCCATACAATGGTCATCCTCACCGACTCTCCTCTTAGGCAAGTCCTACACAAGCCAGAAAAATCAGGCAGGCTAATGGCCTGGGCTATAGAGATGGGGAGTTTGACATAGTGTATCAGCCTAGAACGGCCATTAAGGGGCAGGCGCTGGCGGATTTCGTGGCTGAGTTTACTTGGGAAGATGATGAAGCCGAGGGTGAGACCCTCAAGAAGACAGATACACAACAAGACAGACCCACTGACACACCCGCAGATAGGGCTAAGACAAGCACCGCTAGAAGGAAAGCGACTGAAAACGAAGAGGGAAGATACATCTTTAGACAGGGATCCCTCTCTGAGGGAAATTTTTCAGAGGGAAAGACTTTGTGGAGCCTCTTCGTTGACGGGTCCTCTTGTGACAACGGAAGTGGAGCTGGACTGATACTATCAGCACCCGATGGCACAGACGTTGAATACGCCCTGAGGTTCAACTTCAAAGCCTCCAACAACGAGGCTGAATATGAGGCCTTGGTAGCAGGCCTCTCCTTGGCCAAGTCTCTTAGTGTCGGCCATATTTTGGTCCATAGTGATTCAAGGCTAGTAGTGAATCAGATACTAGGAGCCTACGAGGCTAAGGATGAGAGGATGTCTAGGTACCTTGAGAGGGTGAGGGCGTTACTGAAAGGATTTAGAGAAGTGAAATTAAAGAGGATACCTAGGCTCGACAATGGCCGTGTTGATGCCCTTGCTAGGTTGGCCTCGGCAACGAGGACAGACATCAGGAGGACGGTCCCAGTAGAAATTTTGCTTCGGACAACTATCGAAGACGCTGAGGAAACACTTAGAAATTGCCTAAATGTTTCTCAGGAAGCTTCGTGGATGGACCCTCTGATCAGATACATTAAAGAGGGTGAGATGCTAGAAGCAAGGCAAGAAAGGAAGAAGCTGAGGCACAGGGCTGCAAAATTCACTGTCATCGGAGATACCTTGTACAAAAAGGGGTTTTTGCTCCCCTTACTTAGGTGTGTGCATCCCTCAGAAGTCCCCTCCATTTTACAAGATGTGCACGAAGGATCGTGCTCAAGCCACATCGGGGGCAGATCCTTAGCGAAGAGGGTGATCACCCAGGGGTACTGGTGGCCGACCTTGGGGAAAGACGCAGCGACATATGTAAAAAAGTGTGACAAATGCCAAAGATTTGCCACCATCCCTCACCAGCCCCATCAGCCTCTTACTTCCATTACGTCCCCATGGCCATTTGCAGTGTGAGGAATTGACCTAGTAGGACCCTTGCCTAAGGCCATCAATAACTATCGGTTCCTCATCGTAGCCATTGACTATTTTTCAAAATGGGTGGAGGCGGAGCCAATGGTGACAATCACAGAGCAGAAGACCTTCCAGTTCATCTGGAAAAATATCATATGCAGATATGGTCTCCCAAACATCCTCATCTCGGATAACGGGACTCAGTTCAAGAATGCCTCTGTACAAAAATACTGTGAGAGGGTAAGTATCAAATAATTTTTCTCCACCCCAGGCCAACCTCAGGCCAATGGTCAAACCGAAGTTACGAACAGGACAATCCTAGATGGAATCAAGAAGAGGCTTGAGGAGGCAAAAGGAAGATGGGTCGAGGAGTTATATGTCGTGTTGTGGGCATACAGGACGACAGTGAGGACTTCTACCGGGGAGATCCCATTCATGCTAGCTTATGGCTCAGAAGCCGTCATCCCCACCTAAATTGAGTTTCCAACTCATAGGGTCCAAATGTACGACCCCCAGGGAAATGCGGAAGAGAGAAGATGATCAAGTGCGAAAAGTAGCGCGTGCAAAGACGCTAATCGTTGTTTTCGTTTCGCCAACTCAATACAAAAACCTAAGTTACAACTACACTTGCGGGGCAAGTAGAGCGGTAAGTCGGGTATCGAGAATCCACAGAGATGAGTTGTTAGAATTTATAAGGTTTAATATTCCAAAATAAAAGTGTAAAAGATGATTACAAACTAAAAGAAAAGTTAATCTAGGCAATGTGTTGAAACTAGATTATGAAAGCGAGTAAAAACTATAGGTTGCGTCGAATATCCCTCACCCGAGTTAATTAGTATAAAATGGTCACATGGGTCGACGAGTTATTACAAATGCGTCTCGTTTCGACAGTTAATTAAATCAAGGGTTGTTACGCCCTAAATCATCATAAAAGCCTAATAAGATTTTGGCGTCAACAAATATCCCGAAAATTACGCGCGAAAGGTCGTAAGCACGGGACATACATGATATGCCCCGTCAAATCTCCTAGGCGTAATAACTAGGACAACGCACCCGAAATAGACCCGTAAACTCCATCACCAAAGCAAAACAACGCGTCAACCCGAGTGAGTTCGATTCGAACACAACCTAATTTAAGTTACCTAGAAAGCATGTTAAAAACGCGATAAATGGAAAGCGGTAAATAAATGCGGTAAATCTATACTAGAAAGCGTGTAAATCAAAGCATGTAAATAAAGCAAGAAAACCTAAATTAGAAAGCCTGTAAATTAACTAGAAAGCACGAAATGAAGAAATACAACTATATTCAAATGGTAGGGGAGATGAATAGTCAACTTACAATCCAAATGGGGTGTCAAACCAAAGAGAAATGAAGAAGAACCAAGCAAAAACCCCAAACCCTAAGCTAAACTAACCTAAAATCGTGTATATTCTGAATTAAAACCAAAAATGGGTTTATATAGTAAGTGGGAAAAAGTAAGGGAAAAAAGGAAAGAAAGAGGAAAGAGCCCAAAATATCTGGCACTACCGGTCGACCGGTCGCAGGGGCGCGGTCGGCCGGCCCCTTAAGCCAAAGCATACTGTCTCCTTCCCACGGCAAAAGTTGAAACCGCGGTCGACCGGTCCCAGGGACGCGGTCGACCGGTACTCTGTTTTCAGGCTGCATTTGGTCCATGATGAGGGGGAAAA
The DNA here is from genome assembly GCA_949130495.1 of Sambucus nigra. Taxonomy (NCBI): domain Eukaryota; kingdom Viridiplantae; phylum Streptophyta; class Magnoliopsida; order Dipsacales; family Adoxaceae; genus Sambucus; species Sambucus nigra. Next base: position 580,288,845 of record OX422212.1, on the reverse strand, counting down.
GGTCCATTACGGAAACGAGCCTAGCTTCTTCGTCCGAACTCCAAACGACGGACCGAATGCGGCCATGCGATGATAACTCAAAGAACTACGCATCCGTGGAATTTCCATGAGCCGAATAAGAAATGTGAATTGACTAAAATGCCCTTGAAGTAGCGTCCAACGACGAAACTTCTCCGAAATGCAACGGATCCTCACTTTTAGCGTTCCAATACCTACAAAAGCACAAATAACCCCTGCAAAGCATGTATATATCCAAATCCAAGGTTGTCTGGTTAATGAGCATAATTATAGGCATTTAGGACCATAAAAGAGCTAGAATGTATAAGGATAAAGGGGCGGAAATATACAATATTCGATACGAATCACACCCCCTAACTTACACATTGCTAGTCCCTAGTAATGAAACAAAGAAAACCAGACCACAGAGGGCGATACAAAATGTATATATGCATCGAAATATAATTGCCACTTTCGTGGGGAACACGATTGCATTTAGCATAAGCAATAAGCCGTTAAACCCCTAGGTTATCCTAGTGGACGAGTGTCGTCTCGTTTGGGTTTTCAGGGATGATACCCACAAACATCATATGGTTTCCTCAAAATATGCCCAACCCAACATGCGACAAGCCCAACAATGGCGAAAAGGATTTCATACACATTATTAGCACATTGAATGAATTCAAACAAAAGTCTAAATCATTAACATTATCGAATGCACCTCATAGAATTGAAACCTTAAAATGTGGGAGGGGAACGAGCACATGCAAAGTGTGATTTGGCGAAAAACTTATATAAACCGGATAAACATTAAAGCAAGCATATATTCAATCCTCACGGGCATTACACTCATCAAGTGACTTCACTCGAAACAGGGAGGTAACACACGAAACATGCGGGCTAAAGAGTAATTGTAAATGGAAACTAGGTCGCGCACATGTCACAAAAGAAGAACGCTATATATAAACTGAAAAATTGTAATCTCAATGAAAGGATACCGCACACTAAAAGAGGCGAAATGCATTTTCACAGATTATCACAACTATTATGACTTTTAAATTACATGCACCTAAGATCACATAGGACTTTAATAGGGTTATAATTTAGGTTAGGCTAGGGTATGAAATGAAGGAATGTATGTACGGATTCAAAGTGTTCGGAATGAAAAATCGGGATAATGGGAAAATGCGGGCAATATCAAAATTGGAAAACAAGTTCCAAAACGGCATTAGATATATCATCGGGGAGAGTAATCAAAGCTTATTGAACTATATACAACATATACAAACTTCTCTTTCCTTTTCTTTTCTTCTTTTTCTCATTTTCCCTTTTGTTTTCTTTTGCTTTTTGCTTTCTCTTTTTCTTCACTTTTTTCACTACTTTCTTTTCTTTACTTATCAAACTCTCATATGCCTAAATTGCAACCGGCATCATAACAACATCATTCAATCCCAAGTAGCATTCCAAACAAAGGTATGGAAAGTGTATGTATGGGCTAAAACTCCAATTTAGAGTTGGTTATGGGAAGGGGGTTATGAAATGAAAGGCTATATTTAGGCTCAACGGGGTTAACGAGGGTAAACATACAAGGGTGAGGTCAAGGTCAATATGGGTGATATAACAAAGACGGCCTATGATCATTTCACAAAGTTTACGCAATTCTCGAATCAAAACAATATATGAAAATCATGATCAAGTAACACATTTCAAATATGAACTCAATTAATGAACGGTCAAATGAAAGAATAGTGAGATTACCAACGAATTCAACGTTTTCAATGAAAAAAGAATAGTGTATACACTCACAAACGACGAAAGGTACAAAGCTTACTCGGTGTAAGTATATACAATGCAACAAAAGATTACCGAGTTATAAAAATCTTAAACCAAATCAATATAACAATAAAAATGCATGTGCTCATGGGATTAAAGTTTAATTCATGAAGTTATTCACAATATCAATAATCGAGACTAAAGTCTAATAACTTCTAAAATCGAGAACATGCATCATTGGGTTGTCAATTGGATCGGGCAATTATTGAAATTTATCATCGGAAACAAAGGGAAAATGCCCAAAAAAGGAGAAAAAATAAAGAAAATCTTTTTGAAATTTTTGAATTTTTCTAAGAAAAGCGTACTAAGTAACTAACATGTGAGCAAAAACATGGACTAAAATAAGAAAAGGATAGAATATCCCACACCCCCTAACTTAAAACTTGACATTGTCCTCAATGTGAATTAAGAACCAAGTCAAAGAGAGGAAAAAAGCGATATTACCCAAACGTGGAGCGATCCCCATAAGAACAAGTCCAAAGAATCTACAAAACAAGTTAGTACCGAGCATAGCAAAAACAAATAACAAAAAGTTAACTAATTACACTAGACTAAATTAAAAAGGAAAGAAAAAATAAAAAGCTAACTATATACAACCTACTATTTAGACTTCACACTAACTGTACACTAGAAGTCTAAATAGCTGAGGGTCCACCATAAGAACGATTTGACTTTGGAGGATAACCGGTGTACCCTCACATACAAGCATGCCTTCCGAAAAATATGAATTCCGTTTTAACAACGGAAGGCATGTGTAAGGCGGAAGAAATGAACCATCGCCAATTAAAAGTTTTGGTGGGACGATGGGGGGTTTGGATTGAACGGGTGACAAAAACAAGTGGGGACCGAGAAAAGCTGAATATCCTCCCAAGGATTTTGAAGTTGGAATGGAAGGCGGCGCACACAAAGGCAAAGATGCGATCGTGGAGGGCGACTCGAGCAAGTACTCCTCATCGGTGATAGGGTTTAAAACATTAAAGTTCGAAACCGAACCATCGGGTACTTGTTTCGGTGGGGTAATAGAGAATGAAATTGGGGATGAAAGAAATTCAAACTCATGAGATGAATCATCATCGCATGATGTTGGAATTTCAAAGGAAATAATTTCATTTTCAATGAAATGTTCTTCTTTGGGAGCCAAAGAAGAAATCATTTCATTGCAAATAGATATTATGTCATTATCATCCTCACTTTCAATATCTACTACGCAATGGGCAAAGTATAGAATGGCTTGTTCCAAAGTAGGCACAAGTACCTCATTTGGTTCAAAACATTCGTCGACCTCGAAAGTCTCGGAAGCAAAATCGTCGTCGGACTCAAATAATAAATCCAACTCATGTTCCCACGAACGATTTTCTTCCCGATAACGATTTTCAATTTTCTCATTTTCATACATACGCAAACCCTCACCGAATGTCATAGGTCGAGGTGCGGATGCATTAGAATGGGAACTTTGAAAATTGCCATCGGACTTAAACGAAAACTCATTATTATAGGAATTTTGAAAACTATTCGAATTTGTTTCAAAATTCCTATTATAAGGAGGTAAAGGCCCAAAATCATTATCATCATCATCAAAATTCCAATAACCTAAGTTTTGACTTTCGTTATACTCGCCCAAAGTCATATTTGAATTTGTTATACTTTGGGATTCTAAGTATTCACCGAAAGTCATAGGCTTGCGAGAATTTTGAGAATTATAACAAGGATTATCGGAAGAATTGGAATAAGACATGCTTACCCCAAAAATGGCTCAAGTGGCGAATTCCACAAAATAGGTGCGCGCGGGAAATTCGAGCGTTTCCAAGTGCTCAAATGTGGAAGTCCTGCTAAAAGTTAGCAAATAATACAAATAGAAAGAAAATACTATGAAATACTAATTCAAATAAAGTCTAAAACAAACTCATCCCCGGCAACGGCGCCATTTTGATCAAGTGCGAAAAGTATCGCGTGTAAAGACGCTAATCGTTGTTTTCGTTTCGCCAACTCAATACAAAAACCTAAGTTACAACTACACTTGCGGGGCAAGTAGAGCGGTAAGTCGGGTATCGAGAATCCACAGAGACGAGTTGTTAGAATTTATAAGGTTTAATATTCCAAAATAAAAGTGTAAAAGATGATTACAAACTAAAAGAAAAGTTAATCTAGGCAATGTGTTGAAACTAGATTATGAAAGCGAGTAAAAACTATAGGTTGCGTCGAATATCCCTCACCCGAGTTAATTAGTATAAAATGGTCACATGGGTCGACGAGTTATTACAAATGCGTCTCATTTCGACAGTTAATTAAATCAAGGGTTGTTACGCCCTAAATCATCATAAAAGCCTAATAAGAATTTGGCGTCAACAAATATCCCGGAAATTACGCGCGAAAGGTCGTAAGCACGGGACATACATGATATGCCCCGTCAAATCTCCTAGGCGTAATAACTAGGACAACGCACCCGAAATAGACCCGTAAACTCCATCACCAAAGCAAAGCAACGCGTCAACCCGAGTGAGTTCGATTCGAACACAACCTAATTTAAGTTACCTAGAAAGCATGTTAAAAACGCGATAAATGGAAAGCGGTAAATAAATGCGGTAAATCTATACTAGAAAGCGTGTAAATCAAAGCATGTAAATAAAGCAAGAAAACCTAAATTAGAAAGCCTGTAAATTAACTAGAAAGCACGAAATGAAGAAATACAACTATATTCAAATGGTAGGGGAGATGAATAGTCAACTTACAATCCAAATGGGGTGTCAAACCAAAGAGAAATGAAGAAGAACCAAGCAAAAACCCCAAACCCTAAGCTAAACTAACCTAAAATCATGTATATTCTGAATTAAAACCAAAAATGGGTTTATATAGTAAGTGGGAAAAAGTAAGGGAAAAAAGGAAAGAAAGAGGAAAGAGCCCAAAATATCTGGCACTACCGGTCGACCGGTCGCAGGGGCGCGGTCGACCCGCCCCTTAAGCCAAAGCATACTGTCTCCTTCCCACGGAAAAAGTTGAAACCGCGGTCGACCGGTCCCAGGGACGCGGTCGACCGGTACTCTGTTTTCAGGCTGCATTTGGTCCATGATGAGGGGGAAAAGGTCCATTACGGAAACGAGCCTAGATTCTTCGTCCGAACTCTAAACGACGAACCGAATGCGGCCATGCGATGATAACTCAAAGAACTACGCATCCGTGGAATTTCCATGAGCCGAATAAGAAATGTGAATTGACTAAAATGCCCTTGAAGTAGCGTCCAGCAACGAAACTTCTCCGAAATGCAACGGATCCTCACTTTTAGCGTTCCAATACCTACAAAAGCACAAATAACCCCTGCAAAGCATGTATATATCCAAATCCAAGGTTGTATGGTTAATGAGCATAATTATAGGCATTTAGGACCATAAAAGAGCTAGAATGCATAAGGATAACGGGCGGAAATATACAATATTCGATACGAATCAGAAGACTCGACTTGGACCTGATTGAGGAAAGGAGGGAGGACACTGAGATAAGGCAGGCTTCCTACCAGCAGAGGACCGCAAGGTTTTACAATCAGAGGGTGAAACAGAGGCCTATCGCAGTGGGGGACTTCGTCCTCAAGAAGACTTGGCAAAAGCCAAACAAGCTCCATCCTAATTGGCATGGCCCATATAGGGTCATCGATGAAGTCGTCCCTGGGACCTATAGACTAGAAAACCTAGAAGGGGAACCTTTTTCCAACCCCTGGAATGCAGATCATTTGAAGAAATACTATCAGTAGTGTTGTAAGGTCTTGATAGACCATAATTGTAATAAGAGTTGCTCCAACAGAACACTTTGAAAATTAATGAGAAATATAAGTGTTTTCCCTCATCCTGTGGTTATCAGTTCTAGTACGCATGAAAACTAATTTTAAACCATTAATTTGGTAAGTTGATCCCTCGGCTATAATGAGGGCCAGTGGAGGGGACGACCCCACCACTGTCCTTAAGAAAGACGAGGGAAAACTTTGTTGAAAACCATTAGTATGGTAATTTGATCCCTCGGCTATAATGAGGGCCAGTGGAGGAGCCGACCCCACCACTGTCCTCAAGAAAGACGAGGGAAAACTTCATTAAAAAACCATTAATTTGGTAAGTTGATCCCTCGGCTATAATGAGGGCCAGTGGAGGGGACGACCCCACCACTGTCCTCAAGAAAGGCGAGGGAAAACTTCATTAAAAACCATTAATTTGGTAAGTTGATCCCTCGGCTATAATGAGGGCCAGTGGAGGGGACGACCCCACCATTGTCCTCAAGAAAGACGAGGGAAAACTTTATTAAAAACCATTAATTTGGTAAGTTGATCCCTCGTCTATAATGAGGGCCAGTGGAGGGGACGACCCCACTACTGTTCTCAAGAAAGACGAGGGAAAACTTTATTTAAAACCATTAATTTGGTAAGTTGATCCCTCGGCTATAATGAGGGCCAGTGGAGGGGACGACCCCACCACCTGTCCTCAAAAAAGACGAGGGAAAACTTTATTAAAACCATTAATTTGGTAAGTTGATCCCTCGGCTATAATGAGGTCTAGTGGAGGGGACGACCCCACCACTGTCCTCAAGAAAGACGAGGGAAAACATTAAAACCATTAATTTGGTAAGTTGATCCCTCGGCTATAATGAGGGCCAGTGGAGGGGACGACCCCACCACTGTCCTCAAGAAAGACGAGGGAAAAATTTATTTGAAACCATTAATTTGGTAAGTTGATCCCTCGGCTATAATGAGGGCCAGTGGAGGGGACGACCCCACCACCTGTCCTCAAAAAAGACGAGGGAAAACGTTATTAAAACCATTAATTTGGTAAGTTGATCCCTCGGCTATAATGAGAGCCAGTGGAGGGGACGACCCCACCACTGCTCTCAAAAAAGACGAGGGAAGACTTAAAGCCATTAATTTGGTAAGTTTATCCCTCGGTTATAATGAGGGCCAGTGGAGGGGACGACCCCACCACTGTTCTAAAAAAGATGAGGGAAGACTTAAATCCATTAATTTGGTATGTTGATCCCTCGGCCATAATAAGGGCCAGTGGAGGGGACGACCCCACCACTGTCCTCAAGAAATACGAGGGAGAGGTTAGTGGCATTAACAAAGACAAAGCAAACCATACAATAAGCAAATATGGAAGACAGTAAAGAAGACGATGGTATTAATGAAATGCCAGTTATACAAAATATAAGTGTTCTGCAAGTAAAGTACAAAAATGTTGATTACATTGAGAGGGTATGGGCTACAGACAGCCACCCTATGGGATAATATCGGAGGGCAGAGCCTCAACATCCACCAAAGGGGTTTCCTCAATGACCATAACCGGCTGATCCTCAGATGTGTCGACCCCCTCAACCTGCACTTGAGATTCTACATAAGTCAGAGCCTCGGCAATCATAGGGTCGTCCAGTCTGAATACTTCGATCGAAGGACGGACCGAGGAGACGACATCACCAAACCTGAGGACGACCCACCGGAAGGCCGTCCTGATCCCTCTCTCCAAATATTCAAGGCCGAAGCCTTAAAACTCATCAGAAACCTTATAAGCCTCAACAGCATCAGCCTCGGCTTTCACGATGGCTGCTTCAAGGTCAGCTTTGTACTTGGCCTCCATGTTGGTCAAGGCCTCGTCCTTTTCCTTGAGAAGCAAGTCCTTGGCCTTAATGTCCTCGTCGTGCTGCCTCGTCAGCTGGTCCAAGATCCTTGCATGCTCAAACCTGGTACTTTCCAACTCGGCCCTTGCATTATCAAGCTCCGATTGAAGATCTGCCTCATGCTGGATAGCCCTCTCGGCTTCATGGAACTTTGTTTGGTTCTTAGCCATCCATTTTGTTGCCGAGGTAAAGGCACACACAGAATGTACAAGAAAAATAAACACATGTCATGAGGCCGAGGAAACAGTTGGTGAAAGAATGAAATTAAGAGAAGTGGGTCAAGACCAATACCTGTGCAAGGGCGTGCAGACCAAAGTCGTACACTTTGGCAGGAGGCATCTTTGACAAAAACTCGTAGTCAGAGGCCGAGGGTGCAGAGAACATTGAGGCCTTATCTGCCCTCAAGTTTGCAACGAGTGATGAGGGCTCGGCCCTCAGATGTGCCAGGTTTTGAGACCAGAAGGCCCCCATGCTGGATGAAGAGGCCGTCCCCTCAGATGCTTCGACCCTGGCCCTCGGCCGAGGGTCAACAGGGGCCTCAGGCTCCTTTCTTTTATGACTATCAGCGGTCGGCTCCACCATTGTCGGCCCAGCGGCCCTCGTCTTTCTCGGAGCCTGCTGAGGCTCCTTCCCTTTCTTCTTGGGCAAGCCTGATAATAAGCTGGGAGAAGTCATTTCCCAAAGATAATCTGATATACCTGCAGGACGACCTGATAAGAGGACGACGTGTCAGAAAAATGGAGAGATAAAGAGGAAACACTTCAAAAATAAGTAAAGAATGGAAAATGTTCAGTATAACTCACATAGTCAGAGGGCCGACCCTCAGACCAGCTTCTTTGAGGAACCGGGGGGTCATCAGGTCTTCAAATTTTGGAAGTTCACCCTCTCTCCCTCGTCCTCTCAGATATTCAACGATGTCCTTCTCCTCCAGACTAAGTCCAGGGTCTGACATGGCCTTCATGGAAGGGTTAGACCATCTTCTGGGGACCATCGGACCATCGGCGGTGGACTCCCACTCCCCAGAGATAAAGAAGAATCTCTTTTTCCAATCGTGGTTGGAAGTTTGTGCCACATGGAGGAGTTTCTTCTCAGACCTCCTCGCCCCCAGATGATAGTATCCAGGCTATTTGGACGAGGAGGTGATGTTGTAGCAGCCCAAGAATAGGTCGGCCGAGGGCTCGTCGGTGAAAGCATTCTTCCACAAGGAGATGTAGCCCAGGATCATCCTCCAAGAGTTGGGAGGAAGTTGAGAAGGGGCAACATCAAGGGCAGACAGGATATCTATGATGGCAAGATGCAAAGGGAATCTGACTCCAACCTTGAACATTTGTTCATAAACTGCAACCTCTCCCTCTTAACAATCAAAAACCCTCTCAGACTCAGAGGGAGCCCTAATAGTTATACTGGGGGGCACTCCATAGGCATGCCTCCATATCAAGAGTTCGCAATCCCTAACAAAGGAGATATAGGACGAGGCATGGGAGGTATCAATCTGGTCATCTGTATCATCGCCCTCGTCCTCATTCCCCTCTCCCTCGGCCTCATCATCTTCCAGAGGCCCCTGGGGGAAGGCCATCTGAAAGGCATGGGGAGATAGGGTTGTCACAGGGACAGCCTCGGAGGGGACCATACCCTCGGCCTCTCGGCCTGGGCTTAGGTTAGATGTCTCTCTCCTACCAGAAGTTCCAGCGCCAGTTGGCGAGGATGCTCTCTCGTCCATCTCACTTGGTTTGGGAGTCTCGGCTGGATGAGAGGATGACCCACAAGACTCAGACGGTTCAAATGGTTTTATTGTGGCAAGAGGAATGGGAAAGATGGGTCGTACCTAGTTAGGGTCGGCCCCTCGTCTCATCTCTTCCTCTTCCTCTATTCGTCTGATCTCTACAAAGAGCTTCTCTCTCAAGGATGGGAATTCAAATACTAAATTATAAAGCCTCCTAAGCATTAAAGGGAAGACTCTACACTTGGAGAATTTAACTAAACTTAGCTAACTTAGCTACAAACAAGTTGGCAGTTGACCAAATTGGACTTTTGGATTGAAACAAAGGAATTCAAGGGTTTTGATCAAGAACACTTAAGAACCAGTTGCCGGAGAAGACACCGAAAAAAGTTGTGTGACAACCCAAAGAAAATATTGCCCTACGAGCCTAAAAAGCAAACAGAAATGAAGGTAAAAGAGAGCGCTGGGGGAAAAGGATTACCTGATAAAGAGAGAGCAAGAACTGCCCAAGTTGCTAAGCTTGAAGGATTGAAGGCTGCAGAAATGGCGATGAAAAATGGTAAAAGGCTAGAGAGAGAAGGCTTGGGCGCGAAGAAGAAGAAGAAGAGAGAGAGTTCAAAAATCTCTTAAATACCTTAGTAATGAGTGGGCCCATTGACCAAGGCAGGACACAGCCCACGAGGAAGGCATCATTAGGGCACAAAGCCCCAAGATAAGTGTGCAGCCGCCATGCCTTGGAAACTGGAACAACAATGAGTATCTGCCCAGGTGTCACTCACCTAACTGATCATACACGCATCTCAATTACAACACTATCCCTCAGCCATCTCAATAGCACCTATGGCTAAGGGCTGGGGGGTGATTGATATACCCATTTATATCCTCGGCCTGGCTGAAGATTGCCTCCAAATGGACGACCCCCTCAGGGGCCGACCCTTCACCAGGCTCCAGACGACCCTACGAGGGGCCGACCCTTCACCAGGCTCCAGACGACCCTACGAGGGGCCGACAGTACGAGGCCAGAATTGGGCCAGACTCACTGCCGGAAGGAACTTTGCCCTCGGCCTCGGCTCATAGGCCGAGGCTGACATCATCACAGCGCGTGGTTTGGGAGACGCATGAAACAGTGCGCGTGAGGCTCACATGGCACATGGGAGACCGTTATAACAAAATCACACCCTCATGTGAGGGAATATTATGTCATCATTTGGCATCTACAGGTGTCAACAGGGGATTGGCTAGATCATCATTCACATGCACCATGCATATTTGGGGGGTACACTACACCCCCCAAGACCTATATATACTTGTCACCTACAACCCTACAGGGGATCGATCAATTCATTGTAACCCTAGCTGAAACTCTGCTTGTACACACAGTGGAGAGAGAGGGGAGCTTATGCGCATTGTATCCAAGGTCATTAGTGCCCATACTTAGAGGATCACACACTCACAGTGGATGTAGGCCAAATTGGATGAACCACTATACACCATTGTCTTATTTCCTCTTATACTCATCCCCTTTTACATACTTATACACTTATACATCTCTTTGACTGCCATGGTTACTACTGTTTGAGCTCATTATCACTTATCCGGTGGTGCTAAATCTCAGCATCATCAATATATATATCATGTATTTGTATTTATATATATATATATCATGTATTTATATATATATATATATGCTCACACACACATGATAGATATATATAATATATGTATGTATGTATACATACATACATACATACATATATTTATCATGTATATATATATATATACATGATTGCCAATTTTATCAAATTTTCAAAAAATTGTATTTAAAAACAAGTTTACCAAACGCACACCAATAATTATAAACATAAAAAACTGAATTTTAAAACTGTTGTTGACGCAGATAAATGATGAGGATGAGATTGAAGATGAAGATAAACATTCACATCAAACATATAAGAGACGAAGGTTTTTAAAGTGGTTCGGCTATGAATAAAGCCTACGTCCACTGTTATTTTATTCCCAGGGGTTTACAATAGCACCATAGGGTGTAGAGAGAGAAAGGATGTGTATCTTGTGTATGGTGTTTCTTGGTTCTTGGTTCTCTCGGATCCCCCCCTTTTGGCTAAGGAAATACATGTATTTATAGTGATGGGAGATAAAGAGATTCATTGTATGTAGACATTTATGTCTACATTCAACGAATCTAATTGTTGAATTGCTTGGTATGCTATGTGTTGTCATCTATTAATACAGTATAAATGTACTGTAACACCCCGCATTTTCATGCATTAAATATTTAATTAATTCGGGAATTGAAAATTACTTGTGAGTCGTAATTTAATTGAATTAATTAAGGAAAATTTTATTTAAATATTAATCGAGGAGTAAATGGTTAATATTTACAGGAAGTTATTTACTAAATGAATAGTAATTATTTATTTAAGTCATTTCGAGTATTAATGACAGGGTATGCACTTATCTCAACCGGGAGTCGGTATAGACTAAAGGGGTGAGGGGATAATCATTTTTATAAATTAATTTGGATGCCAATTCTGAGTGTACGGTTGAGTCCGGATGGGCCGAAATAGTCGGAAAAGTGTACCCAGGGGTTGTAAACGGGTCACGGGGAGTTTTTAGACATAGTCGGGCCCACACGGGGGCATTTGGGCCACTTGGGCTTGGCCCATTAGGCAAAAAACGGGATTTACGTAAATTAAGGAATTTGAAGGAATAAGAAAACGACTGATAGAGTTTTAGAAAAAGGCTAAGTGTATTAAGGAACCCTAATAGCAGTTAAAGGCAATTTTGGGATCACTAGAGAGCCAACAAGGATCATCTTCAACCTTGGAATTCATCTCCGAATCAGACACTACGAAACCTAAGGCAAGTGGATAACTTGCAATGGTATTAAATTTGTTTTGAAATTCATATTCATGTGATGTGTTTGATCAAAATTCGTTTTGGGTGTTCATGGCATAAACATGAGGTTTTGAAAAGTAATAATCTGATTTACGAATTTGAATGAGGATTCTGGTATAAATCTGATGTTATAAACTGATACATATATGGTAGGATGATATCTGGATAATTAGAAATGAATTTGGTGAAGGGATTTGGGATGTAAATGGGTAAGGAATTAAAGATGGATATTTTCCTCAAAGTCAGAAATTGTAGTTAATGGACGAATTAATAATGTTGGTGGACATTCTGGAGGTCCCTAATAAGGTTTCTAACATGTATTAATGTTAAGAGGGCTTAAGGTTGCTGGTAGAGAAAACTAGGGTTTGAGAAAAAACGTCCATGGCAGAATCTGTCTTCGCGAAGAAGACGAAGACCTGCTCGATCGAAGGTCTGGGGTCGATCGATCGAAGGTCGACAGATTTTGGCAATTCGCCCAGTTTTATTTATATAAAGAAAATTTAATTTAATCTTTTTCCATGAATTAATTTGGTGAGAAATTTATACATGGGTTTTAAATCTAATTAATGGGGAATAAAATTAATTAGAATTTGGAGACGACTTAGTGTGACATCAAAATCTTTATTCGTCAGGTTTTGGAGAAATTTGGTGATACACTAAGGTTAAATTTTTGGAAGAGTTCGAAAGGATTAAAAATAGTTCGGAAACAAGTGCGGGGATAATAGTTGACGAATACCGAGAAATAAACCTTATTTAGGTAAAGGTTAAATAATTTGAGAGTCGGGGATTTAGACTCGGGTGAGGTTGATTAGGACTACGAGAGTAAGTCAAATTTTATGGTGGGAGCGACACCAAAGGGACTTAATTAATTAATGTGTGAATTAATTACTGATTAGAGTCGGACCATAAACTCTTAATGAATTAACTAGGCTTATGTTACGGATTGTGTACATGGTGTAGCCGGGACATTTTATATTTATATATATGTACGGGATGTGACAGTATATATATATAGTGTGTGTGAATTAATATCAGTGATTGAATATTATTAGTATGTACTCTAGTGCTATAGGGGGAGGTTGCGCGTAGTGGATGAATCCCCTAGCTTGAGGAGTAGGGCGAGTATAATCCCAGGTCATAGCGTCCGTTATATGGGTGAGGGACATCTCACTTTCAGGAAAGGAATATGACCGCCTCCAATTCGTATGTTAAACTAAGTTAGTGAGCGAATCTAACTTGGATAACTAGGTTCCGTGAATACACCTAGTGGGATAGCACTTGGGAAAATTTATATTTCGTGAGTATTCTTACTCGGTCGAGAGTTTGTATTAAATGTTATTCCAGTATGTTTGTGAATACGGTAATATGATTAATTATATAATTAGGTAAATAATTATATATGGGATAATCAATGCATAGTGAAAAATGTATTATGTGCATAACAGGTGTGAATGTTATATGAAATTAAAAGGAGTAATGATTCAATTAAGTTTGACGTTTATAATAACTTAAAAATCATGAATTAAGGCATACTCGGTTAGAGTAGGTAACATTCAAGGGTTAAAAATAAGCATTGGGTCAGGAGCGTAGGACCTAGTAAATTAAATGGAAGCGTTAGTAGTGCACATTAGAGGAGGGATTAGGAAGTCCTCATGAGAGTGCGGCTCTAACTAAAATATGAAGAGCATGCATATTTATTTATTACTGCAAGTTAATCATTTGTTAAATGTTTTCAAATGTTTTTGGGTACTAACCCTTGCTATAAAATTCTTTTAAAAACCTTTTAGGTGTCCAACCACAAGGGCGCCACGCTTTACTCTATTCCAGGTATCGTTTGCTGCAGCACATGTGGATGTTGCGGGGTTTTGATAGACGCCTCCTTCTTCCATTCTTGTAGAGACTCTCGAGTAGTTATCTGAGCTTGTCGCTCACAGTTCATTTATCAGTAGTAGACTTGTTGAGATGTTTTTCTGATATTTACTTGTATTGGATATTTGGACCGATGGTTTATTCGGTTAGGTGTTTTATTTGTGGATGATTATTTTAATTAACTGTGATTGTGTATTGTTGTATGTTCCGCATGAGTTTTATTTAATTAATTGAAAGATAAAAATTGGCACCAGGCTACTTTTTTCACTTAGGTGGTTAGTAATTTAAAAAGACGACAGTGATGCTAAGAATGGACCAACTGAGAAACCTTATTCTAACTTGATTTAGGACTGATCATCTGGGATTAATTAGGCGGGGTGTCACATGTACATTAAGGCTCATTAAATGCGCTGCCGTCTTCATTAATGCACATTAAATGCGTAGTTATCCTTTGATCTTCCTGGTTGGTATGCCAACCAACTCTCCTCGGGTGCCGACTAACTCTCCTCGGGTGCCGACCAACTCTCCTCGGGTGCCGACTAATACTCCTCGGGTGCCAACCAATTTTCCTCGGGTACTGACCAACTCTCCTCGGGTGCCGACTAATACTTCTCGGGTTTCGACCAACTCTCCTCGGGTGCCGACTAATACTCCTCGGGTGCTAACTAATTTTCCTCGGGTACTGACCAACTCTCCTTGGGTGCCGACTAATACTCCTCGGGTACTGACCAAATCTCCTCGGTTGCCGACTAACACTCCTCGGATGCCGACCAACTCTCCTGGGTGTCGAATATTACAACGTAGGATGACATTTGTCCTTTTCTGATTGGTCCTCGTAGATGGAGAATTTTTGCGTTAACAGAAGCCCCCAATGCTCCATGCTTGATGGTTTACTTGAAAGGATGGAGTATTTATTCTGCAGTGTTGCTCGGTGCTCATGAAATTGTTGATCTACCTTCTTGATTTGTTCAACATAAAGTGCATTATCTCCTGGACGACATACGATGCAGGCTGATCGATGGTTGCTAATCTTTCTTTTGAGGAACTCCGTGTGCTATGTATCACCCCTGGGAATTTGGATGCAGCCATGCCATAGTATGCAGCTTGTAGCTTGTCATAATCTTCAAGTATGTTGATTGGTTTGCTAGCCGACCAACTGCCTCCTGTGCCGAGCAACTAAGTGCTAACTTCACGTGCTTGATTCTTCTGATTTATGATCTTCTGAATACTTTGTCGAGTAACATACTAGCTTTTGAATCCAACTCTTCAATCTGATTAGTACCAAGCTAGTGGTGGACTTCGAAACATTTTCATACAACTTCTTCTTCAATGTTGGTCGGGATAGTAGTAGTAAAGATCTCAGTGCTTTAGATGCTAAATTTGACTTCTGAACTTCAATAGTATGTGCATAATAACTCCTGAATATGCCTCCTGAACTTCTGAATGCGCCTCCTGAATTTCAATATACCTCCTGAACTTCAATACTCCTCCTGAACTTCAATATACCTCCTGAATTTCAATAGCCTCCTGAACTTCAATATCAAAATAATTCATGAACAAGAAAAACAACTTCTGAATGATAATTAGTCGGGGCCCCGACTATGTAAGTTTATGGAGTTGAATTTGGTGCTCAACTGTATGATGTTATGAGAATGTGCCACCGAATGAACAACTGAATTTTTAATAGAAGCCCCCAAGTGTGGAATGTGAACTTTGAATGATTTTTGCTTGATCGCTTTCACATACTCATAAAATGTTTCCGACCAACTGTAGTTGACAGCTTCTTATTTCCTAACCAACCTAAGTTGGTATTTTTAGGAATACATAGTTTTACTTCCCGTAGGAATACATTTACTTCTTAACCAACATAAGTTGACATTTTTAGGAATACATAGTTTTACTTCCCGTAGGAATACATTTACTTCCTAACCAACATAAGTTGACATTTTTAGGAATACATAGTTTTACTTCCCGTAGGAATACATTTACTTCCTAACCAACATAAGTTGGAATTTTTAGGAATACATTTACTTCCTAACCAACATAAGTTGGCATTTTTAGGAATAGTTTTTTTTTATAATAAATGATAGAGACTTCCTCGGAGCTGACCAACGGATTGTTGGGAATAAGATATAATAAATGCTGAAGACATCCTTGGAGCTGACCAACAGATTGTTGGGAATAAGATAATATATGCTGGAGATATCCTTGGAGCTGACCAACAGATTGTTGGGAATAAGATAATATAAATGTTGAAGACCTCCTTGGAGCTGACCAACAGATTGTTGGGAATATGATAATACAAATGTTGAAGACCTCCTTGGAGCTAAATATATGATTATAAATATTTTTCTAGCTCCATGATGAAATAAGAATTGAATATGCATCCAAATAGATATAAAGAATAATAAAGTGCCTCGTTGATCTGTCGAGGCAGAATTATATAATGCCAAACAAGAATAAGATCTTCCAGAACATAAGAATATGGCTGAGAACAATGTCAGGCCTGAATATAAATAAGAATTATTCGACCAACTATCCGCTGGGGGTGAAATACAACGAATGTTGTAATTCTCCTTAAAGATGAATACGTATCTTGTCGAGGCACAATTGCATAATGCCGAATAAGAATAATATTTTCCAAAATATAAGTATATGGCCGAGAACTTTGTTGGGCCTGCATATAAATAAGAATTACCCCGACCAACTATCCGTTGGGGGTGACATATAATAAATGTTATAGTTCTCGGAGCTGAATATGATAATAAGTATCTCGTCGAGTTCCAAGTTGAGATGAATATACAATATGAATCCCAAGGGATATAGAATAATTTGTGCTTGAGCCGATATCTCCGATATCTCCGAGTAATAATAAAATATATAATGCCTCGCTGAGGTGAAATGATAGTAGTTTCCAGATTGTTTTCGAGCATTCGTCGGCGTTGAGTCTTGTACCTGTAAAAATTAATATCTTGCTCTACCATTTGTGTAGGCTGAATTGATTAGTCGTGAGAATAATTTAATCATTC
Organism: Sambucus nigra; assembly: GCA_949130495.1. Lineage (NCBI taxonomy): Eukaryota > Viridiplantae > Streptophyta > Magnoliopsida > Dipsacales > Adoxaceae > Sambucus > Sambucus nigra. The sequence continues at coordinate 580,271,838 of OX422212.1, read as the reverse complement.
AATAAATATATGATAGGTATATGTTTGAGAAATAAAAATATTAATTTCAAAAAATGAAATAATATATGTTGGCTGATATGTCGAGGCAAAATTGCCTGATGTCGAGCAATACTACTTTCTAGAGGTTTACGAGAGCTTTCATCGGGATTGAATCTCGTCCCTATGAAATTTTAATAAGCTTCCCGAGCACCTGTCGAGACTAGAGAAAATAATTATTATCATGAGAATAATTATTCAGCCAAACAATATGTGATGTGTATCAGCATAAAGTAATTAAAATTTCAAAATATGAAATAATATTTTTGTGCCAAATGTGTGTGAGATGAATAAATTTTTATCAGATATGCATCATAAATAAGACGTAGAGTTTTTTGTAAAGTTATTTAATCTCCAACAACTAATCAGGTATAAGTTGTTGTTTGAAAATTATTTATCACTTGATTTTAAAAATATTTTTGGGGTGATCACAAGTTAAAAAAGACGTAAGCCCCCTGTTTGTTCCCGAGTTGAACTCGTGTTTAAAGAAATATCTGGGGTGCTTCGCATTTTTTAATACCCCAAGATTCTACTGCTGCCGACAAACGGCATGGATGTTGCCGACCAACATTTAAGGATATCTCAAGTTATAGAATATATGGTGCCGACAAAGAAGCAAATGGTCCCCGACCAGCAGAACGATTTCGTCGATCAATAAAAATGGTGCATTGATATTGCAGACCAGCTGTTGGATGGTCACCGAACAACATCAGATGTCGCCGACCAAGAAGTTGATGGTTGGATAGTTGCCGACCAGTAAATTGAACCCTCCGAACAAGACTGAGATGTCGCCGATCAATAAGTTAATCATCGTCGACCTGCAATTGGTTCCACCGAGCTACAATATGAGTCTTCGACCAACAATAAGATACCTCGTAGTTGGATAAAATTATTTCAACGTTGCTGATGGATCTTCACATCTTATCTCTGACAAACAAAAATGGTCTGGTTAAGCTTCCCTTTAATAACAGATGGCCCAAGATGATGCCGACCAACAATATAGATGGCTGACTAGAATATCTCGAATCCTTAGATCAGAAAAATAACATTCGATGTAAAATTTAAGCATTAAGAATGTTAATTAAATGATCCATTCTCTAATCCACTAGATCATGTGATTTCGACAAAGAAACCATGTGATGTGATGAACGAGGAGCCAACATCTCAAATTTGCGCCCAGAGTCTTGATATGGTCATGATTGTTATTTTTTTTTATAAGAGGTGGGTAATGGTTTTTCAGGTGAGAGAAAATTATTATTGTTTATATTGATCCCTTCCTATTCCCTATTTGGAGAGATAAAAATATGGTGAATGATCGAAGTTATTACCAAATTTATATCAAAAATCAATCAATTTGACTTTATTGACATAGATTGAAGATGAACCAAATTAAGTATATAGTTCATAAAAATGAATGCAAAGAGACTCAAACTTGAAGAGAGAGAAAATAGATCTGGGTCATGATTTTCATGAGAAAACTTTTTATTGTTTTTAATCTTTTCACATTCTCTGATTAAAAATATGATGGGAATTTTAATAGACATCAAAGATCTTACAAAATTTATAATGAAAATTATCAAATCTATCCACCGTCATATATATTGGTATATGTAATCATTTAAAATATTTATTCCATGATATAAAATTGAAACTTGAGAATCAAGCAAAAAGTTGTGATTTATGAAATCCATTATTTTTCAGATTTCTAAATAAGAATTAATCTAACAGTTATAATTTTAAAATCATGATATGCAATATTTTGCAGATAAAAATTGGACAATTAATTTATGTATATAAACATAAAAATCATGATTGAATCAAAAGATATATGTATAATTGATTATACGTAGAGAAAATAAAAACTTAGCCTTTGATGGAGAACAACGCTTGTAACACGTTCCCACAAACGTCGCCAATCTGTTGAAGACAGAAAATGGCCACTGTCATTTTAGTGGCGTCAACATCAGATAAATGATGAGGATGAGATTGAAGATGAAGATAAACATTCACATCAAACATATAAGAGACAAAGGTTTTTAAAGTGGTTCGGCTATGAATAAAGCCTACGTCCACTGTTATTTTATTCCCAGGGATTTACAATAGCACCATAGGGTGTAGAGAGAGAAAGGATGTGTATCTTGTGTATGGTGTTTCTTGGTTCTTGGTTCTTGGTTCTTGGTTCTTGGTTCTCTCGGATCCCCCCCTTTTGGCTATGGGAATACATGTATTTATAGTGATGGGAGATAAAGAGATTCATTGTATGTAGACATTTATGTCTACATTCAACGAATCTAATTGTTGAATTGCTTGGTATGCTATGTGTTGTCATCTATTAATACAGTATAAATGTACATTAAGGCTCATTAAATGCGTTGCCATCTTCATTAATGCACATTAAATGCGTAGTTATCCTTTGATCTTCCTGGTTGGTATGCCGACCAACTCTCCTCGGGTGCCGACCAACTCTCCTCGGGTGCCGACTAATACTCTTCGGGTGCCAACTAGTTTTCCTCGGGTACTGACCAACTCTCCTCGGGTGCCGACTAATACTCCTCGGGTGCCGACTAATACTCCTCGGGTGCCAACTAATTTTTCTCGGGTACTGACCAACTCTCCTCGGGTGCCGACTAATACTCCTCGGGTACTGACCAACTCTCCTCGGGTGCCGACTAACACTCCTCGGATGCCGACCAACTCTCCTGGGTGTCGAATATTGCCATGTAGGATGACATGTGTCCTTTTCTGATTGGTCCTCGTAGATGGAGAATTTTTGTGTTAACAACTGTATTTAAAAACATCGTTTAAATCGAGTTTTCTGAGTAGCGAACCAAACGGGCCCTTAGAATCCAAAAATAATAGAAATACACTTTTGACATACAATTAATAGTGCACAAATACTTATGTGAAACTTTCAAGCTTACTATTTTAACGCTCAAAACTTGTACCCTAAGGACACATGTTAACATTTTTCATGTATCTATAATACATTGGTTTTGGGACACAAACTTCATAATAAAAAAAATATTGATATATATAGCATTACTAGTTAAGAATGTCCAAATAGAATCATTCCAAAATTTTATGTCTTACACTACAAAGCTCTCTATCTCTCTCTCTCACATACACACGCACACACACACTATGAATCTCAAATATTGCTACCAGGAATGGTTACAATATAGTATTTTTACCATAACATACCGTTTTTGTACGAAAAAAATATGCTTTGGTTTACAATTTTTTATTATCAAAAATCCAAATTACCAAAAATTTGTGGTTGGTTTTTGTTTATACATTTAAAAAACCGACTAACTGAAATTACCCTCTTGAAATTTCAATACCGAAACTACCATCACAAAATACCGATTTAGTATGCTAGTAATACCAAATTTATATTATATTTGTTAATTCTTATCATTAACTAAACTCAATTATCACAAAAATTAATATTAAAAGTGATCTTAACCGTTAATTTTTCTCATCCATATTAAGCCTCTTAGTTAATTTCTCATTCATTAATTTTTCCACCCATTTGGATAAGGGTTGTTTTTAACGAAGTATATGTAGTGATTTTTCAAATTAAGTTAAATTTCATGCTTATTTGTTTATATCTTATTTGATATTTTGTGGGTTATTTTAGTTATTGTATTTGTAAATTAAAAATATCAAAATCAAACTATCAAAAATAAATGGTGACAAAAAATAAGAAAACTAAATTAAAAGTACCGAAAAACTGAAATTACTTGAGGTAAAAGTTATCGAATATACCGAAAAAGCTAATGTATTGCACGGTTCATTCAGAACACCAAACCGAACATAATGAAAAAAATTGGTAACCACACCTAATTGCTACTTTAAGGCGATTATTTTAAAATGTTCCTGTAAAATCGTAAAATTTTGCATATTGTTTATTGCATAAATATTTGTCTACAAGGGCAAGGTAAAAGATTTGTTCCCTGGACAGCTGAATTGCCATGGAAGACCTTACTTTATTTTAAATTTTGTTTTTAACAAGTTATTCTTTATCTCTAAATTTTAATTGTGCCAAATGCCTTTTATGAATAATGGTTATGCAAAATGCACAAACCGTTTGGTAATCAACTAATTTAACCTAGTTTCTTGTCTAAATAATATCAGTTGTTAGATAAGCTATGAATGTCACCCAACAATAAGGTTAATAACAAATGAGTAATTTTAAATTGGCATAATTTTACCCACACAATAATATATATATATATATATATATATATATATAAAATAATGCTCCTGTGCGGACTAGTCCGCATTTTAAGAATGCGGAGCGGACATGTGTCACCTAACGGCGCCCCTAGAAATTATCGCCTAAATTATAGGGCATTCTCTCTCTTTTCTACGCTCACCGCCAGGTGACACATGTCCGGTCCGCATTCTTAAAATGCGGACTAATCTGCAAAAGAGCAGGACTGTATATATATAGTATTGATCTTGTGCGAACCGGATATGTGTCACCTGACTGTGAGTCAGAAAAGAAAGAGTGTGTGCGTATAATTTAGGCGACGGTGAGCCAGAAAAGAGAGAGAGTGTGCTAGACTCACCGTCAGGTGACACATGTCCGATCCGCACTCTTAAAATGTGGACTAATCCGCACAAGAGTAATATTGTATATATATATATATATATATATATATATATTAGTTGGTGTGTTAATACTAAATTTGGGTGACCAATCAGGGGAAAAAAATAATTGTCTTAAAAAGTGTTAACCTATACTTACTCATATCATGTCTATCCGGCAACATGAATTAATAGACCAATAGGAGTCTAGTATTATTACTCAAATTGGATCTAAAAACTAAGTCCGTACATGGATTATTATTTCAAAATTCAAAGTTTGAAATATATGACATAGGATTGTAAATAAAATAGTGTCCTCGATTTCCACTAAATAACCTCGATTTGTGCTAATTAATGGGAAACAGGCCTCTATTGATCTTTAAGATAATGTATAAAAATGGGACCAGTGACATTTTTCAAAACCAGAGGTTTTGATGACGAAAGCAAAGCAGCTTAACCAACCACAGAACACCTTCCTTCCATGTTCTTTGGTAAAAAAGAGGTGTTTGTTCGTAGAAAACTAATATTCAGTGTTTGTATCAGAAGAGACATACTACACAGTTAGGAAATTGCTTCTTTAATCATGTTTAGTCAATTATTTAACGGCTATTTCTCCTATTCAAATTAGGGAGGTTCTTGCCATTTTTTCAAATCATTACGAGCATATTCGTCATCAAATTTCAATGTTATCTTATATTCATATTAATAATTAAATATTACGATGCAAATAATTTTTTACCACTCATATTTAAAAAGATAATTTACTAATTTAAATTATTTTAGGCAAGTGCCAACTATTTAATGTATTTTGTCTAAATCTTGTCAACATGCAAAACATGCTTGAATTATTGCAAGGTTCGTAGAAGAGTTGTTTCATTGAGCACTTGAGAGTGCAGTGCAATAGTGAGTTTTGTCTGACAGGATTTATTTTTGACAAACAATAAAATTATAGTCTCTATTTTAAATGATTATATTTTATTGTCGTGGATTCTATCATAACATAGAGTAGCACTTGTTAGTGCCTTGTTTGAATTATGCATTTCATAAGATCTTTTTAGTTACATTTACTATTTGAGGCTTATAAGTCTTTCCAAAGAAATACATAATTTTGTAACTAAAATAACTTATAAACATATTCGATAGGAGTGGATGAAAATTGCATAATCTCATTTTCTAGCTACTTAATCAAATAAATCTTACGATACTGACATGATAAGAACCAATTTAAGAAGATTTTGAGAAAATGTAAACATGAATGTACCGCACATGGGCGGATTCAAGGAAGTGCGAGGAGGGGCGGAGGCTCCCCTCGGTTTTTCGAAAAAAAATTACTGAGAAAAAAAATTTAGGGATGTTTTGTGCAAAAAATATAAGTAAAAAGTGATTTTTAGAGGGTTTTGAAACTTGAAAGAGCAGAAATGTAATAAAATTTCATTTAACTCAAAATCTAAACTTTTATCTTACCTCAACCGCTCATTTTTATTCTCTCTCATCTCATCGCTACTTACATACCCGCTTTCAACTCCGCCCCTCACCACCACTCTCTCCTCCAGCCCTCACCTCCTCCGGCCTCAATTCCTCCGACATGTGCTGCTACTGCTCTTCATTAACTAGTAAGAAATCATCTTCTTCTTTTTTTTCTGTTTTGTCAGACTTCGAAAGCATTTAGCAAATGAAACTTTCGAGCTTTTTTTTAATGTCGTTTCATTTGTTAAATGTAGAAGTCATGGGTTAGAGATTTGAACTCATTAAAAGTTCGGTTGTTAATTGTTAATATTTCTCTATTTTTTGAAAGTTGTTAAATATTAATATTTAGTTAATATTGTTAAAACTTAAATGTTATTAGTTAATATTGTTAAAACATAAATGTTATTCATTAATATTAAATGTTAATATTTAGGCAATATATTATTAAATTTAGATATAATATGATATGTTGAATAATTTTTTTTTTTGCAAAATATTATATTTTTAGGCTGTTCAAATTGTATTGTATTTTTAGGCTGAATTTTTGTTTTTAGGCTGAATATAATTGCAATACTGAGATATTATAATTTTGGCATATTTCTATTGGGGGTAAAAAATAGTTCAAAAATAAAAAAATAATTCTAAAAATTTGTATAAAATTCAAATTAAACTTGAATTAACTCAAAAAAAAAAATGTTTCGGACGCTATCCCCTCCAAACTCCAACACCACTTGATAGTTATGCTCCCTTTGAACAAAAATTCTATAGTCGTCACTAATATCGCATAATCGTTTTTGCAGTGTACCCAATCCAAAAATGATATAAAAGTTTAAAACGATTCATGATTTGATCCGTCAATCGCAACACAATGAGGTATCATACCGTAATTCATTATTACATTAAGAACGTGAAGTCGTACCGAACGGTATTAATCAAGGGCAAAAGGACGAGAATGGTATTACATCGAAGAATGGGGACAAGTGGGGGATTGAAGTTTATTGTCCGAATATGACCTTATCTACACACTGCACGAAATGTTGATGGATGATGTAAGGAGTAGGGATAATGATGCGGTCAAGGACGGCTCAATTATCCAAATTGCCCTCACTATTGTGTCTTTTACGGGAGGCAAACAAGAAACGAGGTGTAGGAGAGACACTACAAGCAGATAGATCCCAAACACATCAGTCAAATCGACCTCTAATCATTATTGATAAGAAATTTATGCATTAAGCTGCTTGTTTATGGGACATATATGGCTCTTTGACCTATTTGCAGCGGGTCATGCAAAAGTATACATTGGAACAAGGGGTGGAAACGAACGGGTTTTACCGTATCGTAATGTTTTGCACCGAAAAAAAAAAAATTTGGTTTCATATATTAAAATATCAGAAATCAATTTTATCGAAATCGAAATTATCGAAAAAAAGTTGGTTGATTTTGATTTTAATATTTAAAAAATCGATTTACCGAAATTACCGTACCGAATTTACTGAAACCAAAAAATACCGTATCGAAATTATCATACCGTACCGAATTTACCGAAACAAAAAGAACGTACCGAAATTACTGTACCGTACCGAATTTATCAAAATTATCGTACCGAATTTACCAAAAACAGAAAAAAGTTGGTTTTGATTTTGGTTTTAATTAGGGGTGTAAGCGGTACGGTTTGGTCTGTAAATAGTAGATACCAATACCAAAACCAAACTCTAGATGGTAAACCAAACCGTACCAGTTTACCACCCGGTACACCAAAATTAATACCAAAACCAAACCGGCTGGTATTTCGGTTTTTTCGGTAATTTCTGTTTTTTTCTGGTTTCGATAAATTCTGGTTTTTTCTGATTTCTGGTTTCGATTTTTTATGTTTCGATAAACAATACTAAAAGTCCCCAAAAACCAAAAACAAAACCAATCAACTTTTTTAAATATTAAAACCAAAACCAAAACCAACTTTTTTCTGGTTTTGGTAAATTCGGTACGGTAATTTTAGTAAATTCGGTACGGCACGATAATTTTGGTACGGTATGGTAATTTTGGTATGATTTTTTCTGGTTTCATAAAATTCGGTACGGTAATTTCGGTAAAGCGGTTTTTTAAATATTAAAACCAAAACCAACCAACTTTTTTGCGGTAATTTCGGTTTCGGTAAGACTGGTTTCTGGTATTTTAATATATGAAACCAAAACCATTTTTTTTCGGACCAAAACGGTACAGTACGATAAAAATCCGTACCGCTTCCACCCCTAGTTTTAATATTTAAAAAAGTTGGTTGTTTTTATTTTTGGTTTTTTGGGACTTTTAATGATGTTTACCGAAACCCGAAAAAATCGAAGCCATAAACCAGAAAAAACCAGAGTTTACCGAAACTAGAAAAAACCAGAAGAAACCAGAATTTATCGAAACAAGAAAAAAACCTAAATTACCGAAAAAACCGAAATACCAGCCGGTTTGATTTTGGTATTGATTTTGGTGTACCGGGTGGTAAACTGGTACGATTTGATTTTACCATCTAGAGTTTGGTTTTGGTATTGGTATCTACTATTTACCGACCAAACCGTACCGCTTACACCCCTAATTGGAACATTTGTCATTATGAATTGAGGTTCGTTTGATATAAAACTGGAAAAATACAAATAATTTCAAGATATTTGATTTCAGGATAAATAATTTTAAGGCAAATAAATATTTTTTAATTTGTGTCTGTTTGATATAAGTTAGAAAATCATCAATTTTTCACATTTTCTATCAAACGCAAAAACTAAAAAATAGATATAAAAGTGAAAAATTTATTTACGAAATATATATATATAATAAATATATATTATTAAATATACAAAATATATGAATATATATTATATTATTTGCGGAATATATATATAATAATGTACGGAATATTCATATATTTTGTATATTCATATATTTTGCATATTTTTACGGAATATTCATATATTTTGTATATTTTTTCAGAAATTAATAATAATTTACGAAATATATATATTCCCTAAATAATATAATATATATTCATATATTCCGTAAATAATATATTATATTTTCATAGATTTTTTATATTTAATAGATTTTATACATTTAAATATTATTAAATGTACAAAATCTATGAAAATATAATATTTTATTTACGAAATATATTCATATATTAAATATATTATTATATTTAATATATGAATATATATTATATTATATACTGAATATACTAAATATATATTATTTACAGAATATATACATATATATAGAATATATATTTTCATATATACAGAATATTATATTTTGTATATATATATATATATATATATATATATATTATTTACAGAATATATACATATATATTATGTATTTATGAATATATACATATATATAATATACGTATACAATATAATATACACATATATAATATACATGTGTATATTATATTGTGTATATATATTATATATATGTATATATATAGAATAAAATATACATATATATTATATATATGTATATATTTTGTAAATAATATATATTAAATATAAGGAATATATGAAATATACAAAATTTACGAAATATAAATATATATTAAAATATATGAATTATATAAATTATATAAATGTACGAAATATATGAAATATATATAAATATACGAAATATACGCAATATACATATATGTGCTAAAATATATAAAATATACGAATATATATTAAAATATACGAAATATATATATTTATATATTTATGAAATATATAGAGTTATAAAAAAAATTGGTTTCAAGTGATTTGCCACCCAAAGGTGGCAAATAAAAACGTGACCCCCCCCCCCCCCCCCCCCCTCCCCCCAAAGAATTGAATTCCACCCTAGGGTGACAAATTGTGCTTAAGGGGTGTTGTACATAGAAAACAAATTATAGGGCAAATTAATGCTATCAAATACCCTAAAAGCTAGAAAATACCAGAATTTTATAACTTTTGAAAATTTGCTTTGAAATTTTTGTGCTATCAAACGGACCCTTAGACAACTTTTCAAAAGTTCCAACGTGGGGGTGTTTTTATGTGTTGTTTGGATTTTTTTCTATGTAAGTGTTCGAGTCAAATTTGGAAGTTATATTATATGTATTATTATATGAAATATGTGTGGAAGTTCAATAGGAAAAAAAATATTTTTTAATATAATATAAATATTTCAAATATGATAAGAATAGTTTTTAATATGATACTTTTTTAAGTGAAATTGTGTAATAATATAACACTAGATGTAAATTCGCACGATACGCTGACGGGATGCAATGTATGAAACATAAAAAAAAAATATCTCTTAAATTTTTTAACAAAAGCATTCTTATTATTTAAATCTGTATAAAAGCGCAAATTTTTAATTAAAAATATAACTTATAGTTATTTAATTACAACTTGTAGTGATTAAAAATATTATAATTTAAAAAAATATAATTTTGAAAAACCACGACAACAATATAATGTTGTAATGTAATTTTGAAAAACCACGACAACAATATGTAGTATATATATTTTCAATACTCAATGATTAAATGACTACATTTTCCATTATAAATCAGACAAAACATGATGGTGTAAAATTACAACGATTAATATTTTTATAAATTATTAAAACGATCAAATTTTTTTTTTATTTCATCTGTAATACTTAAATAATATTATCCAAAAAATAAAGGGAATGTCTAAGCTTCTTTTTGTGTAGAAGATTTGACGTATAGCCTCTTATCTTAGGGTAATATTTCATAAACTCTAGCAGCTGTGATTCTCAATGAAAGAGTCCCATATCCAAAAGTTTTTGAGATTATTCTATATGAAATGTATTTGTGTAGTCTCCTAAAATTATATTGTATTATGAAGGCAACGTGGATAGTTTGATTTGCAATATTAAATTTTAGTCCATTAGATACAAATCTTCAGATTTAATTTGAGCCGGACAAAAAATCCATTCGCCTTTCCAATTAACCTCGTTTACTAAGTACATAGTTCATAGATACTATCTTTTTTTTACTCCAAAAGGTTCCATAAAAAAATATTTTTGGTCCAATTGGTTTTATTTGTTAACATATAATTGGTCCTAGTAAACATATAGTATATATTCACTATATGTGTAAATAAGATCTATTAAAAAAATATTATGACATGACCTATTAAAAAAAAATTATGTAAATATTTGTTAATTTTCAAGCTCCCTAAAATAAACACACTAACTAAAAAATCATAGATAAAATTTCCAGGAGGTGAACACACCCAATTGCCTTCTTTGCTCGTGATGAAATGTGTGACAGAGAGTAATATAAATTGGATTTAACCATCGAATATATTTTGCTCATGGCTCATCCCAATAGACAGTGATGTACATAAGTTATTGTTTAAATATGAGAGGGAGAGAGAACCCATAAATACCCATTTCCCAATGTTGATGGAAAATAAAAATTAAAAAATGAAGTCCAAACTTCTTAGAGCATCCGTAGTGGTGTATATCAGCGAAAGGTAAGTTTAACAGCGTCTGAGGCGCGTGTGTGTGTTTTACCTATCGCCCAAATGGGCAGCAAATAGTGGTGGAGTTCTTACTAACTTCTATAGTTCGTAAGAACTTCTTACGGACAAATGAAGTCCGTAGGAAGTTCTTACGAACTATAGAAGTTCGTAAGAACTTAACGATCACATTCAAACGGTAACATTCCTCCGTTTATATATTCAGGAAACTTTTTCATTCTTATTCATTCTTCTCCATTCTTCCCAATCCGTTTATTTATTCAGAGCCTCTTCTTCCTTCTTCATTTGTCTTCCGCATCTTCTTCATTTTCATCTTCCTCCATTTTCTTTTCTTATTTACTCAATATTATGTACCAATCTCATATAATTCAGTTCAAATATCTTATATATTTTTCCTAAATTTATTCATATACTCTCAAAAATCATTCCATTTAATCCCAAATATAATTTCAAATCAGCCCCAATCTAGATATAGAAAATCCTCCAAATCAGATCTTGTCAACACGATGGAATTAGGTAGAAAATGGAAGAAATATATTAATATCGGGAAATCGAAAAAACACAGGTCGACTTCAACGACAATTCTCGATTCTTCTGCGCCGATTCAATCGTCGAATCCCGCAATTGACAACTATACCCGTATTTACGACGGAGTATCACACGCGTCGAACGACGAAACTCCGATAATAAACGGAAACAAATTCGACTTTCGGGAGAATTGGGCGGGGCCAATGAAATTGTACAAATTGATTCAAGAGAGAACGCCCGATATCAAAACAATTATCGACACTGTTGGTTTTATGTCGAATTTATTTTCTATGGTGATGCCCAACTCCGATAAATGTATTGTGACGACGATGATCGAACGTTGGTGGGACACGACGCATACCTTCCAACTCCCATATGTCGAGCTTGCGTTCACTCCGCTGGACTTCACAATGTTTTTCGGTAATAATTTATGGCTTATTTCGTTCTACTTATATTCATAATTGTGTAAAAATGTGAAAATAATATGTTGTACTTAAATTCATAATTAAATGTTTGAAATATATTTTTAGGTAATTATATTCATAATTATTTCAATATACGACAAAAAAATTGAAAAATGTACCCGCATTCCGATTATGTCAATATATGAAAATAATTACTTATATTCACTTAATGTTTCAATATGTGAAAATAAATAGTTGTACTTAAATTCATAATTGACTGTTTGAAATATATATTATGATTTTCATATTCATAGTTATTTAAATATGTGACAAAATTTTAAATATATGTACCGGCATCATAATCGTTTAAAAATGTGAAAATAATATGTTGTACTTAAATTCGTAATTAAATGTTTGGAATATATTTTTAGGTAATTATATTCATAATTATTTCAATATACGACAAAAAAATTATGAAAATGTACCCGCATTCCGATTGTGTCAATATATGAAAATAATTATTTATATTCACTTAATGTTTCAATATGTGAAAATAAATAGTTGTACTTAAATTTATAATTGATTGTTTGAAATATATATTATGATTTTCATATTCATAGTTATTTAAATATATGACAAAATTTTAAATATATGTACCGGCATCATAATCGTTTCAAAATGTGAAAATAATATGTTGTACTTAAATTCATAATTAAATGTTTGAAATATATGTTTAGGTAATTATATTCATAATTATTTCAATATACAACAAAAAAATTATGAAAATGTACACGCATTCCGATTGTACCAATTTATGAAAATAATTATTTATATTCACTTAATGTTTCAATATGTGAAAATAAATAGTTGTACTTAAATTCATAAATGATTGTTTGAAATATATATTATGGTTTTCATATTCATAGTTATTTAAATTTATGACAAAATTTTAATTTTCGTGTACCGGCATCATAATCGTTTCAAAATGTGAAAATAATATGTTGTACTTAAATTCATAATTAAATGTTTGAAATATATTTTTAGGTAATTATATTCATAATTATTTCAATATACGACAAAAATATTATGAAAATGTACCCGCATTCCGATTGTGTCAATATATGAAAATAATTATTCATATTCACTTAATGTTTCAATATGTGAAAATAAATAGTTGTACTTAAATTCATAATTGATTGTTTGAAATATATATTATGATTTTCATATTCATAGTTATTTAAATATATAACAAAATTTTAAATATATGTACCGGCATCATAATCGTTTCAAAATGTGAAAATAATATGTTGTACTTAAATTCATAATTAAATGTTTGAATTATATTTTTAGGTAATTATATTCATAATTATTTCAATATATGACAAAAAAATTATGAAAATGTACCCGCATTCCGATTGTGTCAATATATGAAAATAATTATTCATATTCACTTAATGTTTCAATATGTGAAAATAAATAGTTGTACTTAAATTCATAATTGATTATTTGAAATATATATTATGATTTTCATATTCATAGTTATTTAAATATATGACAAAATTTTAAATATATGTACTGGCATCATAATCGTTTAAAAATGTGAAAATAATATGTTGTACTTAAATTCATAATTAAATGTTTGAAATATATTTTTAGGTAATTATATTCATAATTATTTCAATATACGACAAAAAATTATGAAAATGTACCCGCATTCCGATTGTGTCAATATATGAAAATAATTATTTACTTAATGTTTCAATATGTGAAAATAAATAGTTGTACTTCAATTCATAAATGATTGTTTGAAATATATATTATGGTTTTCATATTCATAGTTATTTAAATATATGACAAAATTTTAACCTTCGTGCAGGCATTCCAATTGGACAAGGACGACCGATTGAAAATCTACGAATTGAACAATATACAAATTTTGTTAATACCATAAATGAATTTTTCCCAGAAATTCATATACAGAGACTTACTGGTGCGGGAATTCGAGTTTCTGACCTAAAAAAATACATAGAAAATTTTGTCAAGGTTGAACCGTTACCAGATTATATGTCCCCAATCATAGCTCGGACATTTTGGTTTTATGTATTGGGGAGTGTATTTTTTTCAAATGCTCACTCCACTGCCGACCTCGGTTATTTACATTATCTTGAGGATATTCCTGCCATAGGCACATACGACTGGGGTTCGGCTATTTATGCCCGTATTTTATGGTCTTTGGACAAAGCCAGTCGACGATCGTTGACTAGCGTTGAATGCATGTGGCAAATACTCGAGGTATATTATCGTTTCATCTTATTTATTAAAATTTATGTTTCATTACAATATACGTCAACTTATTCTAATGAATTAAATTTATTGAAATTTTTTGCAGTATTTACATCACGAGTACATGGCCACGGCATGTCCTATTCTCGTCGATCCGTCTATCGATGCGTGGCCCCGAATATTTCGTTGGTCGAGGGAACAGAAAGAAAGTAAAGGGAGCACAACGATTTAACATCTCAAGCAGTCAACATCAGCTTGAGATGCGGTCACCCGAGTCCATTATATGGCAGCTATACGAGACTTCTGCCTACCGTGACTCTGATGTCATCTTATATGCTCGAGAGATATCGGGGTTACGGATGATTTTTTGGGATCCCCTATTTAAGGGTTTTTGGTACTTGGGTGATCGGGCCATCCGACAATTAACTGGGAGGATATGTATCGTAGACAACCCACTATCAAGTTTGTGTTGTGCCTCAGAACATGATTTCCAAGCAGCTGCCACCCAAAATTGGCCTATCGCAAATAAATACGTAAGAGATGTGTCACAAGAAGAGTATAATGCATATTGGAAGGCAGTAGCACTCAGGCCTATACTACCGCGGATTGCCAGATATGTTAATGTAGATTTGATTGGAGTTGGTTTAGTGGCACCTTCGACATTGCAAATCCCGCAAGCACCGGCACCGAAAAATGATCCGCATGTGTATGAGACACAGTTCTCTGTGGGTGGTTCTACGCACATCCAACCACCGAGGCAGAATTGGACGGTTGACGTAGGCCTACCGGAGGGGGCTTCATATACTATAGATGTGCCGAGACCTGAGTTTTCAACCAACGCACCTCCAGCTCAATCTTTGACGCAGTTAGAATGGCGTCAGTCCTACGTCGAGGCAGCAGATAACATTCGAGGTCTACGTCATTTAATATTACACGAGACACGTCAGCGAGAGGATCAACTCAAAGCACGTGATGATCGCATTGATGAGTTGAAGCGTAGACTAGCACGTTTTACTATGCCTAGTGGAGGGTTTGAGGATGGTGGTACTAGTTCTAGTCGTCCGAGCGTTTACAGACCACACCTAGCCCCACCCTCTGACCCGGTCCCGACATATGAGGCCCAACAAGGTTGGGGTAATTTATTTGGGTCTGACCCTTACACGGGTTCACATGCAGATTTAGGTGTTGATTTTGAGTTCGGCCCGAGGCGCCAGTGATGTATAATGTACAATTGAAAAATGTTAAGAATAAATTTTCTTATTGTTGTCTCAATGTAATTGTGATGATAAATGTTATGATGTATAATGTCTCATATTTATGAAAAAAGTTATGATATAATGTCTCATATTTATTTTCATTTATTACACATAGAATTATTGCGATTGCTCTGAAAAATGTTATGATATGATGACAAACAATTATTGCGATTGCTCTGATATGATATAATGACAAACAATTATTGCGATTGCTCTGATATCATTTTTTATTATTGACTTAAGTAGTAAAAACAATAATACACGATCAAAATGATTATTAGGAGTATGTGTTCAAACGCTTAGGTCGAACCTAGTAGAAGTACAACAATATGGTTTTCCATTGCGCACTAAACATTTAGGTAAGTAAGATCGTTGCGTATCTGAATCAACATATTCTTCGTTGTAGTTTGATATATTTGGTTCGTACTCTTCCCCATCATTTTCATATATGCATTCCGAAAAGTAATCATAACCGGAATTCGTGTAGTCTGAAATATCGTTATCTGATGCCAACGTAGAGTCGTTATATATGTTAATTAATTATTCTTGAATGTAACGACCTGATAGCATCGCGCGTTGTGCTTTATGATAACGTTGTAGGCGCCTCTCCATCTGCCATATCTCTTCCTCCAATAAATCAAGACAAAACATATCCGCTTCTTCGGGATACGATATTGGCCAAAGTGCGCCTGCCCGATTTTTTGGCACGAATATGTGATGGTAATGGCAAAGCACCTCCAGGTCACACCTTTCATCATATTTATCTGGCCATGTGAGGTGTTCCCAAGGATACACAACTCCGTCTTCAGGTTCCGAATTGGGAGAGATTATGAATATATGACCAAAGTCATTGAGAAAACGTCGAGAAGTATCAATTGGATATGTTTGGAAAATTATTTTTTTCCCATACCAATCGTTACCAACAATATCTGTGTAAGAGCCATTGTAAATGGATGAATAGTAGGGAGATGAAGCCATTTTTGAAATATAAGACAATGGTAGATAAAAAATTGTTGCAATCCTTCTAATTTATTTATAGGTAATTTTAATCCTTTGAAGATATAATTTTAATTTACAATGATATAAAGGCACACATACCAATGTAAAAGTAAAACTATATAAAGGCACACATACCAAGGTACACATAAAGCTATCAAATTATCACGTAGTAATTTTATAAATTTATAAATTATAAAAAGGCACATATAAAGGCACAATAATAACATGCAGACGATTGAAGTTACCACATAGTAACTTTCTAAATTAACTATATAACATATTGATTGCCTGAAGAACCTGAACCCAAAATGAAGCACACTTACCAATAGCACTGATAATATCAGTAGCACACTTACCAATATCATACAGTATATTTACATACGGAAGGACACAAATATTATTGACGCTGAACGAGCGCACTGATCTAGATAAATTTGTATTGCACACTTACCAATAGGACACATAAATTAACATTTTACCTATATTATCTGTAGCACGGTTACATGTAGCACACTTACCTATATAAGATTTTACCTATAATTATAAATACCTGTGTACCGTAAAACTATACAGGTGGAGTATAATATTTCATCTACATCAAAATTAATTTATTTATAGATAATTTTAAACCTTCGAAGATATAATTTTATTTTACAATGATAAAAAATATTTATAATAATACAAAGGCACACATACCAATGGAAAAGATAAATAATAGAAAGGCACACATACCAAGGAACACATAATGCTGAAAAATTATCACGTAGTAATTTTATAATTTTATAAATTATAAAAAGGCACATATAAAGGCACAATAATAACATGTAGACGATTGAAGTTACCACATAGTAACTTTCTAAATTAACTATACAACATATTGATTGCCTGAAGAACCTGAACCCAAAATGAATCACACTTACCAATAGCACTGATAATATCAGTAGCACACTTACCAATATCATACAGTATATTTACATACGGAAGGACACAGATATTATTGACGCTGAACGAGCGCACTGATCTAGATAAATTTGTATTGCACACTTACCTATATAAGATTTTACCTAAACTTATAAATACCTGTGTATCGTAAAACTATACAGGTAGAGTATAATTTTTCATCTACATCTAAATTAATTTGTAACCATATTATATCATGGACTCCTCTAGTTCTAGCGATGAGGGACGAAATATTTTGCTCCAATATGAACAATTTAATGAAGGTGGATCATCCGATGATTCAGACGAGGAAATGATTATTATGATGGAGATTACCCGGTGGTGTGCTGAAAAAAATATAATTCGCGATGGGAAAGAACTCGAAACGAGACGTCGAGTGAATCGTAGGAGAGAAAGGGGACATGCAATACTATGGGAAGATTACTTTGGGGAAGATAAGGTATACAACGAGCATTTTTTCCGAAGGAGATTCAGGATGCGGTATAGTGTTTTCAATCGCATCCTTGAATCTGTTTGCCTTTATGATAACTACTTTGTTCAGAAGAATGATGCTTGCGGTCGTCAAGGTTTAAGCTCTCATCAGAAACTGTTGGGGGCAATTCGACTGTTAGCTAATGGGGGTTCCCATGAGGTGTGGTCTGAGAAGTACGCTATGAGTGAAACCACTCTATTAGAAACTGTTATTAGATTTACAAAGACAATTGTACCAATTTTCGGTCCCCAATACGGCAGAAATCCGACACAAGGCGACGTTACAAGGTTACTCGAAAAAAATGCAAATAGAGGTTTCCCAGGAATGCTAGGGAGCATAGATTGCATGCATTGGCGTTGGAAAAATTGTCCAACAGCATGGCATGCTCAATATAGTGGTCGTAAAGAGTCACTAACTATAATCCTTCAAGCGGTTGCCTCCTACGATCTTTGGATTTGGAAATCATTCTTTGGGGTGCCTGGTTCTTGCAATGATTTGAATGTCTTGCACCGATCTAATGTCTTTCAAGAATTGTGCAATGGGACGGCAGCTCCCGTTAATTACAATGTTAGTGGAAATTCTTACGACATGGGCTACTACCTTGGAGATGGCATTTACCCTCCGTACGCTTCAATAGTAAAAACATTTAGGAACCAAAATGGTATTACAAAAAAATAGAAATTATTTTACAAGTACCAAGAAGCGTGCAGAAAAGAGGTTGAAAGTGCGTTTGGTGTATTACAAGCTCGATTCGCTTTTGTTCGGGAACCTTGTAAATTATGGAATAGGGCGTCACTATCAACCATTATGAAATCGTGCATTATAATGCATAATATGATTATTGACGATGAACATAGAGATTATCCATGGCAAAATGACTACGAACAGAATGATGAAACACCTATAATTATGAGGGGCCAAACTAATTTCTACGACTACCTCATACGGGATGCTAAGATAAGAGACGTAACTAAACATCAACCGTTACGGAATGATTTGGTAGAGCACATTTAGAACACCCGCGGTGATGAAATGGTCGGTTGATGAATTTATTGTATTTTTTATTTTAACCGTGGTTAAATGTTATGCTTGTTCCATTTTCAATTTGTATTTGTAGGATTGTCATAGTGATCCTATACCTGTTATTCTATATAAAATAATGGTTTAACCGACAATATTATATAAGCGAAAAATTATTAAACAATACTCACATTTCATCTATTTAAGGGTGGCATTTCATTTATTAAGATGGATAGTGAATCACTCTCCATATACTGAAAAAAAATGAAATACAATTATGAGGGTTCAATACATCATTTAAAAACACACTAATAATTAATTGAACCGCTTAGACCAGACGACCCGACAGAGTTCGATTGCAACTCATATATCGCAGCTTCGGTCGCAACAACCATCGTTGTTAGGTCATTGAACCTTTTAAAATGAAACTGCTTTTGTATTTAATTCATATGGGTCATATCCAGCTCCATGATGTACGATTGCTCTCGTCCTAGGCGCACGAGTTGATCCTGTTTTTTTATGAGTTGACCAGCTCGCTTCATCTGAATGAACACATCCATTTGAGAGTCAAATTTAAGGGCACGATTATTCTTCCACTCTTGCTTGCTTTTAAACATTGCATTGAAGTCTTCGCAATGTTTGAGTACTGCCGTGTTACAATCCAAGTTGTCATAACGCGCTCGTTGACGTGCACGTTGTTTCTCACCCTTCCTGCCTAGGGGTCTATCCGGTACGTCTCGTACCCCCGGAGTATCATCTTCGCGTACAGGTGTAGGGCTGTCGTCGTTCCCCGCTGTATTTTTCAAGTCAAATTTTGGTAAATCTTTTAAAATTTGATAGCAGTTATCAAACGTAAAATGTTTGTTTTTTTCGGCACGATACGCGTCGCGTGCATTAGTAACCGCTTGGAATTCGTTCGTCCCGCTTCCCATATTATTCATTTGGTGAGAAAGCTTTGCAATATATAACATTATTTGATGCGATATATGATTATAACGTGTTGATAGCATGGATCTCGTACGAGTAATTATAATTCCATGCGTGACGTTATACTCATCTTTCACAGTGTCCCAAAATGTGCCCGATGATATTGAGTTTCCTTCAATACTTTGAGCTGTATATTTTGCATAAATGGTACATAATACTTCATCCTCAAAAGGAGTCATATTAGGTTGTCGAGATGTACCATAGATAATTGGTTGAGAAGAAGACATATTTTTTTATAGAAATATAATATATTTAGAATGAAAATAAGAAAATGGAAGAGAAATTGGAAGACTCTAAAAATTTATAAAGGGGGACAATAAGAAATTGGAAGAAACTTGACCCTATTTATAAAGAATTCTCTCAAACGGTGTTAGATTTTACTATGGGTAAAAAGGGTTTCCTGCGAACTTCTTTTCTTCGTAGGAATTCTTACGAGCTTCTGAAGTTCGTAGGAGCTTCTGAACAAAAGAAGTTCTTAGGAAGTTCCTACGACCATCAGAAGTTCGTAAGAAATTTTTACTGAATCAGTAGCCAACCGGTAACTTTACGAATCCCTTACCATTCCTCTCTCCAGTTTTGGCAAGTGCCTATCCCCATTACGTCTACAAATTTGTAATTTTACCATTTTTTTTTTGTCCAAACCCTCCACCATTGTGGATGCTCTTACTCAACCAAGACACTAATATCTCATGAGTGGTTCTACATGAACCGCATAGTGACCGCATTTTTGTCTTTTTCCTATCTTTTTTTTTAACAGTTTATTATATATAAAAAAAACATTTTTTTTTAAATTAAAAAAAATTGTCTTTTATAAAATAAAATAAAATACGGTTTTTATATATAAAAAAAGCAGTTTTCTTATTAATAAAATATTATGATTAATTAGTACCGTTGGCGCGGATCCACATTAAACAAATGATTTTTGTCCAGAAATGTGGGTTCGCGCCAGCGGTACTAATTAATCGCGATATTTTTTTCAATAAAATATTGCGATTAATTAGTGCCGCTGGCGCGGGCCCACATTCAAGAAATGATTTTGGTTCGGGATTGTGAGTCCGCGCCAGTAACACTAATTAATCGCAATATTTTTTCTTATTCTTTTGTGTTTAACAATTGATACAAAAATAGTTTTTTTTATAAAAAAATAGTTTTTCATGTAGAAAAACAGTTTTTTCTATTAGCATAAAAAACGAATTTTTTTATTGAAAGTAAATTTTTAATTAAAGTTAATTTTTTTTTTATAAATAAAAAAAAATTATGTTTCTGACATAATATCGCGCTTGATTAGAGCCGCTAAGGGAATTGCTGGTGATAAACTAAATATCTTCAAAAATAGAAGTGTTCCTCCGAAGAGACTCTTTCTTACGTCGAACTTCTTCTGGAGCCGGGACATTTCTGTCTGCGATCGTGCCTATAGCCGGGCAGTTCCTGAGCTTCTATATCCGCCCGAGCATGTGAGTCTATCTAATCTGGTAACAAATAAGTAAATAGGCGTTGTTTGGGTCTGTCTCTCAAAGTCTGGTATTGGTTTTTTGAGTCTATACATGGATGGCTTTCCTTGTACTGGCAGTTGGTCTCAGTTGCCCAGAACCAAAGGGTTGGTTCTAAGAGTGCAGTCTATGTGAGTTAGGGGTAGCCCTCTAAAAGCAGGTTTCATTTCTGGAGAATCTGTCCGCAAGCGTGCTTTGTGCTTTCCTTATCCTTTCTTTTAGGAATTCCCTTCCCCCCGGGGGTTCAAGATTGGGTTGGTTAACCTTCCTCCCCTAGGGGTTTGTTCAAATCACTAAGCGTGATCCCTTAAGGTGACTGGTAGGTTAGCTCTTGAAGTGAGTTTGCTTCCCCTGCCCGGCATTCCATACTTTTTGAAGTAATGGTCTAAGTGCCTCCCTCCCCTACAGGATCTATGGGATCGAGAGCCTTAAAAGGGGGCGCTCTTATAAAGGCATAACTCGAGTCATTCCTCTTTTAGTAGATCCAGATCGAGTATATGTACAAAAGAATAGCTCCTCGCCCTCTAGGTGAGTAGCTTCTTCTTTTTGCTTGGCTGGTGGTTAACTAAGTGGTCTTTCGCTTTGCCTTTCGTATAGTGTCCTGATCCCAGTTCGTCCCCTCTATCTATTAGTAGGAGCTCTGCCCCGTCTGGAGGACGAGCTGATAGCCCCCGAGCAAAGCAATAGAAGAAGGCCAGACCCAACCCTTCCCTAGTCCAAAATGTGATGTGAGTAATAAAAACCTCTGGAGCTAGTGGGATAAGGGTCATCTCCCGGGTAGGGTAGGAATGCTCTTATAGTAACAACCTATCTTATTCAACAACTTATTTTAAAATAGGTGGTAATATAATAGGTTGTTCATCCTTTTGACTATCTGCTATAGGCAGTCATTGGTGCATTTCCTTTGTAGGACTGCCCCTCTAGTAGCTGCACATTTCGTGCAATAATGGGGCCCATACACTAGGTTATTTTTGGTCGGATAAAGGATCCCTCCCCGGGGGAAATAAGACTAGAGGCACTAGTCTATTACTAAATCAGTTCTTGAATAAGATGTCCTCCTACTAAGAGCGATGCCTTGGGACCAGTAGCCAGGGAAGGGCAAGCTGCTGCAGCTAGAGTCTCTTGTCTTAACGTCCGCGTCTCCTCATCTATGAGAGGGAAGACATTGAAGAAGCTAAAAGCTAACAGCTGCTACGTCTTATCATCTGAGCTAGCGTCTGATGCCTCTCACTCATAAGATTGCTCTCTTACAAAGAACCTCAATAGGAAAGAGCAGCTAGTTAAGACGGTGCAGACGTTATCCTTTCAGTAACATCTTCTTACGTCTGCTTGTTAACGTCTGCTGCTTCAGATAGGGACAGAGCATAGACTCAGAATAGTAAATATAGGGGCTTTTTGCGCTATGAATCTCGGGGTTAACGGGCTTCTAGTCCTAAATAAACCAAAGCCCAACTAGGTTGTTGCTTGGGGACCAGTTGCACCCCATCTTTGTAGCAACCGATTAAGTAGAGAAATGTTAGTGTCATAGAAGGGGTTGTGATCCAAGTCGATCCCGCCAGTCTTTCATTCCTTGCTAAAGGAAAGAGTCGTCGCATCCACGTCGAAAAGGGGCAAGGCAAGAGGCAGTCGAAAGGAAAGCGGCAGGCCAAAGGAAGGACTCCTGGTTTTGTTTGTTGCCGTCGTCTCTCAGATGCTAAGAGGATAAACTGCAGGGGATGATGCAGCTGATGCTATCGGTTGCAGTTGCTCTTTCTTGCTACTTGCCTGTCGGGTTATAGCCAGGTTTAAGAATTCCTAGGTTTCGAGAAGGCAGAGTGAATAAGCGTAATACCTTCCCTCGTCTTTTAGCTCTTAAGGTTGGCTGCTTTCCCGGCTCTAGATTCAAGACTAGGAATGAGATAAGGGCCTACCTTTCCGAGCCAAGTATCCCGATGGGAAGCACGAATAGAAAAGAATGAATGGGGTTGCTCTTATTCTTGTCTGTTGAGGTTAGGAAGCTAGGTCTATCTAATTGGTAGTCGTAGAGCGGGCAAGGCTTCGTTTCTTTATTAGAAGGATAAGCACGGTTATTACTCTTTGTCCCCCGAGGTAGGCGCTCGTAGAACGGAAAGAAGGACATTTGATGTCTATAAGTGAAGATTGGATGGATGCCCGCTCTTTGGGTACTTAAAAGTAGTGGAAGGAACCGCAGAGGCTTCTTTAGATCGTTTCACTCGTGCTTCATACGGGATTCGTCTCACTTATCAAAACTGAGGAGAAAGACTTGGACTACTACCTAATGTAGCCCGTTCCGTTTAGGCTTCCTGCCTGAAAGGAATCCTTTTTCCACTCCAGTCCTTACTGATGAACATACTTTTGAACCTTCCGGGTACGAACTAAAGCTCAATGGAAGGGTTTATTCAGTGGCGAGAAACAACCACCCCCTGGCTCGTCTATGATTAAGCACTGGGCTCGCTCAGCATTAATTTTTTCCATAACCAGCTGCCTTGGATGCTTGCATGGAAAGAAAGATGCTTTATTTAATTAGCTATAAAGAGTGGAACTTGTTGACAGCAAGCAAGTTTCAATTCCTTTGACAGCTACCGAATCCATCTTTTCTTTTTCACTTCCTCCAAGACAAAACAAAGCCAGATCAGCATGCAATGAGAACTGTGTCCTGACCATCCATGTCGGTGCTGTGCTGCTGGAGTAAGCGGCAAGAGGAAGGAAGCGGTACCCGTCACTTCCTAGCCGAGTCCTGGTTACCTACCAAACTCGTATTAGGTGGTAACAAGTTCCTTTTCGGTCAGAAAAGATGGGAACCTATTCACTAGAAAGCTCCGCTATCCGCTATAAGCTATGTTTCCAGGTAACAATTGAATACCAGTTATCTCATTCATGAAGAAGACATTTAGTTGCTAACAAGTCTCTAAGAGATAGGTTAGGAGCTTCACCCAGTGAGTAATTGATCGATGAGAATCATGTCTGCTCCAGAGTATAGCCAAACTGTCTCAGCCAGATCGACTCTCTCAGGGGAATAAAAAAGAAACCATATCAAATCTAGTACTTTGCTTTGTAGTGAAGTAGTGAAAACTAGCAGTCGCGGAACTTCCCAACTCCAAGGAATAGATCTGAGCCGGACAAATGACGATTGGAATGGATTCACGAATGAACCACCAGGAAAGGAAGTCAATTCCGGGGCGGGCTGCATTCAAGGCGTCTCCGCAGGAGCCTCTTCTCGCTCTCGCGTAAACACGTGTAACAGTCGGGAGTAAGCCCCCTCTTTCCTTCCTTGGAGAGTGGAGTGGGTTCGCAAGCATATTCGGTTATTCCGAAGAAGAGAAAAGGCTTGTCACTACAATTTTTTCATAGTACCTTCCATATCTTGATCTTGGAGGCTTTTTCCGGCTCAGGAGGAAGAAATGTCCTTTATCCCTGAGTGAAAGTAGGTAATGAAGGGGAGGGCAGAGTTCTGCTAAGTTAGCTAACACAGTAGAGGGGGCTGGTAAACGGCGCTTATTCGCCATCGGAAAGCAATTGAAGCAGTCTCTTTTAAGACCCTTCAAGGACTGGATAGCGTCCCTGCTCAGGTGCAGGATGGTACCAGGGGTCAGGCTCGCCCTTTAAAATGGGTTCTACAGATGAGTCTTTCTAGTTTCGACTTTCAGTCTGCTACTAATCCTTGTCCTTTATATCTGCAGGAAATGATTGCTAGTGTCTTACCTTACTTCCACGAGACCTTGCATGAAAAGGTTTGGTACGGACTCGTAGCTAATGTCTTTATGACACATCATTTTTGAGTGTGGAACATTCGAATATGGAATTGAGATTCACTTACATCGATGCCCCAAGGACGAAGGAAATCAATGAACGACTATCACCTTTGAAGCACAGTTTTTCCTATCATTTTCCTTAGCGCAAGCACTAAGTAAGAAACCTACCTTATCTAAAGTAAAGTCAATTTAAAGGATTCTTGCTTTTCTTTATGTCGAAATCGAATGCACAAAATTCTCAATTCACTTTTCACCGATCCTGTCTTTATTTGAATCTTTTGTCAATTCTCCTATTTACGGAACCTTAAAGAAAGGGCTTCTTTCTCTTTGCCTTCAGGTTCTGAATGCCTTTATTGGAAGTCTTGCAATCATTCCAATCGGTGGTACATCTCCTTTTTTGTCTAATCCCTATCCCCCGGCTAGTGGTCGATCTAAGCCTTCCATTGTTGGTGAGCGGTTCAATTCCTTTTCTTATTTAAGTAGCTGCCACTTGATGAGGATGCTCTTCCTTCGTCCTTCCTTGGGTGAGCTGACCTGTCTCACTCAAACCTCTTGCTTTTTCTTCTTTGTCTGGCTCTTGAGTAGGCCAAGTAAGTAGGCTATGTTTTCCTATTTTTCCAGGAGGTCTAAAATTCCGGTTTTCTCTTGCGCCCTCGTAAAAGAAAAAGAAAAAATGTCTAAGTCTTCTATTGGTCTATAAGTTGATGGTGGTCTAATAGACCTAGGGGAACCCGGAAGTGCTCGAAGTCTTCCAGTCCATCTCTTACCCAATCCTCAATCAAAGAGCTTAACTTAAGCTAAAGCTAAGCCTCAAAACTAAGGGATGAGTTGAGTGAAACTTATTTCCCGAAAAAAGTACTCATCTTCCTTCAGGTGGTGATGCTGTTGAAATCGAGTCTATGCTTTTCCCCTCTTTTCAAAGTAGTAAGCGCAGGAGCAGCTGTCGATTCTTCTATCATTCGAATTGTTTCAGTCTTGTAGCGAGGGATCGAGTCAATGTCTTTCCGGGGGCAATCAGAAAACAAGAAAATTCCTAGCGGAGTTAGAAAGTCTAAAGAAAAGGAAATAGGTCACGCAAGAGGACTTAGACAATACGAAAACACAACAATCCCCATTACCACCATAAAAGAAAGAACTGAGACCGACATAGGTATACTTGACTTCTAGCTAGGATGAAAGGCAAAGAAGTTAGTAGTCAGAATGCGCTTGGCTTAGGATTCGTCTGGTTCAGTACCTTTTCTTTTTTGGGTAGCTTGTTGAGGAAAGCAATGCTCTGATGGCGTCGTAAGCTCTGTCACTCGAGAGGCCTCAAGCTTTGAGGACTTATGATATCTCGTTCCATCTTCCTTTCCAGAAAAGAGACAAAGGTTCCCTGGTATTGGTCCTTGCCCGAGAGGGCTCCCAGGGGTTGTAAGAAGTAAGCTAAGTGTGTCCCTAAAAAGGATTGTTTTCTAACCTTATATATATATATTTCGGTGATTCCGTTCGGCCGGAATGATAGAAAGATAAAGGACCAGGCATCAGAAAGAGCAGGGGGAGAGAAGCAAAAGAGAAGGAAATTTGAAATCATACCAGAATCCAAAGATAGATAGGAATGAAAAGCCCTAGCACTTAGAGAGGTTGAGAACGAATCTATTTCTAGAATAGAAAAAAGAACCCCGGCACTCACTCAGCAAGGCTCTATCTTCTTTCTTTGGTCATTTATCCGCTTGTTGTGTTGGAAAGGCTCTTTTTCTTTCTTGTCTCAATCGGTCCCCTCTCTCTCTCTTGCTTACTTGTTTACAAAGAAAATCTTATTTTAAGTTATTGACTCCATTCATAGGTATGCGCGAATCCCATCCTTGTTCAATCTACTCTTGCCTCGCCAAGTGCTCAATCAGTAAGACGACGAGCTTCTTGACTTGAAAGACAACTACCTTTGCTTTGCCCTCTAAGCTCTCTCCTTCCTTTCCGGAGTGAGGGTATGTTTTAGTATGCCTTCCTTTGAAAATGCCAGTTCTTTCATTGAGAGGTACTAGGGTCCAGTTACAAGTCTGGAGTGGAGGGCGCCTAGAGTGATAACTATCTCTATGTCCTTAAGCGACAGCCCTTCTTCAATCGAGAAGATAGGGGTCGCCCCAGTAAGAATTCTCGATAAGGCGCCTTCAGTTACGTGCAAAGTATTCAATTTCAATGCGCTATCACTACCTCAATGCAATTCAGTATTAGAGTCTTCCGTGAAGGAATGAATTCAAGAGTGAACGGCTGCGGCACATAGGAATATGGAATAGGAAACTCAATTATGTATCACCCGAAAGGCTTAAAAAAAGGATTGAAGCTCTTGCAACATTTCTCACATCTGTCTGTATCGGATCTATGCCCTCCTAATCTAATTTGGATAATGGGGAGGCCATTTTCCGAACATCTTCGGCAGGTGTAGTATAGATAAGTGAGCCAGACTTCCTTGGCGGCAGCTAAGATGCCGATTTCAATTCTGCATCAATGGTGGAGGTCGTGGAGTAAACAAGGACTGCGGCTGAAGTTCAGGCTGAGAAAAGTTCTGCTACCGATCCAAATGGTGGGCGGCTCGTGGCGGGAGACGGAGAAAGCACCACCTGTATCGTCCTCAGTTGCAAGTTGCATCTCTGATAGTAGCATATTGTTGACCTCCATCGCTATCCGGCTACCTAAATGCCGGAAAATAGGAGGATTTGTCATGGAATAGGGGGATTTTGTCG